>VCAZ01000439.1:17500-47500 GCA_005784505.1 Bagarius yarrelli | reverse complement strand
TATTAGATTGGTGTGTGTGTGTGTGTGTGTGTGTGTGTGTATTCCTGCAGGATGTTCTGAATCATTTGATCAGTGACATTGAACAGTTTGTGGCTCAAGTTCTTAAAGCAGCTCCAAAAGCTAAAAGGAAGAAAAAGAAAAACCAGAAAGGTGAAAACCAGCTACTAATCTGACCCGGCTATCACTCTTATCAGCTATCACTCTTATTCAGCTATCACTCTGACCTGGCTATCACTCTGATCCAGCTATCACTCTTATCCAGCTATCACTCTGACCCTGGCTATCACTCTTATCCAGCTATCACTCTGACCCGGCTATCACTCTTATCCAGCTATCACTCTGACCTGGCTATCACTCTTATCCAAATATCACTCTGACCCGGCTATCACTCTTATCCAGCTATCACTCTGACCCGGCTATCACTCTTATCCAGCTATCACTCTGACCCGGCTATCACTCTTATCCAGCTATCACTCTGACCCGGCTATCACTCTTATCCAAATATCACTCTGACCCGGCTATCACTCTGACCCAGCTATCACTCTTATCCAGCTATCACTCTTATCCAGCTTTCACTCTCTGACCTGGCTATCACTCTTATCCAAATATCACTCTGACCCGGCTATCACTCTTATCCAGCTATCACTCTGACCCAGCTATCACTCTTATCCAAATATCACTCTGACCCAGCTATCACTCTTATCCCACTCATATCCAAATATCACTCTGACCCAGCTATCACTCTTATCCAAATATCACTCTGACCCAGCTATCACTCTTATCCCCAATCACCTGACCCAGCTATCACTCTGACCCAGCTATCACTCTGACCCGGCTATCACTCTGACCCAGCTATCACTCTTATCCAGCTATCACTCTGACCCGGCTATCACTCTTATCCACCTATCACTCTGACCCAGCTATCACTCTGACCCAGCTATATCACTCTGACCCAGCTATCACTCTGACCCTGACCCGGCTATCACTCTGATCCAGCTATCACTCTTATCCAAATATCACTCTGACCCGGCTATCACTCTTATCCAAATATCACTCTGACCTGCCTATCACTATTATCCAAATATCACTCTGACTCGACTATCACACTGATCCAAATATCACTCTGACCCAGCTATCACTCTTATCCAAATATCACTCTGACCTGGCTATCACTATTATCCAAATATCACTCTGACTCGACTATCACACTGATCCAAATATCACTCTGTGACCCGACTGTTAGCCTGTATTATCACTGTGTGTGTTTGTGTGTGTAGGATTACCCCCAGAAGAGAAGTTTAAAATTTGCCTGCAGAAGATCAAAATGGCCTTCAACCTGCTGGTGAGTGACACACACACACACACACACACACACACACACACACACACACACACACACACACACACACACACCTCTTTTCCGTCTTTTCTTTTGCTTAGGTGTGTGTTGTTGCTTAGGTGTGTGTTGTTGCTGTATTAGCTTGGTTTAAGTCCTGAGCTTCACCGTGAAACAGCAAGTCAAAGGTCTGAGCTTCTGGAAGCCATTCACTGACTCTCACTGAAGATCACATGTATATATTTATCTGAAGACTTTCTCTTCCAATACTTCTGCTCAGCTTGGGTTAGGTAGTCTTACACAGAAATCATAGCAAACATGGATCTAATGTCTCATTTCTTCTCGTCTCTATTGATTTCTCAAAACTCCTAAGTGTTAAGCTACTCCAGTTCCAGTTCAATCTCAGTTCAATCTCAGTTCTTCTGTTCTTCTCTCACAGGCAGCATTAAATGGCCAGATCCAATCCCCTAGTGCTCCAGAACTCGTACACTGTCTCTTCTCCACCCTGGAACTGGTAGCCACACACACACACACACACACACACACACACACACACACACACACACACACACACATGCTTTTAGGAGTAGGTTTTGATTAGCTACAGAAAAACAACAACATAAGGAATGAAAAACACTCATGAGAAGAAGGAGCTGAGGAACAACATCGGACACCATCAGCAGTATCTGATCAACTGGAAACATTAGAAGACACTTTTAAACACACATTAAAACACGAGACCGGGACACGAGACCGGGACACAGCAGGAGTTGAGCTTTTGATGCATTTGTGGAGTATAAGTAAAGCGTTAGTAGATCTTATTAGCAGCCACCATAAATCTCAACACTCAGACTTTTAAAAAACCTGCAAAATGACCCTGTTCCATCTCCTCTCCGATCTGCTCACATACTCTGGTCGACACGCTGTGTGTGTTTGAAGGTTGTGAGTCGGTGTGCAGATGATCTCCCTTCAAGTGTGGTTGCACCGTTGTTGGAGCCGGAGTGTGTCCGGTTTTTGAGTGAAGAGGCAACACAGGAGGAGGACCGACTTTGGCAATCATTAGGAGATGCCTGGAACATCCCCAGGTATCACAGACTCATCACCATCATCACTTTAATCACATCACTATGATCATCATCAACATCACCATCATCATTACCATCACCATCATCACCATTATCATCATCATTACTATCATCATCATCATCACAATCATTATCATTATCATCATCATCATCATCACAATCATCATCCATCATCATCCATCATTACCACAATCACCGTCATCATCACCATCATCTATACCATCATCATTACCATCACCACCACCATCACCACCAACACCACCATCATCATCATCATCATCATCATCATGCCGTATTTCAGGACTCAGTGGTTTGAGGATGATGATGAAATTCCAACCTTCATTCCGGTGTTTGATGATGGCTGGACTCCACGACAGATCACACACACCTTTAACCAGCAGGAGAGCCAGCAGTCCACTGCAGGACAGGTATACACACACACACACACACACACACACACACACACACACACACACACACACACACACACACACACGCGTGAAAAGAGTATAAATCTGTTAAATTTTGTGTTTCAGAGCATTCCATCTTCTAAAACAGTATACATGAGGTAAAACTACTCCAGCTCACAGCATTCAACAAATCAGGCACTCTTTTTGACCGTGTGTGTGTGTGTGTGTGTGTGTGTGTGTGTGTGTGTGTGTGTGTGTGTGTGTAGCTCTGAGGACATGCCGTTGGGCTGTATGTGTGTATTGTATGACTTTAGAGCGAGAAATGAGAAAGAGCTAAATGTGAGAAAGGGTGAGATGGTGGAGGTAAGATAATCACACACACACACACACACACACACACAAATAAATGAGCTGTTATTAGGCTATTCCACCAGCTGCACCCTGCTACAATTTCCCAAAAAAGTGAACAGCAAAATAATGAAAACCAACAGACTCACCACAGGGGATAAGAACATGACCTGATTCTTTTACTGTTTGTGTGTGTGTGTGTGTGTGTGTGTGTGTGTGTGTGTGTGTGTGTAGATCTTGGACACGTCTAAGCGATGGTGGAGAGTGAGGGATGCAGGGGGTAAAGAGGGTTTCATTCCGAATAACGTCCTAAAGTCCAGTGAGAATGAAGACAAACAGGTGAGACATTAGACTGATATAAAATCTACACAGACAAAAGTATGTGCTCCCCTGAACAGAACACGAACACACACACACACACTAGTGCATCTGAGTCACTCAGTCCTTTCATTTACTCAGTTATTTATGATATTTGGAAGACTTACATTTATCTCATCTGAACAGTTATGGGTTAGGGGCCTCACGCAGGGGCCCAACAGTGGAAACTTAGTTGTGCTGGGATTTGAATCCACAATCTTCCAGTTAGCTGTCCAACAACTTAACCACTGAACTACCATTTTCAAACACTCGTCCAGAGCATCTCTGTATGTCGTATCATTCTGTTCTTCCTGCAGTGGAACTGTGAGACTCTCTGTGTGTCCCAGAGCACAAATCACAAATGTTTTGATTGGAGGAGAAGAACTCTCATATCCTGTACAGAGTCCTGATTCTGACTCCACCCCTTTAACCTTAACACCCTTGGGATGAACTGGAACCCCGACTGAACCCCAGAACTCCAAACCTCAACATGAGTGTCTGATCTCACTCATACTATTGGACCTGAATAATCAAATCCCCACGGTCACATGATCCCCACGGTCACATGATCCCCACGGTCACATGACCCAATCTAGTGGAAAAGGGAAGAACAGGAGGAATTATAGGAGGAAGAGTGAGATGTGTTCAATGCGTGTGTGTGTGTGTGTGTGTGTGTGTGTGGCTCAGGGGTGCACAACCCTTTGTTAATATAAAGTTTTTGGACTTGCTTATATTTTCACCAATCAAAATGAGCGATGACATCATCAGTGTAACTGGTTTTGATTGATTGTGCAGGAGGCAGGTTCAAATCCCATCCTGAACAGGAAGTCTCACCCAGAGGAAGTGAAAGCCTGGTTACGACACAAAGAGTTTAACAACATGTAAGACACACACGCAGGCACACACGCAGGCACACACACATACACACACAAATATTTACTATCCAGTGTGTGTGTGTGTGTGTGTTAGCACTGTGCGCTGTCTCGGGGGTCTCAGTGGTGGGATATTGTTGGCGATGACGTTAGAGGAGTTAAAAACTGTTTGTCCAGAGGAAGGAAGACGAGTGTATTACCAACTACAGAACATCAAGTCAGCACTCTCGGTAACACACACACACACAATATACACACAATATCAACACACAAACAATACACATAATACACACACATGCACACACAATACACGCACACTTATTTACACAGCCTGTGTGTGTGTGTGTGTGTGTGTGTAGATTGCCAAAGAAGTGAGTCTGCTGAATTAAAAGATCACAAGGAGAGAAACAAGAAACTTCAATGAACACACACACACACACACACACACACACATGTGAGATGGGTTGTGGTGGTTTTGTGCAGTTAATTACTGTATACAAAATAAATCATTAAAAAAATGACTAATGACCATAAATAAATAAAACGTGTAAATTGAGTGTATTATAAGAAGAAGCTGTAGAGACGTACCAGAGAAATGAGTTTCGCCTCCGTTTAACAAACCGCTTTAAAATTGTTGATTAAAGCGCCGGTGAAGCAGAAACAGAGCTAAAGAACAGAAGTAAACCGGCTGAGAACATGATACTGAAACACTGCTGCATCAATCAAACGCACACACACACACACACACCTGCTGGAGACATCCTGTTCGTCTCAGAGACACTTTACTCTTTAGTGTGACTTTTATGCCCCATAGAGCCACTTTCTGCTGCATGACGGAGACATTCACACACTTCCGTGTGTTTTATTAATTAATAATCTCCCGTGTGTGAAACCTTTCATTTCATTGGTCGGATTTAAGTATATAAAACACTCCTGTCCTAGGCTGGACTTTTAGGAAGGACTTGCGTCAGGGCAACCTTCAGAGGAAACTATTATCATGAGAATTAATGTAGATGTTATTAGTAATTTTATTTCTTTTATTATAGAAATTTTATAAATTTGCATATCTTTCTTTGTATTACACTTTTAAATCTTTAATAAAGACAAGAGTGTCTTATTGTGAGGACCTCTGAAAGACAGAAGGCCTGAGTCTGATTTGACTTGAGAACACAGGAACCTGTTCCAGGAGGAACTTCCCATCAAGGAAGAACTTTGAGTTACTAGTGAGTCTAATTCAATATACAGTATCTTTATATAACAGGAAAAGAAAGTTTCTAAAGTATCTGTACAAAACATTTGACAATCAGAGGGCTACCATCACAATACATATATTAATGGGATACAACAGACTGAATTAATACCTCTCCCTATATATACCATCAGTATATAATACCTCTCCCCATATATACCATCAGTATATATACCTCTACCCATCAGTATCAGTATATTAATACCTCTCCCTATATATACCATAATATAATCTCTCCCAGTATATATAATATATATACCATCAGTATATAATACCTCTCCCTATATATACCATCAGTATATAATACCTCTCCCTATATATACCATCAGTATATAATACCTCTCCCTATATATACCATCAATATATAATACCTCTCCCTATATATACACCATAAGTATATAATACCTCTCCATATATATATACCATCAGTACTAGATATATATACCATCAGTATCTAATACCTTCTCCATATATATAACCATCAGTATCAATACCTCTCCCTATATATACCATCAGTATATAATACCTCTCCCTATATATACCATCAGTATATAATACCTCTCCCTATATATCAGTACATACCATCAGTATATAATACCTCAATATATATACCCATATATATACACCATCAGTATATAATACCTATCCATATATATATATATACAGTATCATCAGTATCTAATAACCTGCCCTCCCTATATATACCATCAGTACCTCTCCCTATAATACCTCTCCCTATATATACCATCAGTATCATATAATACCTCTCCCTATAATCCCTATATATACCATCAGTATATATATACCTATATCCCTAAGTATATATCCCCTAGTATATATACACCATCAGTATATAATACCTCTCCATATATATACACCATCAGTATCCCATAATACCTATCATATATATACCATATATATATATATAATATATATACCATCAGTATCTAATACCTCTCCATATATATACCATCAGTATCTATAATACCTCTCCCATATATATATACCATCAGTATATCCCAATACCATCAGTATATAATACTTCTCCCTATATATACCATCAGTATATAATACCTCTCCCAGGTATATAATATATATACCATCAGTATATAATACTCTCCCTATATATACCATCAGTATCTAATACCTCTCCCAGTATATATATATATACATCAGTACTCTCCCTATAATACCTATATATCATATCTATATAATACCATCAGTATATAATACCTCTCCCTATATATATACCATCAGTATATAATACCTCTCCCTATATATACCATCAGTATCGAATATAATATACCTATCTCTCCATATATATACCATCAGTATATAATACCTCTCCCTATATATATTTACCCATCATCAGTATATAATACCCTACATATAATCTCCATATATATACCATCAGTATATAATACCTCTCCCATTATATACCATCAGTATATAATACCTCTCCCTATATATCCATCAGATATATACCATCAGTATCAATATAATACTTCTCCCTATATATACCATCAGTATCATATATAATACTCCCTCCCTCTACCCATCATATATATACCATCAGTATATCTAATACCTCTCCCTATATATATACCATCAGTATATATATACCTCTCCCTATATATACCATCAGTATATAATACCTCTAATACTTCGCCCTATATATACCCATCAGTATATAATACTATCTCCCTATATACCTCCAGTATCTAATATATATACCTATATCAGTCAGTATATAATAACCTCTCCCTATATATACCATCAGTATATAATACCAGTATATAATCTCCTATATATACCATCAGTATATAATAGTATATATATATATATACCTCTCCCATATATATACCATCAGTATATATATACCTCTCCCAATATATATACCATCAGTATATAATACCTCTCCCTATAATATATATATACCATCAGTATATAATATATACTATATCTACCTCTAATATCTCTATATAATACCTCCCATATATACCATCAGTATCTACCATCAGTATATAATACTCTCCCATATATATACCATCAGTATCATATATAATACCTCTCCATCTCCCTATATATACCATCAGTATATAATACCTATCCTCCCCCATATATATACCTCTATATATAACCATCAGTATATAATACCTCTCCCTATATATATAGTCTCCTATATACCATCAGTATCTAATACTCTCTCATATATAGATCATCTTATCCTCTCTCCATCTCTCTAAGTATCTAATTACCTCTCCATATATATATATATATATACCATATATACTCTCCCTATATATACCATCAGTATAATATACTCTCCCTATATATACCATCAGTATATAATACCTCTCCCTATATATACCATCAGTATCCGATAATACAGTATATAATACCTCTCCATCTATATATACCATCAGTATATAATACCTCTCCCATATATATAAGACCATCAGTATATAATATACCTCTCCATATATATATATATCAGTATCTTATATATATCAGGATCATAATACCTCTCCATAATACCTTATAATATACATCAGTATAATAATCTATACTCTCAGTATATATACCATCAGTATATCCAGTACTATATATATATATATATATATATATATATATATCTATAATACCATCAGTATATATCCCATATATATACATCAGATCTATAATACCTCTCCATATATATACCATCAGTATCTATAATACCTATCTATATCCTATATACATCATATATAATATAATCTCCATATATATACCATCAGTATATATACCTCTCCATATATACATCAGTATATAATACCTATCCTATATATACCATCTAAATTAGATATATATATCTAATACCCTCCCTATATATACCAGTATTAAATCAGTATATAATACCTCTCCCATCTAATATATATACCATCAGTATATAATACCTCTCATCATATATATACCTATATATATCAGTATATAATACTCTACCCTCAGTAATATACCCTATATATACCATCAGTATATATATATATACCTATATCTTATTATACCATCAGTATATATATACCGATCAATATCCATATATATATACCATCAGTATATAATACCTCTCCCATATATATACCATCAGTATATAATACCTCTCCCATATATATATACCATCAGTATATAATACCTCTCCATATATATATAACCATCAGTATATAATACCTCAATAGATCCATATATATAGATATAGTATAAATACCTCTCCTATATAGTATCATATCAGATCATATATAATACCTCTCCATATATAACCCTATATCACCATCAGTATATAATACCCTCTCTCTATATATATATATATATATATATATAGATCATCAGTATATAATACCTCTCCATATATATACCATCAGTATATAATACCTCTCCATATATATACCATCAGTATATAATACCTCTCCATATATATATATATAGATCATCAGTATATATAATACCTCTCCATATATATACCATCAGTATATAATACCTCTCCATATATATACCATCAGTATATAATACCTCTCCCATATATTATACCATCAGTATATAATCACCTATCCATATTATATATATATATATATATAGATCATCAGTATAATACCTCTCCATATATATACCATCAGTATATAATACCTCTCATATATAGATCAGTATAATACCTCTCCATATATATACCATCAGTATATAATACCTCTCCATATATATATCATCAGTATATAATACCTCTACACACACACACACACACACCACACACACACACACACACACGCAGGTTGAGCCGGCTGAAGAGTAAGAATAAATAAGATAATGATATAATGGTATTAAATGGTTTTGGTGAAGTAAATGATGTGGGTGGAGCTTATTTACCTGCATCACTGGAGGCTTTAAGAAAAGAGCTTCAGTTCTCTCGGCTGCTGATTTCATCACACTCCTCCAGCTCTTCATCATCTCCTCACTCTCTCTCTCTTTACTCTCTCTTCTCTCTCTCTCTCTCTCTCTCTCGCTCTCACACACACTCCTCCAGCTCTCATCATCTCCTCATCTTTACTCTCTCTCTCGCTCTCGCTCTCACACACTCCTCCAGCTCTTCATCATCTCCTCATCTTTACTCTCTCTCTCTCTCTCTCGCTCTCACACACTCCTCTAGCTCTCATCATCTCCATCATCTTACTCTATCTCTCTCTCTCTCTCTCTCTCTCTCTCTCTCGCTCTCACACACTCCTCCAGCTCTTCATCATCTCCTCATCTTCACCTCTCTCTCTCTCTCTCTCTCTCTCGCTCTCACACACTCCTCCAGCTCTTCATCATCTCCTCATCTTTACTCTCTCTCTCTCTCTCTCGCTCCTCACACACTCTCCAGCTCTCATTCAGTCATTCATCCTAATCTTCAATGTTTCATCTCTCTCTCTCTCGCTCTCGCTCTCACACACTCCTCCAGCTCTTCATCATCTCCTCATTATCTTCTCTCTCGCTCTCTCACTCACACTTGCAAGCTCTTCATCATCTCCTCATGCCTCTCTTAACACACTCAGCTCTCTCAACTCTACACACTCCTCAGCTCTTCATTCCATCTTCTCATCTTCACTCTCTCTCTCTCTCTCTCGCACTCACACACTCCTCCAGATCTTCATTATCTTCTCATCTTCACTCTTGCTCTCTCTCCTCACACACTCCTCCAGCTCTTCATTATCTCATCCTCTTCACTCTCTCTCTCTCTCTCTCTCTCTCTCTCGCTCCCACACAACTAGTCCAGCCCTTCATTATCTCCTCATCTTTACTCTCTCTCTCTCTCTCTCTCTCTCTCTCTCTCTCTCTCTCGCTCCCACACACTCCTCCAGCTCTTCATCATCTCCTCATCTCTTCTCTCTTGCTCTCTCGCTCTCTCACACACTCCGCCAGCTCTTCATCATCTCCTCATCTTTACTCTCTCTCTCTCTCTCTCTCACTCTCTCGCACTCACACACTCCTCCAGCTCTTCATCATCTCCTCATCTTCTCTCTCTCTCTCTCTCTCTCTCTCTCTTTTTCTCTTCAGGAAAAATCATGACTTCATCAGGAAACTCAGTGAAGGTCTTGCTGCTCGGTAAGAAAGTGAATGAAATTTATTAAACATTTAACCAAAACTAACCAGAGAAACAGACAGAGATTGTGAGTGTGAGCCCTTGAAAAATAGAAAGTGTGTGTGTGCGTGCAGGTGTGCGTGTGTGTGTGTCTGTGTGTGTGTGTTAGAGAGAGAGAGAGAAAGAGAGAGATACACTATGAATACCCCTGGATTTGAGTGAGGATGTGAGAGGATTCACTGCTGAAGGTGTTGTGTTTGTCTGAGCAGGTGCAGGTGAAGCAGGAAAGAGCACCATCATGAAGCAGATGAAGTGAGTGTTATATGCACACACACACACACACACACACACACACACACACACACGTTAGGAGCTTAAAGCTTAGATTAAAAGAGTTAAGATCAGCAAATGCTCCTATGTGTGCGTGTGTGTGTGTGTGTGTGTGTGTGTGTGTGCGCGTGTGTGTGTGTTTGTAGGATCCTGTACTGTGGAGGTTTTACAGAAGAGGAGCGGTTGGAGTTTAAAGCTGTGATTTATAGTAACATGTTGCATTCAGCTCTTTCCATTGTTGCTGGAATGGAGAAACTTCAGATTAACTATGAGACAGAAAAAGCAGCTGTCAGTACACACACACACACACTTCTAAATTAATCATTGGTGAAGATAGAGTTTGTTACTGTTTAATTGTGTGTATGTGTGTGTGTATGTATGTGTGTGTGTCAGGAGGACAGTGCACAGCTTCTGAAGATAAAGCAGATGGTGAAGGACGGGACGATGCCATTAGAACTGATTCTAATCCTAAGGAGTTTATGGACTGATGGAGGCGTCCAGATGGCCATCCAAAGATCAGCTGAGTATCAGCTCAGTGACGCCACTGCTTAGTAAGTGAGTGTGTGTGTGTGTGTGTGTGTGTGTGTGTGTGTGTGTGTGTGTGGTGTGTGTGTGTGTATGTGTGTGTGTGTGTGTGTGTGTGTGTGTGTAATAATTGCTCTCTATCTGATTCAGTTATCTGGCTGACCTGGACCGGATCTGTGCTGCTGATTATCTTCCCAATAATCTGGACCTCCTTTATGCTCGAATTAAAACCAGTGACATAGTAGAGGAGCAGTTCACCTTAAAAGAGCTTAAGATCAGGTACACACACACACACACACACTAACACACACCAACATACACTAACACACGCTGTAGAGGAGCAGTTCACCTTAAAAGAGCTTAAGATCAGGTACACACACACACACACACACTAACACACACCAACATACACTAACACACGCTGTAGAGGAGCAGTTCACCTTAAAAGAGCTTAAGATCAGGTACACACACACACACACAAAAAACACACACCAACATACACTAACACACGCTGTAGAGGAGCAGTTCACCTTAAAAGAGCTTAAGATCAGGTACACACACACACACACACACACACACACTAACACACACCAACATACACTAACACACGCTGTAGAGGAGCAGTTCACCTTAAAAGAGCTTAAGATCAGGTACACACACACACACACACACACACACACACACTAACACACACCACACAATACACTAAACACACGCTGAGGAGGAGCAGTTCACCTTAAAAGAGCTTAAGATCAGGTACACACACACACACACACACACTAACACACACCAACATACACTAACACACGCTGTAGAGGAGCAGTTCACCTTAAAAAAGCTTAAGATCAGGTACACACACACACACACACACACACACACACACACACACACACTAACACACACCAACACACACAGTAAAGGAGCAGTTCACCTTAAAAAAGCTTAAGATCAGGTACACACACACACATACACACACACACACACACTGTTTCTGTGCCCTACAGGATGTTGGATGTTGGTGGTGAGCGTCCTGAGAGGAGGAACTGGATTAGATGTTTTGAGGATGTGACCTGTATCATCTTCTGTGCTGCACTGAGTGCGTATGATCTCGCACTGCTGGAGGATGAGGAGGTGGTGAGTTACTATGGCAACCACACACACACACACACACACACAGTGGAGTAGAGTGCTTTGGTTGAGATGCAGTGTGTTTGTCCTGTACAGAACCGCATGCATGAGAGCCTCCACCTGTTTAACAGCATCTGTAATCATAGGTTCTTCAGCAGCTCCACCATCATCCTGTTCCTCAACAAAACCGACATCTTCAACAGGAAAATACACAGTGTACCACTGACCACCTGCTTCCCACATTACACAGGTGTGTACAGAGTCACACACACACACACACACACACACACCATCTTCAACAGGAAAATACACAGTGTACCACTGACCACCTGCTTCCCACATTACACAGGTGTGTACAGAGTCACACACACACACACACACACCATCTTCAACAGGAAAATACACAGTGTACCACTGACCACCTGCTTCCCACATTACACAGGTGTGTACAGAGTCACACACAACACACACACACACACACTCCATCTTCAACAGAAAAATACACAGTGTACCACTGACCACCTGCTTCCCACATTACACAGGTGTGTACAGAGTCACACACACACACACACACACACACACACACACTCCATCTTCAACAGGAAAATACACAGTGTACCACTGACCACCTGCTTCCCACATTACACAGGTGTGTACAGAGTCACAACACACACAACACACACACACACACTCCATCTTCAACAGGAAAATACACAGTACACAGTGTACCACTGACCACCTGCTTCCCACATTACACAGTGTGTGTACAGAGTCACACACACACACACACACACACACTCCATCTTCAACAGGAAAATACACAGTGTACCACTGACCACCTGCTTCCCACATTACCAAACACCCCCTCCCCACACGTCATACACTCCTCACACTCTTTACACCACCCACAGCTCATGTCACATGCTTCTTTTTGGGGTTGATGTTTTATATAATAAAAATGAATGATGTGTATATGTGTATATGTATATCTGTGTGTGTGTGTGTGTGTATATTTGTGTGTATATGTATATTTGTGTGTGTGTGTAGGTTTGAACACATTTGAGGATGCAAGTAACTTCATCAGGCAGCAATTTGAGAATTTGAACACGAAAAAAGAGTTTAAGTCAATTTACACACACCTGACCTGCGCCGTGGACACGGCCAGCATCATCAACAGTTTCAACAACGTCACTGACATCATCATCACCAACATAACAGAGTGTGGACAACTGTGATATCACACACACAATCACACACACACACACACACACACACACACACACACACACACACACATACATACACATACATAATCACACACAATCACACTTACACACACACACACACACACACACAATCACACTTACACACATATACACACACCCAATCACACACTAACACATACACATACACACACACACACACACACTTACACTCCAAACACATACACACCCACACACACACTTGATTACACAAACACTTTTTTTCATTAGTCTAGTAACTATTAACAAAATATTATAAAATATATGAATAAACTAAACACACAAATCAACAAACTGAAATAAAACTGTGTCTGCGAGTGTGTGTGTGTGTGTGATTGTGTGAGTTTAATCAAATGTATGTGAGGTGAGGTGTGTGCGTTTAATCGAGTGAGGTGAGTGTGAATAAGGTGAGTGTGTGTGTGAGGTGAGGTGAGTGTGAGTTTAATCAAGTGTGTGTGAGTGAGGCGTGTGAGTGAGGTGTCTGTGAGCAATGTTTGTGTGAGGTGAGTGTCTGTGAGGTGTGGATGTGTGTGTGTGTGTGTGTATAGAATAAAAACATTGTTCACTGTAGTAAAATTCCGCTCGTTTATTATCCAAAATCACACTTTATATTCACACTGCTGTGACGTCACAGGTCACATGATCCATATCAACTCCACCCAGCCTTACACTGATAATCACACTTAGACTTTATTAATGAACCGGAAGTGCAGCATGAACGCCTAATGCAGTACAGAATTAAAGAGACACCGGAAGCGCGTCACTGTCAGGAAGTGTGGGCGTGGTCTCTGTTCACCCGCTGGCGGCTGATGAGAAGATGGAGGGCGGCGGTAATGGAGGACCGACCGGGAATAATAAACAGAATAAAACCGTATTAACCGGAAAGCCTCGGGTCGAATTCACCCGAAATCAGAGGAAAGATTCCGAGGTGAGAACATTTTATTCACCGGCTTTATATCCCGTCATGCGGGACAAATAATATTTACCTCTAATGATATCTTAGCATTCTGGCTAATAGAGGCTACGATAGCGCAGGCTAACAGGCGAAGCTAAAAACAAACCCTTTAAAATAATGCGTTACGTGTAAAACAAGGACAATCATAATAATCAACATAAAAAATAATGATAAAATTAAACAAAGGGAAAGGCGGGAGCGCTTTATATCTCAGAGCCCTGTGATAAACTTCATTAGTAAAGAGAAAGTGTGTGTGTGTGTGTGTGTGTGTGTGTGTGTGTGTGTGTTACAGGGAGTGTGTGAGGCTCCTGATCTGGAGTTTGAGTACTCTGATTCTGATAAATGGGCAGCTGAACTATCAGGTAACACAGAACAACTACAGTTACAAACAGCTGTTAAAATCTGGGACTTTGAGTTTAAACCCGTGGACTGGGACTTTGAGTTTAAACCCGTGGACTGGGACTTTGAGTTTAAACCCGTGGACTGGGACTTTGAGTTTAAACCCGTGTGCTGATTATTGTGTGTTTCGATTTACTGAACCCAAAGAATCATTAATAACTCAATCACAACAGGGTTCATTACAGTATCTTACACTGTGTGTGTGTGTGTGTGTGTGTGTGTGTGCGTGTGTGCGTGTGTGCGTGTGTGCGTGCGTGCGTGCGTGTGTGTGCGTGCGTGCGTGCGTGCGTGTGTGTGGTGTGTGTGTGTGTGTGTGTGTGTGTGTGTGTGTGTTAGAATTGTACAGCTACACTGAGGGTCCAGAGTTTCAGCTCAACCGGAAATGCTTTGAGGAAGATTTACACACACACAGTAAGTCTCACTCTGTTTCTATGGCAACAGTAATTAGCAGCAGTAGTTTAAGATATGTACGTGTGTGTGTGTGTGTGTGTGTGTGTGTGTGTGTGTGTGTACAGTGTGTGAGAAACGCTGGGTGGGACCTCAGTGTTTCAGAGCATCGATGCGAGCTCATGCTTTGCGTCTGCTGGATGGACTGGACGTGACGTGCAGAGTTAAAAGGCTGAAGGTGGCCAGAGCCGTGCTTTACATGGCCCAAGGTCAGTTACACACACACACACACACACACACACACACACACACACACACACACACACACACACACAGAGTCATGGAGTGTGTTAGATGCCTGTGGCTGCATCGCTGGGAGTTTTAACATTTAAACTTGGAGTTAAAAGACTAAAGTACACACAGACTGATGACGACGTCATACACACATAAGCGCGGCCAATAATGACCTAACTCCGCCCCCAATGCTGTCGTCATGGTTACACTGCCTTACTAGGAGCATGTTCGCAGTCCACTGTCTGAATGTGTGTGTGTGTGTGTGTGTGTGTGTGTGTGTGTGTGTGTGTGTGTGTGTGTGTGTGTGTGTGTGATTGTCACAGGGACATTTGCGGAATGTAGCCTGGAGGCGGAGCTTCAGTACTGGGTGCGGTATAATGTGTTTCTACTTCTGGAGGCTGGACTGTTCTCTGCTCTGGTGGAGCTGCTCAACATGGAGATAGAGTAAATCACTGTCATCTCACTAGCACCACCACCACCACAATAAACAACCACCACCACCCAAACCACCACAATACAACCACCACCACCCAACCACACCACCACCACCCACCCAAACCACCACAATCGACCAAACACCACAATAACAGCCACCACCACCCAAACCACCACAATAACAGCCACCACCACCCACCAACACCACCACCAACACCCCATAACAGCCCACCACCACCCACCCCACCCACCACACCACCCAATACCACCAACCACCCCCCACCCAAACCACCACAATAACAGCCACCCACCCCAACCACACAATAACCCAAACCACCATCACAACCACCACCACCAAAACCACCACAACCAACAGTAATCAACCACCACCACCCAACCAACCACCACAATAACAGCCACCACCACCACCCACCCCAAACCACCACAATAAAACACCCACAACAACCACCACCACCCAAACCCACCACAATAAGCCACACACCACCACAATAACACCCACCAACCACCCCAATAACAAACAGCCACCACCACCCCCACCCCAAAGCCCCCACACCACAATAACAGCCAACAGCCACCACCACCCAAACCACCACAATAACAACCACACCACCCCAAACCCCCACCATCCACCACCAAATAACACCCACCCACCCCACCCAATTTTAACAGCCCACCACCACCCAACCACCACATCACCACCACCCAACCCCACCCACCACCACCCAAACCACCACAATAACAGCCACCACCACCCAAACCACCACAATAACAGCCACCACCACCCAAACCACCACAATAACAGCCACACCACCCACCACCACCCAAACCACCACAATAACAGCCACCACCACCCAAACCACCACAATAACAGCCACCACCACCACCCAAAACCACCACAATAACACCAACCAACCACCACCAAACCACCACAATAACAAGCACCAACACCCCAAACCACCCAACCAACCACCACCACCCAAACCACCACAATAACAACCACAACACCACCACCACCCAAACCACCACAATCCACCACCACCCACCCACCAATAACAACCAACAACCACCACCACCCAAACCACCACAATAACCACCCACCACCCACCACCCAAACCACCACAATAACAGCCGACACCACCCAAACCACCACAATAACAGCCCAGACACCACCCAAACACCACAATAACAGCCGACACCACCCAAACACCACAATAACAAACCGACACCACCCAAAAAAACCACCACCCATAACACCACCACCACCACCCAAACCACCACAATAACAACCACCACCACCACCCAAACCACCACAATAACAACCACCACCACCACCCAAACCACCACAATAACAAAAAAACAACAGCAACAAACTGGTGTGTTTATAATCTGGCTGTTTCTGATTGGTTCTCTGTCATGTTTAATTCGCTGCCTAAATAATTCAGTTTGTAATCCATCAGTTTAAATATCTGTATCCAGTCATTAGATTAACGTACTCACACTGAACCTGAACATAAAAGGTGTGTGTGTGTGTGTGTGTGTGTGTGTGTGTGTGTGTGTGTGTCAGTAATAACGCTGCTTGCAGCAGTGCAGTAAGGAAACCTGCCATATCCCTCGCAGACAGCACAGACCTCAGGTAAACACACACACACCTCTTCTGTGTTCCTTGTGTTTGAATCTTAAAAATAACCTGTGTGTGTGTGTGTGTGTGTGTGTGTGTGTGTGTGTGTGTGTGTGTGTGTGTGTGTGTGTGTGTGTAGGGTGCTGTTAAACATCATGTATCTGATAGTGGAGACGATTCGGAATGAAGACCCTGCAGACCCTCCTGAGTGGAGAGCTATAAGAGAAACCATTAAAACTGAGCTGGGTATGTGTGTGTGTGTGTGTGTGTGTGTGTGTGTGTTTATTACAGTAACACTGGTGTATGTCCCAGAATGCAGTGCGTATGAAATTGTCCTGTATTTTTGATAGCGTGTGATCTTTAAATGAATACGGGAGTGTTTCTTTCATATTTCCCACCTTATTTAGCATTCATACTAATTATCCCACCCACATTCTGGTAATACTCGCTGAACGTATGAAAAACACCAGTGTCAAATGTGTGAAATCCCCAAAACCCCATGTGATTTAAACCAGTGTCCGAGTCCAAAACAGCTCTTTTCCCTCCGCTTAGTCCAGTTTCTGTCCTACTTAACTTATACCCATCAAGGAAAAAAATACTGTCAAAACTGTCCATCATCTAAAAAAAACGACACAGTAATATCATTTTTGTATCACGTGGTGTGTGTGTGTGTATGTGTGTGTGTGTGTGTGTTGGTTAGGATCATCGCTTTATAACAGCGAGCCGGTTTCTGTGATGCTCTTTGCCATGGTAACCAAGTTCTGCAGTGGCCACGCCCCCCACTTCCCCATGAAGAAAGTGTTACTGCTGCTTTGGAAAATCATTCTGGTAATCTGTCTCTGTCATTAAATAGTGTGTGTGTAATGTGTGTGTAGTGTGTGTGTGTGTGTGTGTGTGTGTGTGTGTGTGTGTGTGTGTGTGTTCAAATGTGCTAAACTGCTCGGTGATGAAAAGTGTAGATCAGAGGTTCTCAACTATTTTAGATGTTATTTAACCCCCCCCCCCCCCCCCACACACCCCCCCCACACACACACACACACCAGGCCCTTATGTAATCAGACCCCCCTTATGGATATTATGGGTAGCATAAATCGCGTTATTTAAGCAACATTTCTGTTTCAGCTGCGTGATCTTGACTTGCCCATAGAATCCCTGCCCAAACCGATGGAATCACCACACACGTTTTTATTATAATAATTAAACCAATTACAGATATTATAATTTACCACCATAATACATTACATTAATTCAACATTTTCATTCATTTATATCCCAAAAAATGTCAGTAAATGCAAGCAAAATAGGCAGTAGACTAAAGTTTATTACAAGTTAAAGGAAAAGCCTCCACAGACCTGTTCTTCCACAGAGACGATCGGAAAAGCTCGGAAAAATGACCATGTGCAGTGCTGTTGTAGGTGAAGAGATGGAACAGAGAAATCCAGTGGAATGTTCTGGAATGTCGACTGAAATCTATCTTTCTCTTATTACTAACAAAGGCGTATTCTGAATGCTGTGCCGTTCCTGTGTTTATATATGACTTTCTTATTGTTTGAAAGGGGTTTTTATTTCTGTTAAATGAAAAGTGCACTTTGTAATGAGAGATCATTTAATATTTTTTTAAGGTTAAAACGGTTCGACATTCAGGTTTATGTGACACGTCCCTGAAAAACAGACGTTAAACTCTTGAGTAATAAAATTCATCCATGTCACGTGAACGTTCTGGAATCTCAGTCACTAGTTTCCTCTTTGGGCTTTTCTATTCTTCTTAGCAGAGAGTAGCAGTTTGTTCAATTCCCACCGTAAAGTTTAATGAATAGATAAATGGCTTTGATCTCCAGACTGTTTTTCTGGTCATGTCATTGAGTCGCTATGTTTTTTTCCTGATAAAAAGAACTTTTTGCGTTGTATAAGGTGTAATTACCATCCTTAAACATGACATCATCACCAAACTTTTTTTCTATTGATGAAATGAGAAGTGTTTTAAACTTTAAAGGGGTAAGTGCGAGCGCTGGAGGGGTGAGCGCTGGAGGGCGAGTGTTAGCGGGCGAGTACTTGTGTGTTGTCTGGTGAGTTAAGGACTGACGGATCATAAATGAGTTGGGACGTGTGGTTGGTTTCTTTAAACAATCATCTTTACTCATTTCATTAGAACATCACCAGACAAAAGTATCATCATCTTCATCATCTTCTTCCTTATCTTCTTCTTGTCCAATGCAGATTGGTGCTTTATTATTTTATCCACACTCCATGGCTGTTTCTCTTTTACCCCAGCGTAACCCTGCTTTCTTCAGCTTAGGTTCGGTTTTCTGTATTTAAATCCCATTTCATTCAGACGGTTTCTTCCACTTCTGTCTCGCACACACACACGCACTGACTTTCTGTTTCCACCCTTCCATTTTCTGCTCCATTGTTTTTACTGACGGCTCTTCCTGTGAAAGATTCTGTAATTCAGTCCATTAATGGAAGTGTTTCATTTCTTTAACTTTCTTTTCCACATAAACGAAGCAAAACTTTAGTGTCACACCTGAGTTTAGTTTATTTATTGTAAAACATTAAGTGTGCTGATATGGAGCTTCTACAGGGGAAAAACCTGATGTGGGATTCGAACCCTGAGCCTCAGATATTCTGTGTAAAAGCTCCATCACTTGATTATTAAATCACTGCATAGAACAATCACATTCTGGGAGAGTTACACTAATGTGTGACTGTAGAAGAATCTCTTTGCTCCGTGTGTGAATGGACAAACGGTTGGTTGGACTTTTCAGTGATTATCTACTCGTCCCTGTGGATGACACAATATTCAGTTACGGACATTTTAACTTGACATTAATTCCAATTCAAATCTAAATATTTTTCTCATATTTTAAGCTCCATATGACGATTCCAAAACTTTTGCCAGGGGTTGTAGAACCGCTGAACACGCTTTTCTGTAGAGCCCACCGTCAGCGGCCAAATGCCCCCTTATCACCAGCATTATTGTGTAGTAGGTGTTAAGTCTGTAATGGAAAATGCGTCAACGTGTGTGTGTGTGTGTGTACAGTTTACATTGGGAGGCTTTGAGCACCTGCAGAGTCTGAAGGTGAGCCGGCGGGAGGAGCTGGGTTTGCCCTGCCTTCCTGAAGACAGCATCAGAGTGATGAAGAGTATGAGAGCCTCCTCCCCTCCCACCTCAGCCTGTGACATCATCGACCAACAACAAAGACGCACACGCAGAGAACATAAGGTCTCGCACACAAGCACATGTACACACACTCCTACTAAAACCACATTTCGTATTAAGTCAATCAATCATGATATGCTTACATCATCACACATTCCATTCCCTCTTAAGCTCCTCCTCCTGCTTACATCACACATTCCCTTCCATTACATCATAGCCCCATCTCTCTCTTCAGAGGATAATCTGTGGGCCGTTACACACACACACACGCACACACTTTGACTCCTCTTCTGTTCTTCTCTGTTTTGCCCTCCTTTTTTTGCCCCTTTGTCTTCTTCAGGCCCTCATTAAGCAGGAGAATCTGGAGGCCTTTAATGAAAAAGATCCCTTTAAGGCAGAGGATGCACGTGAGGAAGATGAGGAGAGCGATGACAATGAGAATACTTTAGAGGCGGAACCCTTTCCCCTGGAGCGTGATGAGGTCATGGCCCCGCCCATTCCTCACCCCTCATCGGACCGAGTGTCATTCCCTAAAGGTCTTCCGTGGGCTCCAAAAGTCCGGTACATACTAATCAGCCTTGAACACACACACACGCACGCACACACACACACACACTCTCTTAACTATACTACTTAACACACACACAGCATGTTCCTAGCTGGAGTTAATCTGCAGATTTTCTGCTACACATCGTGATCACACCTTTACTGTATTTCACCTGGTGTGTGGAACCACTGGTCTCACCAGCGTGTCTCACTGTGTCCTGTCCAGTAGCTGACAGCATAACGTCACACCTGATCCACTGCTGTAGTTTAATCACACAGGATTAATGATGAGACGATATTTTAAACAGGACTGGACCGGAACCAAGTATTGCCCCTGGTATTCTATATCAGACCGTCTCACTCCATACCATCATAAACACTCCCTATCTCTTTTCCAGAGTCTGTCTGTTTCTGTTATTTCTGTAATATTTAAACACACACACACACACACACACACACAACCCAAAATGATTAAAGATGTGATTCAGTTCAGCACAATGACAATGAAGAGATCTGATTGGTCAGTCGGTCTGCAAACAAACACACATCACACACTGTAAAGAGCCCAGAAAAACAACAGACTGATAAGAGATTAATCCTCTAGTCTAATCACAACACTCGTCCCAAAAGGAATGCAGGATGACCCGTGTGTGTGTGTGTGTGTGTGTTTTTAACAGGGAGAAAGATATTGAGAACTTTTTGGAATGCAGCAGAAGTAAATTCATTGGCTACACGCTGGGAAAGTGAGTCACACTAACCACATGTGTGTGTGTATTGGTCCTTTTCAAAGTCTTTAGTGTGTGTGTGTGTGTGTGTGTGGTGTGTGTGTGTGTGTGTGTGGTGTGTGTGTGTGTGTGTGTGTGTGTGTGTGTGTGTGTGTGTGTGTTACAGTGATACAGACACAGTAGTGGGTTTACCCCGGCCGATCCATGAGAGCGTTAAAACCCTTAAACAGGTGATGTGCTTGTGTGTGAATGTTAAGTTGTGTGTGTGTGTGTGTGTGTGTGTGTGTAGATTCTTTGTGATTGTGTTATTAATATGTAAACGTTCCTGCAGCATAAGTATGTCTCCATTGCGGAGGTTCAGATCTCAAAGGAGGAAGAGTTTCAAAAAACTCCCCTGTCTGGAGTGAGTCTGCATCTGTGTTTCTCACACGCGCACACACACACACATACACCTCTAATGCCAGTAATTGAAGATAAGGAGATATTGTGTGTGTGTGTGTGTGTGTGTGTGTGTGTGTGTGTGTAGGGGGAGGAGCAGATTGAGCTGTGTGCCACTGAGCTGCTGTATCAGGGAATTTTACCCAGCCTGCCTCAGTACATGGTGAATATCTAATCATTACAAACAGTCCCACATTCACACGACCTACTGACACACCACTCCTTTTCTCTCTCTCTCTGTGTGTGTGTGTGTGTGTGTGTGTGTGTGTGCACGCACTTCAGATCGCTCTTTTAAAGATTCTTCTTGCTGCTGCACCGACATCAAAAGCAAAAACAGATTCTATTAACATTCTTGCTGATGTTCTGCCAGAGGAGATGCCGTAAGTCTCACACATTGCACAACTGTGTGTGTGTGTGTGTGTATGTGTATGTGTGTATGTGTGTATGTGTGTGGTGTATGTGTGTGTGTGTGTGTGTGTGTGTGTGTGTGTGTGTGTGTGTGTGTGTGTGTGTGTAACGTGTACGTGTACACTGACTCTCTGTGTATTTACAGAACTACAGTGTTACAGAGTATGAAGCTGGGTGTGGATGTCAACCGCCATAAAGAGATTATTGTTAAAGCAATTTCTGCCATTTTACTGTTACTGCTGAAACACTTTAAACTGAACCACATCTACCAGGTACACACACACACACACACACACACACACACACACACACACACACACACACACACACACACGCAAATATATAATATATATATATACATACACACACTCAAATATATAAATATATATACATACATACACACGCAAATATATAATATATATACATACACACACTCAAATATATTTTATATATATATACATACACACTCAAATATATACACACATACACACTGTTAAACTCTGCTTGTGTGTGTGTTTCAGTTTGAGTACATGGCTCAGCACCTCGTCTTTGCTAACTGCATTCCACTGATACTGAAGTTTTTTAATCAGAACATCATGTCCTACATTACTGCTAAAAATAGGTGAGTGGGTGCGGGTGGGCGAGGGTGAATCTACTAAGTCTAGTATTAATGACAGCGTCTGGACGGATGAGGATGCAAAAGTCCTCCTATCATCTGATTTCTCTTAGTCCTCTACATTTCTGGCCAATAGACTAAAGGACATCTGTTCTACTGTCCATCCGAACCAGACAACAGATGGGTTTGAGTTCATTGGGTGGGTACAGTTCATTTTATAAATAGAAACTCAAAGCCGTGTAATTTCACCAGACGCACAATGACCCTTCCAGCAGTACCGATATAAATATATAACCACACAGAACCTCTATAACTTCCTATAACCCGCTAGTCTCAGTTACTGACAGTTATTACAATTCAGGACATGTCCAGTCCATTCCTGTTATACGCGGACACAGAACCACCAATGCCCTCTGTCTCCTTTATGATTCTTACTGTCCCCGATGTGTCCCCGATGTGTCCCCGATGTGTCCCTGCTCACTAATTCCATTAAAGGAAAGAGAGAAATAATTATGCTGGGATTTAATTTCAGGTGGAAACTCCAGTCGTTTATTTAACTCATCCGAATCATAACCCCGAACCAACCAATATACATATGCACACACACACACACACACACACTCTGAGGTGCACTGATTTATTCTAATACTCTCTAATACTCTGTGTGTGTGTGTGTGTGTGTGTAGTATTTCAGTACTGGACTTTCCCTATTGTGTCTTGCATGAGCTTCCTGAGCTCACAGCTGAAAGCCTGGTAACTAACACACACACACACACACACACACACACAGTAATATAGATGGCTTAGATGTTTGTTTGTGTGTCTTTACAGGAAGCTGGAGATAATAATCAGTTTTGTTGGAGAAATTTATTTTCTTGCATTAACCTGATCAGAATCCTCAACAAACTCACCAAGTGGAAACACTCCAGAACAATGGTACACACACACACACACACACACACACACACACAGTAAATGTATTGAGCGTTGCTCAGTTGCAGTGTAGGTGGATGATGTCATGTAGAAGTGATTGTACAACATTTGTATAGAAACAGCAGTGTGTGTGTGTGTGTGTAGATGTTGGTGGTGTTTAAGTCAGCACCGATCCTGAAGAGGGCGCTGAAGGTGAAGCAGGCTATGTTGCAGCTGTATGTGTTAAAGTTGTTGAAGGTTCAGACTAAATATTTGGGTCGTCAGTGGAGGAAAAGCAACATGAAGACCATGTCAGCCATTTACCAGAAAGTACGTCATCGACTCAATGACGACTGGGCATACGGTAATGGTGAGTCTCTCTCTCACACACACACACACACACACATTCACAGTTCAACAGAATCAGGAGCCTCTTTATTAACATTATCATGCATAAAAGATAGAATAAATTACTGGGACTTTTTATCCTTCTAACACACAGGATGATGTAACAAACACACTGATTCAGATTTATGCTGTGTGTTTGTGTGTGTGTGTGTGTGTGTGTTTGTGGGTGTAGCAGATCTGGACGCACGCCCGTGGGACTTTCAGGCAGAGGAGTGTTCTCTACGTGCGAGTATTGAGCGCTTTAACGCGCGGCGCTACGACGCGACTCCGCGGAACCCGGAGCTGGTGCCAGTGGATAACTGCCTCCAGAGTGTTCTGGGTCAAAACGTTACACTACCTGATGATTTTCACACAACGTACGACCTGTGGCTGGAACGGGAGGTGTTCTCCAAACCAATCTGTTGGGAGGAGTTACTCCACTGAGGGTGGAGTCAGTGCTGCAGTGGGTGGGGCTTCTGCAGTGATTGATGTGGGAGCGTCACTGTCATTCCTCAGCACACCGTAAACATTAAACACACTACAGGAGCGGGTCACCGAACGTGTGCTTGTGTGTGTGTGTGTGTTAGTGATGTTTATTGTGTGTAGTGTAGGTCAGTGAGGTTGGTGTTTTTTGGTACAGTTCTGAATCTGGGTGTCTGGCTGCATTTTGTAATTGGAATAAAATGTTAGAATAAAGTAAAAGGTTCTTTTGTTTTGTTGTGAGCTTAAAGTTTTCTTTGTGTGTTATTTTCTTGTCTGCTGTTCAGTGAAAAATTCAGCTTAAATCTCAGTTTCTGTTCTAATCGATGACCTGATAAAACTATAAAAAGCCTTTCAGAATCACTGAACTATTAAAAGCTCCACGTGGCGAAGAATTTTTCCCTGAAAAAACTGTTTCAACTGTGTTCTCTGTTCCCTAACCTACCGCTACGCACGCACTGTACCGCAACGCAACAATTGTACCACACGCAACACATTGTACCACACCGCAACACATTGTACCACACCGCACTGCACTGTACAATTTCAAGTCCCCTTTAATTTCCCCCTTCCTAAAACCTATTTTTTTTAATTTACATTGTTTTCTAAAAGGTCTAATATGTGTTTGTCTGGTCTGTTTTTATCCGTGTATCTATTGAACTATTCCTGGACAGCCTTTAACCCTGCCGGTGTGTCTATATTCATAAAATTGTCTTACCAAAATGTCCAGCATGCGTAAAGAGGAAAAAAAAGAGGCGCTTATCGTATAAATGCGCCATTTTGGCGGTATTTTTACTTAAGTTCCCCGCACGAGCGTCGAGTGCAGCGAGATATAACTGAGGCCAGTGCATCATCTTGTATTAAACATTAATAAAGCTGATTAAAGTGGTTAATTTGCTGAACAAACTGAACTAATTGGATTCGACATTAGAATAACAGAGAAACAGACGCTGTAAGTTTCTCCCCCGCTTCTAAAATCCAACTTAACCTTATCGCGAAATTTTAGTTTGAAATATAAAGTTTCCCTGAAGTTTGTACAAATCCTAAGATTCTTCTGATTATTTTGGAGGAAATATATGTGCTGTTGCATCCTAGTAATTTTGCCCCGGATACCGAATGATGTACATTTGCAGGTTGTGCATTGATGTTGGATGCATTTCTTGTGTGTAGACGTAAGAGGTGGAAATATAATAAAACATTCCTTAAAGCTTCATTACGACATTGATATGAACTCTCGTTTCGTGTAATCTTAATTCATAATGCTTGTGAGCCTGTTTGCACCTCTAATCTGTCCAGGTCCTGCACTGCTCTCGTAGTAACTCTGTTCTGACAATATCACTAAGAAACCTATTGAAAATCAAATCCTTTGTGGGTCCTTTTAAACTGCTTGTTTCTCCATGTTTTGGACAAATATCCATGCCCATTTATTTACATGTTGCAGTAAACACAGAAGTAAAAATAATCTGTTATTCTTGACATTTTATACCGCAGTAACAATATAAACCATCATGAACATTTTCACCCCATTAATTCCACATCTTTGGGAGTTGCTATCAAAAACCGTCTGTCCAGCTGTCCAGTGCTCCAGTAACCGACTTCTTTAAACCTTACCAGAACGTGTTTGTGGCTTTGCCTCAGTTACACAGCACATGAGGCATTGGACTTTGCAGGGCCTCCGCGTTCAGGGTTGTGGAGTTTGTGGATGAATTTGACTCTGATGGCTGCAGGAAAATGGACATCATTCCAATAGACTGGTTCAAGGGCACAGACAGAAAACTACGCTGGTGGTCACTACACTCACTGGCCAATGTAACCAAAGCAGTGAAAGACTGAATACTGTGTAATTTCCATTTAATGGTAAATGCAGGTAAGTTTAATTTTCGTCCTTTAATAAATATAACACAAAAAAACTTATTCGGCTCTCAAATTTGTTTTTGTGATTTTTTTTTTTTTTTTTTTTTTTTTCTTTACACCTTTGTTTTATTTTACACATGTAAGTTTTCACTCCTACCAAGCAGGATCACACACCAGGCTTGACCCTGTCGATCAGTCCACCAGGTGTGCTCTTGATAGGTAGAGAAACAACCCATTAACAGCGGATGATATCCAAACCAACTCTTTGGCCTCCAGTAAAGAAAGTAAACAACTACATTCAAGACCCCCACTGCCCAATGTGTCGTCAGCCATGTTTTCCAACAACCTGCCAGCCTCTCAGCCCAAGAAGGTGCCAACCGCACGCCCCAAAGTCTCACCATCCACACTCCCTAACGAGGTTCCAAGCTGGGGGGTTCATAGTGTCATGTCTGCTGTTGTAAGTTCGCATTATTTTTTTTCACTTTTATTTTTAAGCAATATTCTTCTCCTGGGAATTAAAAAAAAAGCTGCATTGTTGTGACTTAAACTTATGTGTGTATTTTTTTACTTATTACTGCTTTAAGATTAATAAATTTTACAAACATATTGATGTATATAATTATATAGGTATCGCAGTGAATCGTTCTTCAGCTTTAGGGATTTGATTCGTCTAATATTATTGTATAGTGTATTAGTATGGCAAGGATTTTATATAACCTTTTTTACTCTTTTTGGCTCTTGTACTTAAGTTGCTATGGGGGCAGATGTGGGCAGCACAAGTGTAGATGATGCAACAAGATGAAGAATGATGAAGTACGCATTCTCAATTGAGCTGGCACTGGAATATAATTTCTTTGGTCATCATGGAAAAAAGTTTAAAGACTTAAACGCTGTCGTTTCGACGCTGTGTATGGCGAGTAAATTAATTTACTATAAATTGAGTTGTTATAAGTTACTCTGATCCCAAATTTCCTGACTTTACAATAAGGTTTCTTTGCTTGGAATAAGTTAATGCATTAACTACCTTTATCTAACAATAGGCCATTTTTGTCACATTATTTATTAATCTTGTTAACAGTAGTTAATAAATATATAATTAAATAAATATAACTCATAACTGGGATCCAAACCTGCTACAGTTTGGATATAAATGGTATAAAATGGTAGAATTTTTTAGTCTGGAAGTGTCAGTTTTAGGTCCTCTAAAAGGTTCTGGAGTTTCTGCTCCTATTATTGCCTCATTCTTTGTCTTATTCTGTTTCTCTTATTATTAAAGTGTGTTAAAAACTCAAAAACTGGCTCTGATATTGTTTTGGGGATTTGTAACATGGTTATATAATACTGGTTAGTTAATGTTTAGTTAATTAAACTTGGAATTTTGGTGTTTTCCAGTCTGTGTGCTCTACTGCTTTCTACCAGTCGCTTTTTATTTATTTTTTGGTGTTGCTGTTCTGACTAGTCTGTTATGGAAGTTTGTTTCTGCCACAGAATTAAAATTGATATATTTAGATTTTTTTTTTCAGAATAGCAAGATATAAACTTGCAGTTGTGAGAGATATAAACTGTTCTATAAACATTTGCTGGCAATTGCAAGTTTGTGTCTCAATTCTAAAATGTAAACACTTCCTGTCAAAAAGAATGGTGACCTGAAACCTGACTGTGGTTATGGGCACATTTACGTACTTGCGTATGGGTTTGCGTATGCAGGGGCGAATTACTTACCCATTGCGGTCCTTTGAAAATGCCCGGCAGATAAGGGTCGGCCGATGTTCTGGCTTTTAGGATCTCGGAATGGTGTGAAATATTTTTGCGTTAAAATAAGATCTACGGATGCGATGTGGAGAAAAACGACTCTTGCGTTAAGCTCGCCGGCAAGAGTCTCATGACGAAAGGCACTCCAAGGTGCAGACCAAGGACGCTGGCAAGTCTGTTCTTTCAAGCTAAACAAGAAGCAGACAGACCTTACACTTAACACCGCCACTACGTGCCAAACGGTGGGCTTGGTAATTCCCTGAATATTATTGCGAAAAACTTTACGGTGACGCTTGACGCCCCAAGTGAAGCTAAGCAATAAAGTTAACGCACAAAGAGCCCGCGTATTTATCTGCTTCCACCACGACCTGGTTAAAAACAGGCGAGCAGAAGCGGGCCAAAAGTTTTCGCTTATACACATTTAGGACATATAGGACACATTTAAAAAAAAAAAATAGACCACCATGGCTTTTACCAGTAAAGTCTTCTCCTTCCTTACTTTTTCTGTACACACACACTCACACACACATTTATTACATTTTTACAGAAAGGACAAAGGCCTCGGCTCTGTGGAAGTCTGAAGACTCGTTAAGAAGGTTAACATTTTGCTCTCCTCTCAGGGAACAGT
>VCAZ01000439.1:5000-15000 GCA_005784505.1 Bagarius yarrelli | reverse complement strand
CAATGCTGTCCGTAAGACTGAAACGGTGACGGTCTTTCCTCACAGAAAACTACCTTCCCTAACCCTAACCTACCCTTTATACCCTGAACGTCCTGGTGCTCACTGAGACCCGGACATCCCCACACGACTGTGCTACTCCAGCTGCATTATCCTGGCCTATGCATTCTCCCATACACCACAAGAAACGGGCAGGGAGGGTGGAACAGGTCTTTTGTTGTCTCTGAGATGGGTTTTTACACCGCTCTCGATGTCTAATTTAATCATCTTCCCTTTTTCACACAGTTTTAGTCTGTTCTCCAATCACCATTTTGATCATCCTATTGATGCTTCTCTGTGACTATTTGTCCTTTCACACTCACAGATTAGACATCCACCCCTCTTCACAACTCTGATCATCACTTGGTGTCATTCAACCTTTCTCTTCCTAGCATTTCTAAAGCCTGCTTTCTTATGTGATAAGAATATGAAGAAAATCGGCATCATCATGACTTGTCTTTTCCTTTACGGTCACAATTTTTAACCTTAGCACCAGGAGAAGTTCAACTTTCCTTGTGCCTCGTGACCTCACATGTTGTGGTCATAACAGCTGCATCAGCAATGTTCTGCATTGCATGTGCATTTTGGAAATACAGAACTTTTTTTACATTAAGTAGAATGATATTGGAACACACTGTAGGCTTCTCCTTTTAAAAGTATTTGTTTTTTTCTGCTTGATGATATCTTGATGATATATTTTACTATCATACTGTCAGGCACAAATGTTTGTTCGTTTCAGGTTCATCCTGTTTATCTAATGATTAATTTAATTGCATAATTAAAAGATTAAACTTCACCCATCCTAAAGAAGCTGCTAAGAATATTATGGAATGTAAGAGCGTTAGTCATTAAAAGCTGTATGTTAATTATGATACCTTAAGGTGTGTAATTGGGCCACAAACTGCCCAGTTTGATCCACACAGAATTTTGTACTACAGTATTTTCAATGTTTACTTACTGCTAAATTCTGAAATAAAGCCGTCCTGCTTGTTGTGCAGGAGACCTGGTGGGATCTTCTTCACTGAGTGTTTAAAAGAAAATATGAATGTTATGTTTTAATGTTATGAATATTAGTTTCAGTTTTTATTTATTAGATTTTTTGTAAGTAAGGTTTTTTTGTATGTAAAGTTGCTGAACCTTCTTGTTGTCTGCCGGTCAAAATTGACTTATTCTGACTTTAAATGATTATCTAATTGTTCAAAATAATCATGGAAAATTATGTGATCATTTTTAATTTATGTTTTATCGACAATAATAATTGCAAGGAAAAATGTTGTCTATTCGCTAAAAAGAATAAAAGGGTTTAAGCTTCTAACATTTACATTTGACCTCATTTGACAGACGTCCTGATTTGGAAAAATGTACAAAGGAAATCAGACAGAAAGTGTAACAACTTAGAAACTGTTGTGTTACTATAGTAAAAGCCCTGGGACCTTCTCTAATACAGAAAAATAAAACACATCAGGCAGACAAAAGAAAGGTTTAGGCAAAGCATTAAAAATGTTGGCTCATTCTCTACATGGTCCAAAATGTTTCACATCCAGATGGAGAAAATTTTCTTTCTCATCCTTTCATTACATATTAAATCTCTTGTCTCCCAAAATAAGAACATCATATACCAGTAAAGCCAGTAGCTGTGAGGGTGAGTCTCGAAAGGAAAAAAAAAGGTTGCATGATGTTTTTAAAGATGTAACTAATATTTGTGATGCTGCTCTTTTTACCGCTCAGACATCAATGAGTGTGTGCTCGGGAAAAAACCCTTCCAACACGAGTGCCGAAAACTCAGCGGGAAGTTTTCAGTGTCTTTGCCCCTCAGTGTGCGGTGTGGACCAAACCAAATGTGCTTTAACACCAGGGGGAGTTATCAGTGTTTGGACACTCCCTGTCCTGCCAGCTATCAGAGAGGAGGAAGTCCATGGTAAAAAATGTGTTCAACTATTTTTCCATCAGTGTGGCTGTGTGTGTAACTGTAATGAACTTCCAGAAGCATTACAAGACTGATCCATGTTCGTACAGTAATAAAGGACATGAAATCCCGATTATAACTGATCTCGCTCAAATTCCAGACTAAATTTAATCATGCTGAAGCTGAACTGCAAGATTTTTATTATTGAATATACAAATCATAATCTCTAAAATCTGATCTACACTCAATGTTAAAAATATAAACAATTTTATATTCATTTGAAAAATGAATTAAAATGTTTGGAAATGTACAAACAAGCAAATCAATGAGTAAAATTTTGTGCTCTTCTTGTCCACAGCATGGTTACAAGCCATGTTCACATGGGTGCGCTGCAGGATCTTCTCTCCTCCTTCAGTATAAACTCCTCACACTTCCTCTGGGAATTCCGGCTCAGCATAATGTAATCAGATTATCAGCATTTTCTGAGTCTGGTGTTCTTCAGGAGCAAACAGTATTCACCATCCTCGAACAACATGGTCAGGGCACAGAGCCACTCTTTGGGGTTAAAAACGAGGCTGGACGAGGGAATCATCTTCACCACTCACTATTTAAATAAGTCTGGTCTGGTGAAGCTGAAGGTCCAAGCAACTACAATAAAATCAGCAGGGACAAATGACCTACCAGAGTTTATTCATCATCTACATCTCTATTCTGCTTATCCGTACTGATCCCTCGATCTACACGGAAGCAAGCGTAGGTCTCTATCCTCAGTCCGCTCTCCTTCTCCACTCATCCTCCTCCTCCTCATTCCTTTATCTCCACTTTTTTACAGATTTGTTATCATATTGAGTGTAATTAATCACATTATTTGCTGTGTGTGTGTGCATGCAGATATATTAAACGAGTGTTTTATGGGTTCAAAACTGATTATTATTTTTTATTATTTTTTGATTGACTTGTATCAGTTTGAAGTTTTACATATTGCTCTGTGTGCAGATTAGGCTATAATGCCAAAAATAAATTTCCATCTGAAAAATGAGAAGCATCTGTTTAAATCATTTCGAGATTAGAATAAACATAGTGTGTGTTATCCCGTTAGGGAGACTTTCAGATCAAGTTACCGAGAATTAGGGCTATTGATCAGTGGGTTAGGATTAGGGTTAAGGTTAGTAAGGAGAGCGTGAGACAGACGGTGAGTGTACACAGGGCAGCGGCCCCAATCCCCCCCCCAGGATGCAGAGCAGGACAGGTGTTCTTTAGCAGCACAAATAGGACGCTTAAAAACCATTAATGCCCTTTTTTCAACACCTCCCTCCCCACACCACCTCCCTTTTCCCACCCACACTCAGTCTCACTTTCAGTGGACCCGGTGCTGCAGTGAGCCGGACTCGAACCACCGACCTCCGCATTGAGAGGCATCATCTCCAACTACTGCGCCACCGGGTCTCACACAACACCCCTCAATTTCTGGTAATTTTGTCTTTCAAAATTAAACCTAAAAAAAAGTTTTTCTGACGCTCTCTATCGCCACCCGGTGGACAAAATGACACTTTAACAATTCTTTAACCCGGGATTATTTTCATTATTGCAATAAAATTGTTGGTGTCCTTCTGTTAAAACAAGAAAACCCACAATAGCGACTGAAATAAACTGAGCCTGACAAAAATATTAGTAAAAACCGTACAGAAAATTGAGTAATAAGAGTCAGACTCTGCTTTTGAATTGTGATCTAACAGAAGTCTTTAATAAACAAACGAATAAAACAATTTCATTTTCACAAAAAATTACTGCAGTCAAGCGCTTTCCGTACCGGTCAATGAGACTGCACCTGTCCACTCCTTATGAGCAACCAGACACCTCACAGGCCAGAGACCACGGGTCTTACCAGAATTTGAGATTTGTGAATTATTGGCTACATTGCTAAAAATTTCTTTTAATTTGGATTGTAGTAATGTTTTGGGGCCAGAATTTACGACTTGTTCTGTTCTGGGTTCTGTTTTTTGCAGTAATGGTAATTTGCTTTTAATTACTAAATCTTTTAAATGATTATTTTTTCTAAAGGCTGAAATTATTCTGTAGTTGTCTAAAATTTCCCCTTTTGTCATGAACTTATAAGAAAATAATTCTTACTCTTTCTGTTTAAGGCTTACTGCCCGCTGAGGAAGTCGAGATAAAGGGATGATTTCTGGTCTTTGACTGCCATCTAGTGGCTGACTTTTATCCCTACAGGTCAGAATTTTTCGAGCACCCTTTAAGAAAGGGTTAGGGAATATCTCCAAAATGTCTCGCGCGCGTGCAGAGGGAAAAAGACGCGGAACACTTTGTAATATAAATGCGCCATTTTGGCGGTATTTTTACTTAAGTTCCCCGCACGAGCGTCAAGTGCAGCGAGGTCAGTTCATCATCTTGTATTAAACATTAATAAAGCTGATTAAAGTGGTTAATTTGCTGAACAAACTGAACTAATTGGATTCGACATTAGAATAACAGAGAAACAGACGCTGTAAGTTTCTCCCCCGCTTCTAAAATCCAACTTAACCTTATCGCGAAATTCAGCAGCGGCTCGATTTGATGCTGTTTTGGCTCATTAATTTTTTCTATCAGATTTAATTGTGATATTTTATTTTACAAGCTGTTTATTTAAAGAGATTCCATTCGAATTAAACATTAGATTAAACTGTAAAGTAATTGAGCTTCGCTGTAACTGGGTTTTTTCCCCAGGCTGCTCTATTTAATGCTCAGTTTCATGACTGAAATCTATCAGACCTACAAGTTTAAACTAACCCCAGATGTTGTGCAGCTGTTAGCTATGAAATATTTTAATCATACAATAAAAATTTTAATCATACAATACTGCCAGTACAAAGCCTGTAAACTGTAAACTTCCTAATAAATATTATACAAAAATACAGCTTCAATTTGCATTCTGATTTGTTATTCAGCTATCCCAAATATTTGTTTTTGTGATTTATTTCTTTACACTTTTGATTTCTTTACACGTGTATGTTTTCACTCCTACCAAGCAGGATCACACGCGGCTTGACACTGTTGATCACCAACCAGGTGTGCTCTTACTAGGTAGAAGAAAAAAAAACAAAAAGCATAACAGCAGATGATATTAAACATCTGTTTTCTGGGAATGTGCATATGTTCTGCAACAAATGTTGCTTTTGTGGTAGTAAATGATTTTGCAAAAGTGCTGTTATTGTGTTTCATTGTGTTTTACAGGTAATTATGCAGAAGCCAGGATGAAGCTAAACCAAGCTGAGGTATCATCAGAATTCAATGACATTGAAAATAAGTCATGAAAAAATAGGTCAGTGTTTATATTAAATTTTCGAAGGAGACCCAAACGGTAAGATGCCGAATGCCCTGCTGAGCAAGATGGATCAGTGGTTAGAAGTTCCTGAAAGAATAGTATTACCTCTGACTCAGGCTGACCTTGAGGCTTTTGATCAGAAGCTGGGGGTCATAGTGTCATGTCTGCTGTTGTAAATTCACATTATTTGTGTATTTGCTTTTAAATTAAAAAATGTCACACAGAACCTGTTGATACATGAATGTATATAATTATATAGGTATTGCAGTGAATCGTTCTTCAGCTTTTGGGATTTGATTTGTCTAATATTAGTAGTGTATAATATGGCAAGGATTTAATATAACTTTTACTCTTTTTGGCTCTCATACGTAGTATTGCTAGGGTGGCAGATGTGAGCGGCACAAGTGTAAATGACGCAAACAAGAAGAATGACGAAGTAACGTCTTAAGTTTAAAGACTTGCGTCTTTTCAACGCTGTGTATGGTAAGTGAATTAATTTACTATAAATTGAGTGGTTATAACTTATCTGATCCTAAATTTCTGACTTACATAAAGTGTAAGGTCTTGTTTCATGTTTTGTTCTTGTTTGTGTTAGCTTGCTAGCTAGCTAACTTTGCTATGCGAAGCTAAGCTAGCTTAGTCATGTGTATTGTTTTGTTACTTTCTGGTTTTCCTCATGTCTTCCTGTCACGTGATCCCCTTTGTCCTCATGTCTTGTTTTATAGGTTTGTTAGTCATGTGTTGTCTTCAGTCAGGTGTGTCTTGTTTGTTAATGAGTGCCTTGTGTATTTATAGCCCTTGTGTTTGCCCTGTCTTTTGTGGATTATTGTTTGTTTGTCTGTATTCCACTGTGGTGAGTCTGTGTTATGTGAGTGTTATGCCATGCCATGCCATGCCATGCCCATGCCCATGCCAAGCCAAGCCAAGCCAAGTTAATTCATTAGTGTTTGTCTAGTAAGTCAGTGTTAAGTCATGTTGATTGTTTGTTTATTGTTTCTGTAAATAGTTCATGTTTGTGTTCTGTCTAGAGCGTTTCTGTATAGTCAGTTTAGTTTATGTTTTGTATGTCACTTGTAAATAAACTGCACCTAGGGTTCAAAAATACATCTCGCCTTAGTGGAGTGATCGTTACATAGGTTTCCTTGATTAATTAATTACTAATATGCATTAACTCCTTTATCTTACAATAGCAATTTTTGTGACAGTATTTATTAATCTTGTTCTTAGTAGGTATAATATAAACAATCTTATAGCTGGGATGCAAAACCTGTCACATTTTGTCAATATTGCCCTATTGGTGTAAGAACACCTTCATCCGCCACCAGAGGGCGCCGTCGCCCGAATATTGACAGCTCTTCTTCTACTCCAGGTCAAAGGTCATAGGTTGGGTATTTAAGTTGAGCACATGGCCTACTATGGCGTGTAGTATTGTTTGTTTGTCACAGCATACTAGCGTTCATGCCATTGTTATCGTCATTGTTTTCCCGGCTTTTCGACTACCCTTTGTTTATCGGACTTTGCGCTTGTCTAACGTTGGATTGTTTGTTTGATTACTGGTTTTGATCTTCGTGGTACCGACTACTGCCTACTCTTTGGATTTTGTCTTTGCCTTGCCCTACTGCTCATTAAAACCATTACTCTGCATTATTGGATCCCTCCCGTGGTTCATCACAATTGGATATGAAATAGTAGCGGTGTGCCATTCAAAGAATGCACCAAAGGATGTCAGTTCAGGGTCCTCTAAAAGGTTCTGGAGTTTCTGCTCCATAACTGTTGTATTTCTTGTACATCCATTATTCTGCCTCTTCTTGTTTATTCTGTTCCCCAATATATTTCTTATTAAAGTGTGTAAAAAACTGGTTCTAATATGTTTTGGGGATTTGTAACATCAACATTAGTGTGTAGAATCTGGAGGAAAAGGATCCATGTTGCAACGAGGGCTTTATAGTAAGTAATCCATATCGTAGTCAAAATACAACCAGAGGTCGGTAAACAGTAATCCAAAAAAAACTTGAAAATAAATTAAAATGCGTAAACCGGGCAGAGATCAGAAAACAGTAAAGACTTGAACGAACTTGGAATCTTGGCATGTAGCATAGCTAACAATACTTTGCACTTTACACACAGACTATATGCATCTCCACTACTTACATGCACCATCATCCATGTAGAGTATACTTAATTAATTATGGTCTGATTCATGAAAATATACTACACGCCCGCAGCCAAGCTTCCTGATGACCGCCGCCCCGCAGCCAGTTCTTCATGGCCGCGCCCCGCAGCCAAGCTTAACGATGGGGGGTTCTTCCAGAAGAGTTCGGCCATTATTATCAACAACCAAAGCCGGGAGAGGCTACGTAGCAATTCTCCCTGTATCAATTTTTGAACAACCTTTTTATACATTTTCCCAACCCCTCCTATAGCACTGTTCAAACCCTCCCCAGAGAGAGTGGTTTTTCTATACATTCCACATGGCACCATCACATCTGGTTTCTATTTGGGGGTGGCTTAACCTGACTAGTTTTGTTACATATAGTGGGTATTCTTTAGAGACACATTTAACAAACACTTGTTCACATGTTTACCATATAAGAGCATTGCTATGTACCCACACACACACACACCACGCACACAGACTACATGCACCTCCACTACTTACAAGCACCATCATCCATGTAAGAGTATACTTAATTAGTTATGATCTGATTCATGAAATATACTACAAGCTCCACAGCCAAGCTTCACGATGTTCGCCGCCCCGCAGCCAAGCTTCACGATGTTCGCCACCCCGAAGCCTAGCGCCACGATGGCCGGCGCCCCCCGCAGCCAAGCTTCGCGAGGTTCGCCGTCATCGCACCTAGCTCAACGTGGCCGCGCCCCGCAGCCTAGCTCCACGATGGCCGCCCGATTGTAGAAGAATTTACTCATAGTTCGTGATTTTCTTTACAAAAGAGTTCGGCCTTTATTACAATCAACAAAGCCGGGAGAGACTAACGTAGCAATTCTCCCTGTGTCAATTATTGAACAACCTCTTTTATACCATTTTCCCAACCCCTCCTATAGCCCACTGTTTCAACCCCCCTCAGACAGAGTGTTTTTCTATACATTCCACATGGCATCATCACATCTGGTTTCTATTGGTTGGCTTAACCTGAATATTAGTTTTACCATATAGTGGGTATCTCTAGAGACATTTAACAAACACTTTTTCACAGTTACCATATAAGGGCATTGCTATGCACCCACACCACACACACAGACAGACTACATTGCACCTCCACTACTTACATACACCATCATCCATTTAAGAGTATATAATTAATATAGTCTGATTCATGAAAATATAACTACACGCCCTCAGCTTCACGATAGCCGCCGCCCAGCAGCTAAGCTTCACGATGTCGCCGCCCCGCAGCCAAACTTCACGATGGTCGCCGTCCCGCAGCCCAAGCCTGTCGATGGCCGCCGCCCGCAAGCCAAGGTTCAGCTTGATGGCTGCCGTCCCGCAACCAAGCTTCTCGATGGCCGCCGCCCGCAGCCAAGGTTCATGAAGGTCGCGTCCCGCCAGCCAAGCCTGTCGATGGTCGCCGCCCGCAGCCAAGCCTGTCGATGGCCGCCGCCCGCAGCCAAGGTTCACGATGGCCGCCGTCCCGCAACCAAAGCTTCACGATGGCTGCCGCCCGCAGCCTGAATCCATGATGGCTACCGCGCCGCTGCTTAGCTCCACTAAGGCCGCTGCACCCCTCTCATCCTCCCGATTGCCGCGCTCCATAGCCTAGCTACACGATGGCTGCCGCTACAAAGATATCTCTTAAGTTTTTGTTTTTTCCTGTACGCGTAGAGGATTTTGTAAGGCTGAAAACGATCAGACCTCTGCTTTCCTTCCCAAAGATATACAATGGGGTAATAAAAGGGCCATTTGGCGTTCCTGAAGGCCATAGGTGCTGATAGCGATCATACTGATAAGACAACATGTGTATACATAGGGGTCTGCTATTGGTCACTTGGTTTATACAGTAAGTGAAGCTGTAATTTGCTGGTTTGACCAGGTCTGGGCCCCCGAACCTTACCCCAACATCCGTTGAAAACAAAAGCCTACCAAAAAGGAGCAGGGCACACCCAACTCAAAACCCAATGGCGCATGACTAGTCCTGTCATCTCATAGTGTTCCTGGACATTCTCAAAGCACAATGATAGCATGTATTAAAATAAAGTTCTGCCCAGAGCTGTAGTGGTGCTTAACAGGCGCCGGCCCGTGCCTTTTTCTTGGTTCCTCTATAACCACAGAGGCTAACCATACAACGGTCCATGGACGGTGATTGGGGGGAATCATTGTATCTTTCAAAAACCTAACCGTAAACCCTAACCAAAACCCTAACACTGATCTTGATCCTCTATCCTAATACTAGCCCTAACCCCAACCCAAAAACCCTAACCCTAATTCCAAACCCTAACCCTAATTCCCAAAACCTAAATCAAACCCCTAATTCCTAACCCTAAATCTGTCCCCTAACACCAATCCACAAAACCCTAACCTAATTCCACCCAACCCCTAACCTAATTCCAAACCATAACAACTATCCCACAAACCCCTAATCCTAGCCCTAACCCTAATTCCAAACCCTAATCCTAAACCCATAACCCTAACCCTAATTCCAACCCTAACAATAACTCACAACCCCTAATCCCTAGCCCTAAACTATTCCCAAACCCATAACCCTAACCCCTAATTCCAAATC
>VCAZ01000434.1:2500-63302 GCA_005784505.1 Bagarius yarrelli | reverse complement strand
TGTGTGTGTGTGTGTGTGTGTGTGTGTGTTGGTGTGTGTGGGGGAAAGGAAAGACGAACTGAAAAGAAATGAGGGACAATGACGAATATCAGAAAACTGTGCTGAGAAGAAAAAGCAAGATTTTGAATTTAATGGTAAGGAGAAAACAGAGAGATAGAAGGAGAAATGACAGATAGATATGAGATAATAGAGATATAGAGAGATAGAGAGAGTATAGAGAGATAGAGGAATAATAGAGAATAGACGAGAGAATAGAGAAGAGAATACAGGAGAGTATATAGAGATAGGGGAGGGATAGAGAGAATAGAGAGATAGAGGAAAGAATCAAGAGATGAAGAGAAAGAGAAGAAAAAGAAGAGTATAGAGAGATAGGGAAAGAGAGATAGATGCAGAATAGAGAGAATAAGGGAGTATAAGAATAGAGGAGAGAATAGAGGAGAGGATCAAGAATAGTGGAGAGAATAGAGAGATAGGACAATAGAGAGATGTGGAATAGAATAGAGAGATAGAGAAGAGTATGGAGAGATAAAACTAGAGAGTAGAGGAAAGGATGAGAGAATAGAGAAGAGTATAAGAGATGAGAAGATAATAGAGAGTTAGAGGAGAGGATAAGATATAGAGGAGAGAATAGAGAGAATAGGAAGAGGATAGAGAGATAGAGGTGAGTATAAAGTGAAGATATAGAGCTAAGATGTGAGGTATACAAAGACATAATGGAGGATAGAAGATATGGCGGAGGATAGTAGAGATAGAGTGATAGTGGCGATAATAGAGAGATAGGGGAGAGAATAGAGAGATAAGAGGAGACATAGAGAGATAGTGAGAGATTCTGTCTCTCTCTCTCTCCCTCACTTTCTCTGTCCTGGACTTGACAGCTGGCTCCACATCTGGCCGTCATCCTGACATGGTGGTGTGATTATATTAACACACTCTCTGCTCATTCTCACCTGAACCTCTCTCTCCACTCTCTCTCTCACACACACACACACACCACACCACAGCTGTCAGTGCTCAGTCTACTGTGTGGCTGCTGCCCTCTAGTGGACTTTAAAGTCCTCACAGTTAAAATTCAGGAACCACTAAAATATCAACTCACATAACAGGAACTAGTGTGAAGCACACAAAACACACACAAGTACACAACCCATTTATATTAACCAAAACTTAATCTCTTCTCTTTATGCATTTTTTTCCTATATCGCACAGCGTGTGTGTGTGTGTGAGACTGATGTATGTAAAACGTCATCATTTTTTTCAGCTGAATTCATAGAAACTAAAACTATAACAAATGTCTTGGGATGTACAGATGTGATGTTACTGTTTTACTTACAGACTGTATTTGTCCTCTCTGGCTTCCAGCTGGACATCAGATTAAATCCCACTCATCATTCGGTCATTACTACAAAAATCAGTGATGCTTCTGCACCGTGACCGAAACCCTGACCAAAAGTTAATTTCATGTATACACACGTATACCCCCCCCCCACACACACACACAGGTGTTTGTTACTTCATTTTATTAAAAAAAAAATAATAATGAAAAGTGTTTACAAACATTTACAGTACAAAAGCTGAGCGAGGGCAGAGCTTCAATCTGTCCATGATTCCTTATACAGCGCGCGCGCGCGCCACACACACACACACTTTCCTTATTCAGGCTACACTTAAAGTACTTAGAAAAAGACAGACAGAGAATAAGACAGCTTTAATATTCGTCTCTTTACACTCAGCAGGGGGTGGGGCAATACAGAGTGGGTGGAGTTATGTTTAAGGGGCAGGGCCACCACTACAGTGCTATTTGAGGCGCAGCACTCCAGTTGGTCCCTGATACTCAGTGAAGAGACGCTGAAACCGGAGATTTCTGCCCCACCACGGGCACACGTCCATCAAAAGGTCTCGCTTCTTCAAACCCTGTACACACACACAAAAAAGTGCAGAGACAGACACAAAACACACACTTTCAAAGCTGCAAACTGTGTGTTTAAAAGCTCTCACACTCGGAGGATTCATACAGCAATCAGTGAGCAGAACGTATTTAAAGTATATAAGAGAAAAATACATCTTTTATATGTGTTAAACTTCCTGTTGCCAGCAGGTGGCACTATGTATATATACACACATAGTTTTTTTATATATAAATATATATAAAATAAAAATAAAAATAAAATAAAAATAAAAATAAACTAATATACATTAATTTATAAATAAATATATATAACTATAATATATATATATAAATATCTATATTATAAATATAAATAAATATAATATATACACACATATATACCAACATATTTAACCCATATAATTGTACACTGCTCAAAAAAATAAGGGAACACTAAAACATCCTCGATCTGAATAATAATATTCTTATTAAACCTTTGTTCTTTACATAGTTATGTGGCGACAACTAAATCCCCAAAAATCTCAATGAATCTATTATTAACCCCTGGAGGTCTGGATTTGAGTCACCCAAACTGAAGTGAAACACACACAGCTGATCCAACTTTGATGTAATTCCTTAAAACAAGTCAAATAGGCTCAGTAGTTGTGTGGCCTTCACTGCCTGTGACCTCCCTACAACGCCTGGGCATGCTCTGATGAGGGCGGATGTCCTGAGGATCTCCTCCCAACTGGACTAAGCTCCCCAACTATGGACATCTGTGGTGCACGTGGCATTGTGGATGGATCGAACATGATTCCCGATGTGCCATTGATTCAGTCTGGGGAACGGGCGGGCATCCATAGCTCAAGCCCGTCTTGCGGGAACTGCTACACACCCAGCCACACGGGTCTAGCATTGTTTGCATAGAGGACCCAGGGCAACCGCACCGCATATGGTCTCACAAGGGGTCTGAGGATCTCATCTCAGTACCTAATGGCAGTCAGCTACTCTGGCGACACATGAGGGCTGTGCGCCCCCAAAGAATGCCACCCCACACCATTACTGTCCCATGCAACCGGTCCATGCTGGAGGATGTTGCAGGCAGCAGAACTTCTCCACGGCGTCCTCCAATCCTGTCACGTCTGTCACATGTGCCAGTGTGACCGCTTTCATCTGTGAAGCCCAGGGCGCCAGTGGCGAATTGCCAATCTGGTTCTCTGGCAAATGCAAACGTCCTGCACGGTGTTGGGCTGTAAGCACAACCCCCACCTGTGGACGTCGGGCCCTCATACCACCCTCATGGAGTCTGTTTCTGACCGTTTGAGCAGACACGCACATTTTGGGCCTGCTGGAGGTCATTTTGCAGGGCTCTGGCAGTGCTCCTCCTTTCCTCCTTGCACAAAGGCGGGTAGCGGTCCTGCTGCTGGGTTGTTGCCCTCTACGGGCCTCCTCCACGTCTCCTGATGTACCGGCCTGTCTCCTGGTAGCGCCTCCTGCTCCTGGACACTACGCTGACAGACACAGCAAACCTTCTCGCACACGCTCGCATTGATGTGCCATCCTGGATGAGCTGCACTCCTGAGCCGCTCGTGTGGGTTGTAGACTGTCTCATGCTACCACTAGAGTGAAGCACCATTCAAAAGTGACCAAAACATCAGCAGAAAGCAGAGGAACTGAGAAGTTGGTCTGTGTCACCACCTACAGAACCACTCCTTTATTGGGGTGTCTTGCTAATTGCCTATAATTTCCACCTGTTGTCTAGTCCATTTGCACAACAGCATGTGAGACTGATTGTCAATCAGTGCTGCTTCCTAAGTGGGCACTTGAGTTACATTGTTGTTGTTTTAAGTGTTCCCTTTATTTTTTTGAGCAGTGTGTATATAATTACTTTACGGTTACAGAGTAAAATGTTAGTTCCTGTTGTCAGTAGGTGGCGCTACTATATTAATTGAATATGAGCCTGTAGATCTCTTCAGGTCTGGCGTCTAATCAAACATGAAATTTAGGGCAAATTAAACGGTTGCATTATAACAACTTCCTTTTTTTTGGAGAAACAAATTCTTCACAATTTAATTTTAAAAAAGACAAAATTTAATGAGAAAATTAAAAATAACTGACTTCCTGTTGGTTTTCAGGCAAATTTTCACCAGTTCTGAGTGTTTTGATGTTTAGGCCCTCCGTCTGATCAAGGTTCAATGAGAAGAAGAAAATTATTTTCTGTGCAATTAAAATGTTTTTCCCCCTCACCGAAACTAAAACATCTGGATGAACATTTATAGACCTGTCATTTTTCTGCTGTGAGGAAGTGTGTGTGTGTGTGCGCGCGCAGGGGGTGTAATAGACTCCCCCCTCATGTTTCAGTTCAGTAAGGTGCTGTAGATCAGTGTATATCCACAAGGTGGTGCTGTTTCTCCTATCGCACTTACCAACACTGTGTTCTCCCACGAAGTGCTGCTGGATTTATGCACCGGCCCTAATAAATCCTTACACAGTTCCCGCAACCGCTGCTCATACCCTACACACACACACACACACACACACACACACACATTCTAATTAATATATTTGTATTTAATATTGTTTCACAGAATGTTACACTGAAAAGTTTTAATAGAATAAATTAGAATTTGAATGATCTAGCCACAGGGGTCACAAGCGAGTGACTTCCGTACCAGTCCTAAGCCTGGATAAATAGAGAGGGTTGTGTCAGGAAGGACATCCGATGTAAAACTTTGCCAAATCTAAACATGCGAATCATCCGTCAGAACTTCATATCGGAACGGTCGAGGTCCGGGTTAACAACGACCGCCACCGGCACCGTTGAACTACAGGGTGCCAGTGGAAATTGGGCTACTGTTGGTCAAAGGAGGAGAGCAGAAAGGGAGGACGTGTGAATAGACAAAGATGGAAAGGCAAAAATGTAGAACTGAGAATAGGGACGCTGAATGTTGGGACAATGACAGGGAAAGGTAGAGAGCTGGTGATATGATGGAGAGAGAAAGGTGGATATATTGTGTGTACAGGAGACCAGGTAGAAGGGTAGCAAGGCTCATAGTATTAAACAAGTTGTTTTATCATGGTGCGGATAGGAGAAAATGGGGTGGAGTGGTCCTGAAAAAGGAGTTCGTAGAAAAATGTTCTGAAGGTGAAAAGAGTGTCAGACAGGGTAATTGAGTCTGAAGTTAGAAATTGAAGGCTGATGTAAAATGTTGTAAGTGGTTATGCCCCACAAGTTGGTTGTGAAGTTAAAAGAAGAGAGGTTCTGGCGTGAGTTAGATAGGTAATGGTGAGTTATTCTCTCTCCTCTGGGAATACTCACCAATGGACATGTTGGTGAGGGGAACAGAGGTGATGAAGTGTTGGGCAGTTTGGAGTCAAGAAAGAAACAGTGAAGGACAGTGCTAGTAACTTTGCTAAGAGGATGGAGATGGCTGTGGTAAATACCTTTTTCCAAGAGAGAGGACATATAGTGCTATAAGGGCGGAGGAAGGAGCATACAGGTAGAACAGTGGTATAGAATATGGTGTGTAGGATGAGATGTTTGTTCTTGGAAGAAGAAGAGATCAAAGGTAGAGAAGAAAAACCAGTGGTGGAAGCTGAAAAAAGGAAGAACACTGAAGAATTTTAGACAGGAGTTGAAACAGGCTTGGGCAGTCAATTAGTGTTTTAGATGAATGGCTAAACTACGCAGAAGTGATTAGGGGGAAAGGATGAAAGGTGCGCCATATGGAAGGAGGATAGAAGATAAGGAGACTTGGTGGTGGAATAGGATAGAACAGGATAGTATAAAGAGGAAGAGGTTAGCCAAGAAGAAGTGGGACTAGAAAGGACTGAGGAAAGTAGACAGAAATACAAGGATTTGCGGCTCAGAGTGAAGAGGGACGTGACTAAGGCCAAGCAGAACTTATATGATGGAGTTGTACACTAGGTTAGACACTAGAGAAGGAGAGAAGGACTTGTACAGGTTAGCAAGGCAGAGGGATCGAGATGGGAAGGATGTGCAGCAGGTTAGGGTTATTAAGGATCGAGATGGAAAGTGAGGAGTGAGGAGAGTGTACAGAGAAGATGGAAGGAGTATTTTTGAAGTGTTGATGAATGGGGAGAATGAGAGGAAGAAAAGAGTAGAAGAGAAACAATGTGGAACAGGAAGTGCAAAAGATTAGTGCAAACGAAGTTAGGATGGCTTTGAGGAGGATGAAAAGAGGAAAGGCGGTAAGACCTGATGAGATACCGGTGGAGGTGTGAAAATGTCTGGGAGAGGCAGCAGTAAAATTTCTTAACGGGATTTTAGTGGGTGACAAGATGCCTGAGGAATGGAGGAGGAGTGCCTATCTTTAAGAACAAGGGTGATGTTCAAAGTTGCAACAACTACAAAGACAAAGTTGATGAGTCACACAATGAAGGTATGGGAAAGGAGTAGTGGAAGCCAGGGTAAGGAGGGTAGTAGTAGGTAATATTTGTGAGCAGTAGTATGGCTTTATGACCAGAAAGAGCACTACAGATGCAATCTTTGCTCTGAGAATGCTGATGGAGAGGTACAGAGATGGTCGTAGGGAGCTCCATTGTGTTTTTGTAGACCTGAAGAAGGCGTATGACAGGGTACCAAGAAAATGGGTGTAGCAGAGAATTATGTTAGGGTGGTGCAGGATATGTAGGAGGGAAGCAGGACAGTAGTGAGGTGTGCAGTAGGTCAGACAGAGGAGTTTTAAAGTGAAGGTGGGACTGCATCAGAAATCAGCTCTGAGCCTCTTCTTGTTTGCTGTGGTGATGGATCGTTTGACAGAAATCTCCTTGGACAATGATGTTTGCAGATAACATTGTGATCTGTAGTGAGAGCAGGGAGCAGGTGGAGGTTTATTCTGGAGAGAAGAGGAATAAAAGTCAGTCATAGCAAGACAGAGTACATGACTGAATGAAAGAGAGGGAGTTTAAGTAGGGGTCGACAGTCCAGAACAATTGGACCGAGTGTGAAAAAGAGGTACATAAGCGACTACAGGCAGGTTGGAATGGGTGGAGTCAGGAGTGATGTGTGACAGGAGAATATCAGCTAGAATTAAGGGAAGGTGTACAAGAGCGTAGTGAGACCAGCTTTGATGTATAGTTTAGAGACCGTGGTGAGAAGCAGAGCTGAAGATGTTGAGGTTCTCTTTGGGACAAGATTAGGAACGAGTTCATCAGGGGGGCGGCTCATGTTAGATGTTTTGGGGAGAAAGTCAGGAGTCCAGACTGAGGTGATTTGGACATGTACAGAAAAGGGATAGTGAATATACTGGGAGGAGGATGTTAGAATTAAAGCTACCAGGCAAGAGGCAAAGAGGAAGACCAAAGAGGAGGTATATGGATGTGATAAACGAGGACATGAAGTTAGTGTGTGTGAGTTAAGAGGATGTAGAGAATAGGGTTAGGTGGAGACAGATGATTCGCTGTGGTGACCCCTAAAAGGGAACAGCTGAAAGAAGAACAAGAAATGAGAATTTGAATGATGTAATCAGTTCCATATGTTTAATATGATGATGTAATTGGTTTCGTATGATGTTCTTCAGTTCATTAGTTGCTCTCACCCACCCTCCCCCACTCTAACCCCATTAACCCACCCACCCCTGCTCTCAGCCTGCTTCCACCCACCGGCCCCTGCTCTCAGCCTCCACCCCTCCCAACTGTTACCCTTTCCCCCCCACCACACTAGACCCACTCTCACTCTAAAGCCCCTCTGCATCTCTAAACCCCCACTCATTCTAAAGCCCCCCCCACTCTAGCCCTCACTCTTACCCTCTAGTCTTTTGCTCTCACCTTCTAGACTTCCCTCTCACCCTCTAGCCCCCACCACTCTCAGCCTCTAAGCCCCCCCCACCCTAACCTTATAGCCCTAAAGCTCCTCTAGTCCCAACTCTCATCCTAAAGCCCCATCACTCACAACCTTACCCAGACACACACACCCTAGCCCTCCAGCCACCTGCTTTAACCCGTTCTTACCCTCGTTCACAAGAAAGCGTGTGTAGATGAGCAGCCAGTGTCTGTACTCGTTAGCGGAATGGAGGATGAAGGAGGAGGAGAGCTGATTCTCCAAGAAGGACAGAGTCATCACCTGCTGGACGTGATGCGGCGTGGACGAGAGACGAGAAGCTAATCGTCCCACACTGAGAGACAGACACAAACAAACAGCTGTGTTGAAAACTGTCCATTATCATAGACTCCAGGCAAAACGTAAGCCAATCAGAGCACTCGTACCTCAGGTTTCGTCCCTGAGTGGTGGAGAGAGGTCCAGTGCAGCCCAGTGAATCATGGGACGTTACACAACTACTGAAATCTGCACACTGCACCAGACAGTCCTGCTTATCCACAATCAGATTCCTGACACACACACACGAGGACACATATACTCACAGTCCACTTATTAGAAACACTTGTATAAACACATTCTTGCACATTAACTGAATCTTTTCAACTCCATTAGCACAAACACAGACACACACACCTGCAGCTGTTCCTAATCACCAGAATACACACAGTGCATGTACGTACACAGCAGGCTACTGTGTGTGTGTGTGTGTGTGTGTGTCACTTACCACGTCTCCATATGAGAGCTGAAGCAGTATGAGCGTCCGTTGGACAGTGTAACTACAGGCACTGCATGTTCCGTTAACATGGAGAACACAACAGTATCAGAACCTGCAAACAGAAAGACAGACAGTTGCTAGACAAAAACTGTGAGACAGATACAGATAGGAAGGCATTAGACTGTGAGAGAGGGAGACAAAATGAGAGACAGGTCAGAATTGTGATTTTACCTGATAAGAGAGAGTTTAATGTCTCATTTTTGACCAGAGCAACTTTCTTCTGAACATCCCTGCGGAAAACACACACACACACACACACAAATAAAAGTAAATGTAGGTCACTCTGGATAAAAACATCTGATAAACGCTGTAAAGGTAATGTAGGCGGAGTCTGTACCAGACAGACAGAGTGGCTGATGCAGTCAGTGTCATAACAAAGTGGGCGGAGCAGTGCAGAGCTGTGATTGGTGCAGACAGCATAATTGGTGGGATAAGTCTCCGCCCACATGCCGAAAACACAGAAAGGGTCCGGTCCTCACACACCACAGCAACCACATCACTAGAGTGAGAGAGTTACAGAAAGAGAGAGAGAGAGAATAAAAAGTTAGTGAAAATGACCAGTGCGTGTGCGTGCGTGTGTGTGTGTGTGTACCTGCTGGCGGTTGCCGTGATGATGCGATTGGTCAGTATGGTGTTCCACTCGCGGCCTGTTGAGCTAAAACGCAGTTGACTGACACGAGAACCAGCAACAACACACACTTCATTATCCACCTCCAAATACACAACAGGGTCTGAGCCCACCTACACACACACACACACACACACACACACACACACACACACACACACACACACACACACACACACACACACACACACACACGTTGCATCTCAGGTAAAGTGCCTCATCTCGTACATGTGCACGTACGTGTGCGTGTGTGTGTTACCTGTGTGCTGAATGATTTCTGTACTGAAAGTGTGTGAAGTCTCATGGCTGCTACAGGAGCTGCAACTCGTGAAGCTTCCTTCTCCACCAGGACTGGAGCCTAAAACAATCACAAATCCACACACACACACAATGTTGAAACTTTAAACTATGTTAATGTGATTGTCTGCAGCCCTATTATTATTATTATCAGGATGATGATTATCATCTACAGGAAACAGTATTAAGGAAATACTGTGAACAGGTGTGTAAGTGTGTACCTGTGTGTACACCTGAGGGACACTCAACATCAGTTTTGAGTCCTTTCTGGGACGTCCCTTTTTCCGTTTCTCCACCACTTCTCCGTCCATGTCACTCCTGCGCTTAGTCAGAGGGGGCGTTGACTTCTGCACCACCTTCTCCTCACTGTCACTGCTTGACTCCTCTCTTCCCTTCCAGTCTCTCAGTCCCTCAGTCCGTCCACCACCACCACCACCATCCTTCAGCCTGAGAGAGAGAGAGGGAGAGAGATAGCAGGAGAAGAGAGAGCCAGAAATAGGGAGAGTGAGACACCTTTATGACTGTTGAAATCAATTAGTGAATATGCAGTGTGATTATTACCTGTCTACAGGTGCTGTGTTAACAGCAGCCGGTAAACTGTTGAGCCCCGGTGTGACCTTTGACCTCTCAGTGAAGCGTGAGTCCAAGGCCTTCATTGGCTCCATCTTGGAGGCTGCAGTGAGCAGCAGTGGAGACTTCGGTAGGCTGGAAGAGTGAGAGAGACAGAGACAGGAAGTGAGACAGAAATCCATAAGAATGGCACAGGAGAGTGAGACAGATCCAGCAGGTCAGAGGTACAGACCCGTCCTTGTTGTCGCTGGTGTTTCTGCACTGGGACACGGCGGCGGCGGTCGTCTCCTGCGCAGGTTTGGTTTGAGGCGGAGCTGCTGCGTCGTGTGAAACTCTTAAACTAAGAGATGCGTTGGAGTCGGAGGACAACTGAGTGACAGACGAGCCGGGCAGGATGGGTACACTGTTAAACAAAGCGGGAGAGAAGTCCCTGTGTACACGCGCACACACACACACACACACACACACACACACACCCTTTAACCAGTTCTAACTCTGCATTACACTTTATTACAGTTATTCAGGGTGTGTTGTTTATGGTATATAAGGTGTGTGCGTGTTACCCTGTGTCTAGTTGTGCGATACACAGTGGTGTGATTCTTCTCCGCCCGTCTGCAGTTCGTGTCTCCACCTGTTTCTTCAGCAGGTTCTGAAAAAGTGCTCAGTTTAATGAATGTTCATTTTTTTAACAGATTTAATGAGTCTACGGGATCTCAGTGATCTACAGCTTCAAGATTAAACACACACACACAGGTTGTTGATGAACAACAAAGCTCAAAGACATTTACACAGCACTTCAAAATGATGGAAGAATGTATTTGTGGGTGTTTGAGTGTGAGTGTGTGTGTGTAACACACCTTCCTGATATCCTCCAGTGACTCGCCGTTCACCACACTGCTCAGTTTAGGAAGTGGAGTCTCTGCACTGGAACCCAGGATTCCACTGGAGGTTCGGGTCTCCTGTTGGTACTTCAGCATCTCGGGGTTCTCAATGATGGTGGAGGAAAGCTGTGTTTCCATGGTGATGGCCAGACTTTTCCCATACATCTTCTGATGAATAGCATTCTAGAAAAAAAAAAATGGCCAAGAGTTTTAAAAGAAATCCTTTGTGTGTGTGTGTGTGTGTGTGTGTGTGTGTGTGTGTGTGTGTGTGTGGTTATGCCTTTTCCTCCTCATTAAGTGGATCTCCAAGTTCATCCTGAGAAAAATCCAAAAAAGCCACAGTGCCATCCATTGAACACACCAATAACCCCAAACCATTCAGTGTCCTACAAACACACACACACACACACACACACACACACACAACACAACATTACCCACTCATTACAAAAAAAATACAGCGAGAAAAAGAGAGAACAACGGATTTGGAGTTTTTACCAGGTGATGTCCATGATGGATTTGTCAAAAAGGTCGTGAATGACCACCAGAGGACGCTTCAGAGAGGTCAGCTACACACACACACACACACAATTAACACATCTGAAAACTGAGAATTTGTTATTTGTCATCCAGAGAGACTTACATCAATCTCTAGCTTAATAAAACATCCAAGAAACTCTAGAAGAGTGTGTGCGTGTGTGTGTTGAGGATCTTTACCCAAACGGAGAGCGAGCGGTCTTTACTGCCCACAGCGCAGCAGCAGTATTGATTAGTGGGTTTAGATGAGTTGCCGTTCCTCTGCTTCTTCTTAAAGATCTTAGGGTTAAACTTCTACACACACACACACACACACACACACACACACTCGGTGGGCAGGGGCTGTTCTGTGAATGTTGTATGGGGTGATTGTTTATGAAGAGCAGCTGAGGAACATTAATGGCGTCTCACCACGACAGTCACGGCTTTCCGATGACCCACAAAGTCCATGTTGGTTTTCCAGCCGTCGCGTTCAATGATTTGTGCTGTGGGACCGGAGTTATTCATCGCATGAGCTGAAACCAGATACTGACCATCAGGAGACCAGCTAAGACGCAGGACATGAGTGGTTCCTCCACACTGAACACACATACACACACCGAAATCAGGGTACTGAAATCAGAGTACTAAACAAACAGTACTGAATCTGAGTACTGAATACAGTGCTGAGAAAAAGGCTACAGAACACAGACAGTTAAATAAATAGTGCTGAACACAGAGTACCGAACACTAAACCGAGTACTGAATGTGTGTGTGGGTACCTCAGTAAAGGGTTTAGTGATGTTAGCCTCCAGCTGCCAGTCGATGGTTCTCCACACTTTCAGGCTGCGATCGTCTGCTTGAGACGCCACATACTTTCCTACAGGATCCCAGGATAAACCCTTCACCAGACCAGAGTGAGCCGATAGAGAGGTCACGATCTCTACACACACACACACACACACACACACACACACACACACACACACACACACACTTCTTTCAGCAGTTCTCGAACACACTACCTTCTCGAACATGCCAACACTCTGAACCCAAAGCTGAACTGACCCGGAAATTTGCGAGCGTTCCAGATGACAATGGTGTTATCCACACTGCACGAGGCCAACCAGACATCATGAGGAGACCAGGCTACATCCATCACATCTGACACACACACACACACACACACACACACACACACACACACACACACACACACACACACACACACACACACACACACATCAGACTCTGCCACAGAACTAAAGAGTCACCAATATTCATCTATCACTCTCTCTCTTTCTCACACACACACAGACCTCCTGTGTGGTTCCTCAGGATGGTCACACACCTCCACTGCTCTACATTTGCTAGTTTACTGCTCGACCCAAACACTGTACTCGGACCAATAAAGCTGAAATGCACATAATAGTAAAAGCTATTTAAATATACAGTCTGTTTATATGTAGTGTGTACGTATGCTGTATGGTGTGTGTGTGTGTGTGTGTGAGACTCACGCTGCTTTCCGCCACACCATGACGAGTTTGTCATCTCCTCCCGAGGCCAAATACAGACCGTTATTGGACCATCGTACACAGTTTACGCACGCTAAAACACACACAGACATTATATACCTCCACACACACACACACACACACACACACACACACACACACACACACACACACACACACACACACACACACACAGAGAGAGCAAGTACCCAAGTGGTTGTCCATCTGACACAGTAACTTAGGAACATTTTCATTTTTCTCATCTTCCTCTCGCAGAACTGGAGCCATGTTCCAAATCACCACCTTCCCAGAATCCTCTCCTATCAATAACCACATCCACACAGAGTTAACACACGGTGCAGGGGGATGACACACAAATTACCCCAAATACACCCAAATAAACCCTCCACTGCTAACACCAGAGATAAAATCACATAACATCTTCCTCGTTATTATTATTATTGTTATTATTATTGTTATACAAGTTCAAGGATCTTTATTGTCATTTTAACCATATATAGCAGATGCAGTACACAGTGAGATGAAATAACGTTTCTCCAGGACCCCCTGACGCTACACAGAACATAGAATTTACAAAACAACAAGAGCCACTAAACAGGACAGACATAAAGTGCATGTCAGTGCAGACAGTGCAGAAGCAGACGGTGCAGAAGCAGACAGTGCAGACAGAAACAGACCAGCGCAGACAGTCAAAACGACGGCACAGACAGCGCAGACAGCCGCACAGACCGCGCGGAAACAGACGGCGCAGAAACAGCACAGACAGCGCAAACAGACGGCGCAGAACAGACGGAGCAACAGACGCGCAGAAAACAGACGGCGCAGAAACAGACGGCGCAGAAAACAGACGGCGCAGACAGCGCAGACAGCGCAGAAGAAACAGACGGTGCAGAAGCAGACGGTGCAGACAGTGCAGAAAACAGACAGTGCAGAAACAGACAGTACAGAAAACAGACAGTGCAATAAACATTACAAACATAACAAGGACAGTGCAAAAAGACAGTAAAGGACGGGACATAACGGAATAGCACCAACCATACTGCAGATGAGGTAGAACGAAATGTGCAATTATTGTTATAATTAATGTTATTACTATTATTGTTGTTGTGATGCTTTACTCAGACAACATAATAATGTTAAATTATTAAAGTCCTCTGTGTGTTTTTTACCTTGACCTCCAGTCGCAAACTTTGTTCCATCTGGATGAACATCCACCGAAAATATCGGCTTTCCTAAAGAGAGAGACAGAAACGAGAGAAGAGAGTGATAGAGAGAGCGCGAGAGCGAGAGAGGAACGAAAAACTAGAGAGAGAGAAAGAGAACAAGAGAGAGAAGAGAGAGAACAAGAGAGAGAGAACGAGAGAGAGAGAGAGAGAACGAGAACGAGAGAGAGAGAAGAAGAGAGAGAGAGAGAGAGAGAGAGAACAAGAGAGGAGAGAAAGGAGAGAGAGAACAGAGAAGAGAGAAGAGAGAGAACAGAGAGACGAGAGAGGAGAAGAGGAGAGGAGAGGAGAAGAAGAGAGAGAGAGAGTGGAGAAGAGGAGAGAGGAGGGAGAGAGAGGAGAACAAGAGAGAGACAAGAGAAGAAGAGAGAGAAGAGGAGAGGAGAGGAGAGAGGGGGAGATGAGAGACGACGAGAAGAGAGGAGAACAAGGAGAGAGAGAACAAAAAGAGAGGAAGAGAACGAGAGAGAGAGAGGGAGGGGAGCGGATGAGAGAAGGGAGAGAGAGAACGAGAGAGAGAGAGAGAGAGAGAAAAAGAGAGAGAGAGAGAGAGAGAGAGAAGAAGAGAGAGAGAAAAGAAGAGAGAGAGAGAAGAGAGGAGACGGAGAGAGAGAGGAGAGGAGAGAGAGAGAGAGAGAGAGAGAGGAGAGGAGAACAAGAGGAGAGAGAGAGACACGGACGAGAGAGAGGCCTAGAGAGAGAGAAAGAGAACAAGAGAGAGAGAGAAAGAGAACAAGAGAGAGACAGAGAGACAGACAACAAGAGAGAGAGAGAGACGGAGACAAAGAGAGACAGTGGACAGTGAAAGGGGGGCAGAGAGAGAGAGAGAGAGACAGGGAGAGCAACAGTAGACAGTGAGACAGAAAGGGGGAGAGAAAGACAGTAGACAGTGAGCGAGACAGAGACACACGCTGCTCATCTTGACTTGCACTATTAATCTTTGTTAAATAACTTTATTCCGTTTGGTTTTTATTGCCGCGTCTAAAATTTAAAAAACTCAAATAAGTAAAACGCTGTCATTTAAAGAGCGCATGCGCAGTGACAGGAGTCGCTCAGCGTTCATGTGTTTGTAAAGCGTTTTAGTTTGTAATGTGTGTAATAAGAGTGTTTAATCAGTGTTTAATCAGTGTTTAATTAAACAGTTTTGTAGAGATTTGTGTTTTGTGGTAAAAGATGTTACCATTGTGCGCCACCCAGCTCGGTTTCAGCAGCTTCATGTTCAGCCGCGAAGTTTGGACTTTTTCACTTCTCTCCTAGTGATAAAGCGTAAAAATCGGCGCTGCGGTCCCGCTTACACACTCCGGATTCCCCTTCACTCCCGCCGAACCGTCTTTCAGTTCAACTTCATCTTTATCGTTTTCTGTGTAAAGAAAACCGACGGAACAGCATCCAGAGGAAGACCGGAAATCGGTCCGTCTATTCCCAAACAACCCGGAAACAGATAGAAAACATTCGTTCCGCCCGTGGGTTTATTTGCTGTTCTTATTTAGTAACTTTATGTTACAGTGCAGAAAATAAGATCTATGATTATGTAATAATGTGTTTATACAAAATGCTGATATTTATTTCAGCTACATCGCTGTATAATAACAATAGAATTTCACAGAATTTGTGTGAATTCACTGTTCATAAATACATTTCTAGCATAATTCGACTATTTCTATTTCTTATGTCTATATTTATTTAAAGGTGTAGGAAGTTTTCTTCATTTATTTATTTATTTGTCTCAGAGTGCAAGTTTTTTTTAAATCACACTTTGTAGTAAACATATTGTCATATTGAGTCTTTGTATGAGGGAGTGTTTATAAAAAAGTGTGCATACAGAGAAAGGAGTGTTACTACAGGTGGTTTGTATGTGTGTAGCATGCTCAGAATTGCACAATGACTTTGGGTGGGGGTGTTATGGTTTCTGGTGGTAGGCTTGTGGACGAGGTTTTAGAAAGGGGCGGGGAGACTGGAGTTAAAAACTCTTACTGGATGTTGAAAGAAAAGCTGTTGAGAAATCTGAACGAGCGAGCTTTAATACTCCGGTGCCTTCTACCTAATGGCAGAAGCTGAAAGAGATTGTTGGAGCGATGGGTGGGGTCCTTCACGATGCTGGTAGCCTTGTTTTAGCATTGTGCTAGGTATTATCCAGGATAGAGGGGGCACCGATGATCTTTGCAGCAGTGTTCACTAGGGGTCAGCAGTACTGCAGCTCCCATACCAGAACGTGATGCAGCTGGTCTCAATGGTGCCCCTGTAGAAAGTGGTGGAAATGGATACAGGGAAACTCGCTCTTTTTAGCTGGCGGAGAAAGTGAAGGCGCTGTTGGGCCTTCTTGTTGAGTGATGTGGTGTTGGTGGTCCAGGTGAGATCCTCTGTAATGTGCACTCCCAGGAATTCAGTGCCGCTAGCTCTTCCAACGGCCGAGCCATCAATGGTCAGTAAGGGGTGGTCAACAGAGTTTCTCCTCAAGTCCATCACAATTTTCTAGGTCTTACTCACATTGAATAACAGGTTGTTAACACCACACCATTCAGCCAGCTGTGCCACTTCCTCTGGAGTGTGTTTCATCATTGTTTCTGATGAGGTCTACCGTAGTTGTGTCATCACCAAACTTGATAATGTGGTTGGAGCTGAACCTGGCAGTGCAGTGTGACAAGAAGTGGGCTGAGTTAGCAGCGTGACAAGAAGTGGGCTGAGCACACAGCCCTGTGGGGCACCTGTGCTCAGTGTGGTAGTGCTGGAGGTGTTGCAGCTGACATGCACTAACTGAGGTCTTCCAGTTAAAAAGTCCAGGATACAATTACAGAGAGGTTAAGTTAAGGTCCAGTAAGTTTAGTTTGTGATGAGTTTCTGGGGGATTATTGTGTTAAATGCTGATCTGAAATCAGAAAACAGCATTTTAACATGCTAAGAGTCTTTTTGTTCCAGGTGAGTAAGAGCCAGGTGGAGGGTGGAGGATAGTGCATCGTCTGTGAAGCGGTTTGGACGGTATGCAAACTGGAACGGGTCTAATGTGTTCGGGAGACTGGAACTGATGTGATGCATGACTAACCTCTCAAAGCACTTTATCATGATTGGTGTTAGTGCTATGGGATAATAATCATTCAGGCAGGACACAGGTGACTTCTTCAATACTGGAATTATGGTGGTGGATTTAAGACACATGGGGACAACGGCATGGCTCAAGGAGTTAGTGAAGATATCTGTTAGGACGTCCGTCAGCGACCATAACCTGCTGTAAGCTATATGTTACACCACATTGGAATGGGGCCAGACCACATTATGTTGTTGGTCATAGCCTTTGCTAACCTACGCACCTCTATAATGTTATTCTTAGTAACCTCTGACTGTCGAAGGCGTATGTCGTAAGCTCCTGTGTAAAAAATATCTTAGTGAACCTAAATCGAAGCTGACCTGCTATGGTCAGCGCCCTGATTCCCGGTATACACCCAAACTAGTGCCCCTAAAGGCCTAGCTAATTTCACATGCCTCAGAATAGAGTCTCCTATAACCATCTCTTCAGGTTTCTTAGCAGGTGCTTCACTTAGAAGAGAAAGCCTTTTGGACACGCCAAGTGGAGAGGAATGGTGCTCCTGTGGGCGAGCCTTAGCTTTGGCTTCGAGAGTATGCTGCCGAGTTGTCACTCACTGGCCCTGCTGCGAGGCCTCTAATGCCAAAGTCTAACTTCACCTAAGGCATCCAGACTTTGCTCTGTGGAACTTGGGCTGCTCTCAAACTTACTGTTCTATCAAAGAACTAATTAATTTACAAAGAACTAGCAACAGATAAAGGCTGACTAAACATTTCATACTCTACACACTGAATGAGCTGGATGCTTGCCATATTGGAGAAATTACATAACTTAATGTGGTTGCTGTAGTGTGTATTCACAGTTCTGATGGGAATGGCCTCCACTCACTGCGTCTTCCAAAAAGACAAATGACAAACACAGCTCATGAAGGTGGAGATGAGGATGTAGAAGTGATGATGAGCATGTTGATGATGATGAGGATGTAGGAGTTTTATGATGAGGATGTGATGATGATGAGTGATGTAGAAGTGATGTTGTAGATGTACGGATGAGGTGACGATGTGGATGTGGGGGGTTTCTGTTGCTTTGAGCTGCTTCATTTTCATAACTTCTTTACAAACTCTAACCAAAGCTCTTACAGTCATGTGGCATCCAGTCAGCTGTCAGCCACTTCACACACACACACACACACACACACACACACACACACACACAGATTATAGTACACAGAAGTATTAAGACTGTTTCCCCTGCCAGGCTTTCCCATGCTCGTCTAATTTCTGCCAAATCCCAGAGACTGAATGACGACTGAAGGTGAGGACGCAGACGGCAGGATGAGGGTGAGTGTGTTCACATAATTCAGAGCTCCAGAGTGTGTGTGTGTGTTTCCTTAAACATTTTAGTACAGTGGAAGATCATTTACTATAAATAATTACAAAAGAAATCACACGCATTCCGAACATAGAGCTACATTAGTGACGGATCTGAACACAATGATTGAAAAAGACGCCAAAGAACAACAACCTTTACTGAGAAAACCAGCTGAAATAAAGGTAAGAAAATAAAATATATTCATTACAATAAGAAGTTGTGTTTATTTAGAATAGTCATGAACGTGTGTGTGTGTTTGTTACAGTCAGTGAAATTAAGCTAATTCTGTAGTGTTCCAGATGTTTATCTCGTCAGCAGCTGAAATAAAGTGTAACTGTAAGATATTGAGATGAAGCTGAGAGTGTTTAAATTCTGTTTTAATAAAACTAAGTAATCAGAGTTTTATTCAATCACACACACACACACACGTGAGATGCAAATGTGATTAAACTCTGTCTGAGGCTGTTGGTTAACTTTGTTTTAAGAGGTAAAAGGTTTTGTTGCACTAACAGACAAATAGTTAGAACATAAAAGTATAAAATGTCTAAAAACAAACACAAGTAATGGAAAAAAATTGATGTTACACACAGAACACAAAAAATAAAAACCATTACAAAACTTGTTTTTAGGCAAAGTTTTTTCTCTGTACTCTGTAAAATGGCTTAATGCAGCTGGTGCACAAGTTTGGCTGTGTTATAAACATGCAAACCAGTAATAAATGTATTTTTGCACAGAAGAGTTTTTTTCGTAGCATATGCAAACATATATGTCATACTGTACAGCCCTGCTGTCTGTCCTAATTGGCTGCAGTTCTAATGAGACCTTTAGATACTTGAGCTTAAAAAACACTGCACCCCAATAGGCACTCTTTTCTTTAGTCTGTGTGCGTGTGTGTGTGTAATGTGTTCGAAACTGAGAGAAAAAAAATAATTTATTAACTAAAATACTAAATGGATAGCAATGCTAAAGATATCAACACTAAGACAGGAAAAATATAAGCCGTGTGTTGTTTTTCTGCTAGTGAAGGAGCATGAGACTGTCCTAGCCTTACACTAGGACACTTCCCAGTCGCTAGGGTTAGGGTCTCAATCAGGCTGAGGAAGCCCACTCTGCAGGTCACCGCCCACCGCCCACCGCCCTCCACCCCAGGCCAGACAGAGGCCCGAGCACTGCATCTTCCCTTTTTCTCCGAGGGGCAAATATGAGCATCGAGAAGAGTGTGAAGTCGCCATCATGCCCCCAAGCATACAAGGAGATGGTGGAGGTTGTGACCAGGGTGGGGGCCAAGCTAAATATTGAGTGGCCAGCAGAAAGTAAGGATGTTTGTACAAAAAGTAAGCTTGATAAATGCTTTCTAAAAGCCAGAGTGCAGTTTCCATAATTATTTTTCTAGAATTCCACACTCAAAGTCAAGGTCTTAAAATAAGTCAGGCTGTTTGGCGACTTTGGAAAACCATAGTCCAATATAGCATGAGCTATATCTGGCTATCAGGTGATGTCCTGGGCAGAACAGATGCTGGCTGTCTATCTGTTCCTGAGTGCAGCATCAGCATTACGAGCCCTAAGGTAAACACCAAAACATTGAAAGTAACAGTGGCACTGGTGCTCAACTGGCATTAAACAATATGACAGTGGTGGCTTTTTCACTGTCCCAAATTACAAGAGGGTTTTGTAAAGTGGTCATGCCAACTCGAAACGCCAGATTTCTTTATTCGACTTAGGGCAAACTTCGTTTGCTAAAAGCGATTTAAATCCCTGGGTCACTGAACCAGGAAGCAAACATCCTGTCAAAGTAGGAGTTAAGGCTCAGAGAATGAAGGCTTAACCCTGAGGTGATGAAGCTCCTATGTAAATGATGACACAGGGCCTGTTCTGGTTCACTCTGACGCATATAGCTTCTTTGGACCTGGATTCCATGATGCAGGAATGGTCAAATCTAGACTGTACTGCTTGCACTGCTCCCAGGAGTTCTCCGGAGGGGCTCAGGCTGCTACTGATAACCCCATTCTGGCTGAAGCTAGCATGGTTCTTGGATGTAATATCCAAGATGTAAAATATGTAATATTTTGGATGGGCATCCTCCCATCAAAGGGGACCTCCTCTTGCTGGCGGGGGCCCTATTGCACCCTCACCAGAAGTTCTGACACAGACATTAAGCAGATTAATGTCCCTTAATGTCAGTCTCTCTAGATTATGAGGCCTTTGACCTCCCTAGGATCTAGAGTCCTTGTGTTCTAATGTGTCAAATACAACACAGACTGGACAATGAGTTGGTGGTATGGTGAAGTGGATAGCCTGCCATACCTCCAGTGTCTGTGCCTGTGATAATTAGGTGAAGTTTATCATGGTGCAGCACAGTGCTTGCTATGTAGCATTACTTCCTAGTCTATGACATCACCCATCCATGACGCAGTGCTATTTGGTTTGACATTTATTTAAATTTACATAGTTTAACAGATGCTTTTATCAAAGCAACATACAGAAGTGCTTTGAGACTCATCACTGAACAGCTCAATACTGGTACAACATGGAGAAATCATTTTTTTATATTTTGGTTTTAAATGTGCAGGTATTTGAAAAAGAGTTTTGTCTTCAATCATCTCTTAAAGGCAGTCAGTGTCTTGTTTGTTTTTTTACTGATAGAAAGTTTATTCCACCATCTTGGTGCCAGAATGATGTGGCCTACAATTAGTTACAGTAATCTAGTTGAAGTGAATATCAATAATTTGCTTGGAGGATTGCCTTGTTGGCAGATCCCTTACACATACACACATTTGCAAACAAACATATACACAAACATATTTGTCCACGCTTACACACATTTACACACACATAAACAAGGACATACACACAGTGCTGATACTTAACATTGGTGTTTGTATAAACATTTTCTCACTCTGTGTGTGTGTGTGTGTGTGTGTGTCAGGTTCCCAGTAAGACCCTGCTATTGGCTATTTGGGCTGCAGGAATTGGAGGAACCTTTCAGTACGGCTACAACATCTCCATCATTAACGCTCCAACTAAAGTGTGTGTGCTTTGTTACTTTCAGACTTTTCATGTGACTGATATACACACACACACACTCATGGGGCAGTCATGTGATTTACTGTATGAATATATTTATTATATAAAGTTAAATTTCACTGCTTTCCTCTGACTGCTGCTACAGACCAGCAAAATAACAGAAAATAAAAGCTAAAACTTAAACAGACAACAATAATCAGACATTCAGTGTAAAGAATGTAATACAGAATGTACACACACACATTTAAATACACACACATACACAGTCCCACACATCTGTAAATTGAGTTAATTTTGTATGGTACTCTGACTTTGTACCTAAAAGCTTCTGTTTGTTTGTGTGTGTGTACGTGTGTGTGTGTGTTTAGGAAGTGCTGCGTTTTATTAACGAGACTTGGCTGCAGCGTTATGAAAGACAGATTTCTGCAGAGTTTCTCACACTGCTCTGGTCCTCAATTGTTTCCATTTTCACCATCGGGGGATTAGTGGGAGCTGCAGTTGGAGCTTTACTGGCGGTGCGCCTGGGAAGGTAACTTTTACACACACAGCACAACACACCCACACACACACACACACACACACACACACACACACACAAACTGTGATGCACAAGTGTATTTAAAGCTTTGTCTGTCTTGTTTTAGGAAAGGAACGCTGTTGATGAACAATTTATTTGCTCTTTTGGCTGCAGTTTTAATGGGTCTGAGTTCTTTTACTGCTGCATTCGAGCTGCTCATCGTCGGACGCTTCCTCTGTGGAATAAACGCAGGTGCACGATAAAAACATTTGCATTTACACCATTAGGTCAGTGAACTGATCCCGAGATGCTAAAGCCCAACATCAACCCAAACCTTAACCCAAACCTTAATCCAAACATCAACCCTAACATCAAACAAACTAACATCAACCTAACCACCCTAACATCAACCCTAACCATCTAAACTAACAACCCTAAACATCAAAACCCTTAACTCAACTAACATCAACCCTAACATCAACCCTAACATCAACCCTAACATCAACTCTAACATCAACCCTAACATCAACCCTAACATCAACTCTAACATCAACCCTAACATCAACCCTAACATCAACTCTAACATCAACCCTAACATCAACCCTAACATCAACCCTAACATCTAACATCAACCCTAACATCAACCCTAACATCAACTCTAACATCAAACCCTAACCCAACACCCTCAACTATCAACCTAAACATCAACCCTAACATCAACTCTAACATCAACTCTAACATCAACCCTAACATCAACAACCCTAACCTAACAACATCAACCCTAAACATCAACCCCTAACATCAACCCTAACATCAACCCAACCTACACATCAAACTCTCAACACTCAAACATCAACCTAACATCAACTCAACCCTAACATCAACCCTAACATCAACCCTAACATCAACGCTAACCAACCTAACATCAACCCTAACATCAACTCTAACATCAACTTAACATCAAACCTAATCATCAACTCTAACATCAACCTAACATCAACCCTAAACATCAACCTAACATCAACCTCTAACATCAACTCTAACAACATCTAACATCAAACCTAACATCAAACCTAACATCAACTCTAACATCAAACCTAACATCAAAACTCTAACATCAAAACCCTAACATCAACTAACATCAACTAACATCAACATCAACTCTAACTCAACTCTAACATCAACTCTAACAATCAACCCTAACATCAACCCTAACATCAACCCTAACATCAACCCTAACATCAACCCTAACATCAACCCTAACATCAACCCTAACATCAACCCTAACATCAACTCTAACATCAAACTAACATCAACTCTAACATCAAACTAAACTCAACACCAACCCACCTTAACTCTAACATCGACTCTAACTTCAATCCAAACCTCAAGCCTAATCTCAACCCCAACCCCAACCTCAAACTCTAACATCAACCCCAACCTAAACATCAAACCTAACATCAACCCTAACATTAACCCTAACATTAACGCTAACCTTAACACCAACCTCAACTCCATCAACCCTAACATCAACGCTAACCTTTACACCAACCTCAACTTTAACTTCAACCCCAACCTCAACCCTAACCTCAACTCTAACATCAACGCTAACCTTTACACACCAACCTCAACTCTAACTTCAACCTTCAACTCAACGCTAACCTTTACACCAACCTCACTCTAACTTCAACCCCAACCCTAAAACTCTAACCTCAACTCTAACTAACATCAACCCTAACATCAACTCTAACCTCAACTCTAACTTCAACCCCAACCTCAACATCAACGCTACCTTTACCAACCTCAACTTACTCACCAACCCTCAACTCTAACTTCAACCCCAACCTCAACTCTAACAACCGCAACTAACCTCAACCTCAACTCTAACTTCAACCCTAACATCAACTCTAACCTCAACCCCAACCTCAACTCTAACCTCAACTCTAACCTCAACCTCTAACTAACTCAACCCCAAACCTCAACTCTAACATCAACGCTAACCTTTACACCAACCTCAAACTCTAACCTCAACCCCCCCAACCTCAACTCTAACCTCAACCTCACTCTAACATCAACCCTAACCATCAACGCTAAACCTTTACACCAACCTCAACTCTAACCTCAACCATAACATCAACCCTAACCTCAACTCTAAACTAACATCAACTCTAACCTCACCCCAACCCCAAACTCTAACCTCAACTCTCAACCTCAACCTCAACTCTAACTTCAACCCCAACCTCAACTCTAACATCAACGCTAACCTTTACACCAACCTCAACTCTAACTTCAACCCCAGCCTCAACTCTAACCTCAACTCTAACATCAACCCTAACATCAACGCTAACCTCAACACCAACCTCAACTCTAACTTCAACCCCAGCCTCAACTCTAACCTCAACTCTAACCTCAACTCTAACATCAACCCTAACATCAACGCTAACATCAACTCTACATCAACTAACTCACTCTAAATCAATCAACTCTAACTCAACTCTAACATCAACTAACTCAAACTCTAACATCAACCCTAACATCAACAACCTAACATCAACCATAACATAAATGCTAACTTCAACTCCAACCTCAACCCTAACATTAAATTTGATGAACAGTCTGAACAGAAAAACAATGGACCAAAAAATCAGTAAATGTTAAAAAGATTAACTGGAACCAAACCATGTACAGGACTACCTGAGCGAGTCGGATCCAGAACCGAATCTACACCCTCACATTCTTACTATCCCCAGTTAAAGTTTGGATGCATGTCTCTATTTCTAAAACTTTCTCTGTCAGCCTGACTATTTACCTAAATTTATCACATGTGAATCCCTCACTGTCGATAAAGAGAGATAAACTATACATGTGGCAAGTGGTGCAAACAACAATATCAGGGGACGAAGCCACCTTTGGGAATGGGGTTATCAGTAGCCATCATAGATGATGAATGGTTCTGATTTAACACTATTGTTCCATAAACTGGGGGAAAAAGAAAATAGCAGTAGACATTAATAAAAACACGATTAGAAATGCAAAACATCAGCAAGCTGCTTAACGAATGCTAATACGCTATATACAGTATACAACAGCACCGCAGACAGGAAGGAGACCTTTCAGCATGTCATCAACATGAGAAGGTTTTATTTGATGAATTAGGAGAGCCACATGACAACCACAGAGCTGTACTACCCTCACAATACTCCCACCCTCCCTGGGAGGAAGTAAAGGATAAAAGTTCAGCTCTCAGTTAGTGTTAGAATCCCAAAGGATTGAGAAGATAAACTGAGATAAAATTACAGTTGCTCAAAGCAAACATATAATATCAGAGTGAAACTCCACCACTGTTTAGAGAGAGAGAGAGAGAGAGAGAGAGAGAGAGAGAGAGAGAGAGAGAGAGAGAGAGAGAATGAGGCTGCTGTAAGTCTCTCATTTATGGGTGATTACGCTTATATCACATGACTTGTCAAGTTTTGAAAAAGAACAGCTTAAATTTGATGCTTATGTTTCATGCAGACACAGTTTACATAATCAGACCTACAGGAAGACCAAAACTACTAATTAACCATCTGAGGGAACTTATAAGCATAAATAACTTCTTAACCACAATACAGAATTAACTTACACAACAATTCAACTTACACAACTTCAAATTACACAACAATTCAACTTACACAACTCCAACTGCAACTCAGCAGAGCTGATGCAGAAATAACAGGTGTGTGTGTGTGTGTGTCATTGCAGGTGTAGGTCTCTGTGTGCAGCCTCTGTACTTGGGAGAAATTGCCCCCCGTGCTCTTCGTGGCAGCATGGCAATGGGAACATCTATTTTTATCACAGGAGGAATTTTAACAGGACAAGTGATCGGACTGAAGTCAGCAAACAGATTTTAATTCATAATTGACATTATTGGCATCCAGGCCCAAATAATTGTTCTACTAAATGTGTGTGTGTGTGTGTGTGTGTGTTCAGTGAACTGCTGGGTGGAGAAAATTACTGGCCTTTTCTTCTCGTCTCCCCATGTGTTCCTGCTGTTCTTCAGCTCCTTATACTACCAAAATTTCCTGAAAGTCCTCGATTCCTTCTGATAGACAGAAATGATGAACATTCATGTACTGCTGGTAAACACACACACACACACACACACACACACACACACACTGACTCTAATCACACACTGACTCTAATCACACACTGACTCTAATCACACACTGACTCTAATCACACACTGACTCTAATCACACACTGACTCTAATCACACACTGACTTTAATCACACACTGACTCTAATCACACACTGACTCTTATCACACACTGAATCTGTTTACACTCTGACTCTATTTACACACTGACTCTTATCACACACACACTGACTCTAACCACTGACTCTAACCACACACTGACTCTAACCACACACTGACTTTAATCACACACTGACTCTAATCACACACACTGACTCTCAAAATTACAACACTGATTTTTAATCACACACAGACTCTAATCACACAATGACTTTAATCACAAACTGACTCTAACCACACAATGACTTTAATCACACACAGACTCTAATCACACAATTACTTTTAATCACACACTGACTCTAATCACACACTGACTCTTATCACACACTAACTCTTATCACACACTGACTCTAATCACACACTGACTCTAATCACACACTAACTCTTATAACACACTAACTCTTATCACACACTAACTCTTATCACACACTGAATCTTTACACTGACTTTACACACTGACTCTAATCACACACTGACTCTAATCACAAACTGACTCTAATCACACACTGACTCTAATCACACACTGACTCTAATCACACACTGACTCTAATCACACACTGACTCTAATCACAAACTGACTCTAACCACACACTGACTCTTATCACACACCGAATCTGTTTACACTCTGACTCTATTTACACACTGTCTTTAATCACAACACTGATTTTAATCACACACTGACTTTAATCATATACTGACTCTAATCATACACTGTGTGGTGTGTGTGTGTGTGTGTGTGTGTGTGTGTATGTTAGCTCTGAAACAGCTCCATGGTGAAGAGTTTTTTCAGGTTGAATTGGAGGAAATGCAGCGAGAGAGAATCAGTGCTGAAAGAATCGAGTCTTTGAAACCCTGGAAACTTTTTACTGACTGCAAAAATCGCCTGCCGCTTTTCATCGCAATCTTAATCAGTACAGCACAGCAGCTCAATGGCATCAATGCTGTACACACACACACACACACACACACACACACACACACACACACACACACACACTGTATGTCTGGTTAGCTGTCCATAGTTTTTAATACTGTACAAATGTATTTTCTATCCCCTAATCCAATACCCTAAATTTTGGTCCCCAGCGTGACACGAGTCCCCATAATTCTGTGTGTGTATTCAGGTTAAGGTCCCCACCAGGGTCTATAAACCTGCACACACACACACACACACACACACACACACACACACACACACACATGCACGCACAGAATAAGGCAGATTAATGCTGATCATGTGTGTTCTATTATGTGTGTAACAGCAGTGTGTTTCTGTCAGATTTATTTTTATGCAGGTTATGTGTTCAGTGAGGCGGGAATTCCAGCTGAAAACATTCCTTACATCACAGTGGGAACAGGAGTGTGTGAGTGTGTTACAGCGCTAACATGTGTAAGTCACACTTAACAACAAACACACCACAGAGTCAATGTCAATTTCACATCCAATCACCCTAACACACAAACACACAGACACACACACACACACACAAACTTTAACAATGAAACACAATGTTGATTACAGTTTTGGCCCATGTGTGTATATTTTTGTGTGTGTGTAAAAGTGTGTGTGTGTTTGTGTGGATATATATGTGTGTTTTTATGTGGATATGTGTGTGTGTTTTTGTGTGTGTGTTGTGTAGAGTTTACTGATTGAGCGATGGGGGAGGCGAGCTCTGATTATTGGAGGATACACTCTCATGTCTCTGTGGTGCGTCTGCTTTACTCTCACACTCAGTTTCCAGGTAAGAAACTCAATTCAGATTTTCAGAAAGTCCAAGTTTATTGTAAGATTTTTAGTATTACACACTGAGAGGTTCAATCAACAGAAACCATTTAGGGATGTTACTGTAACAGTTCCAGCTGTTTGATGCAGATGTTTTCAGGTGAGATTCTAGCAGAAGGTGGAGAAAAGACACATTTACAGCATTTAGCAGACGATCCTGTCCAAAGTCTTATTATTGAACACGAGTCTCACACTTAGATATTTAAGCTGTCTCGCACTCAGATGTTTAGGCTGTCTCACACTCAGATGTTTAGGCTGTCTCACCAGTGTCTCACACTTAGATGTTTAAGCTGTCTCGCACTCAGATGTTTAGGCTGTCTCACACTCAGATGTTTAGGCTGTCTCACACTCAGATGTTTAGGTTGTCTCACACTCAGATGTTTAAGCTGTCTCACACTCAAATGTTTAAGCTGTCTCACACTCAAATGTTTGAGCTGTCTCACACTCAAATGTTTGAGCTGTCTCACCCTCAGATGTTTAAGCTGTCTCACACTCAGATGTTTAAGCTGTCTCACACTCAGATTTTTATGCTGTCTCACACTCAGATGTTTGAGCTGTCTCACACTTAGATGTTTGAGCTGTCTCACACTCAGATGTTTAGGCTGTCTTACGCTTTTCTGATTTGTTTTGTCTGGAATTTATTTACTCACACAGTAAAAAAATGCAAAAATATTTATCTTTCTTCTGTATTTATTTTCCTCCTCTTGCAGAAGTCCAGCTACATTGTTCCGTATCTCAGTGTGTTCTGCGTCTTCGCCTTCATCCTCAGCTTCGGTCTCGGCCCGGGTCAGACCAGGCAGAAAACAATCAACAAACAAACATACAAACATACAAATAAATTAGATAAAACCCCCCCCCCAAAATTGATAAGTAAAATGTAAATGTTTATCAGCATGACTTTAAGTAAGTTTGTGTGCGTGTGTGTTCATTGTTGTGTGATTTTTTTATTGTATCCTGTAGGTGGCGTAACAAATATTCTGATCACAGAGCTTTTCACTCAGACCACTCGTCCTGCAGCGTACATGATCGCCGGTGGGATGAACTGGCTCAGCTTCTTCTTCATCAGTTTGGTGTTTCCCTTCATAGTGGTGCGTTTAGTGTAACTGTCACCATGACAACCATGTAACTGACAGCAAAATAACTGAACAGTTACTAAACTTTCACTCTACACGTCCCCTTTATCTGCCCCTCCCACTTTTCTCCACTCCACTCTCTCTCTTTCTCTTTTGCAGAATGGACTGCAGCAGTTCTGTTTTCTCATCTTTTTGGTGATTTGTTGCATTGTGGCCACATTTATCTTTGTTTTTGTGCCAGAAACTAAAAATAAGACATTTCTGGAGATCCAGTCTGAATTCAACAGAAAAAGGACAAAACCGCCTCAGGTGGGTGATGGAGATGATGGGTGTCAAAATAGAGAAAAAAACCTTAGGAGAAACCAGGCTCAGTCGGGGGTCCAGTTGTCTTGTCCGGATGGTCGTCTAGAGGAACAAGATCATCACTGGGAAATTGCCACTGGAGATCATCAACTCTAAGTGCTGATCCACCAACTGGAGTGGATACACACTGGATCTGGTGCCGCCAGTGAGCTCATAATAGGAAAGAATGTTAGTGTAGATGTTTCACGCTTTCAAGGTTTCAAGGTTCCAAGAGCGAATGTAACAGACTTTAAGCTTAAAAAGACTCTTATGTTGAGAGTCTTCTGTTTTTCTTCCTGTTTTCGTTACTGTTTTGCGCCATTTGCTTATTCTTTCATTATTGTTAACAGATGTTGCTCATTTTATTCCTTTGATTTTTTTGTGTAAAATAAAATTGTGTTTCTGTCTAGTTTTGGCTCTGTGTTGATTGTGTTACATGGCTGAAGTTCCCAGTATTGCCGTTGTTTATGCTAATCGCTATTGCAAAGGTAAACGCTGATGCTAACTGCTATTTCTAGAGCGGAACCAGACTCAACAGAGAACTCATTTGGGTGAAAAATAGGTAGCAGGAATTATGCAGTTACACTGTGTGTGTAAGCAACTTAAAACATAAGTCCTTGGAGAACAGCTGGAATGTCTTTATGACAGAGTGAAAACGTCCTCGGTCACATCGGATGTGATCATCAACTGGAGGCGGGTCACACGGGAGAGTCCGACAGGTCTGGAGTGGAGATGAGGGTCTGGATTACTGGCAGCTCAGTTGTGGTATATGTTGCTCCACAGTTAAGTGACATCGTAATCACAGTGTATGGAGTGATTGTGTACTTAATGTATAGTGCAAGCATGGACTCCGGCAAGACTAACTAGGTCAGCATAACTAAAGGAGAACCAGAGGGAACCACAGACATGAGGGCTTCCTGATATGTTAAGCAACCAGCCGCTCTCATCATCAACACCGTGATCAATAAGAGAGGGGAAGACATCTAACATCCCATAATACTCAACACCCATCAGTCCCCCAGATCTGCTCCTTTATCTAAGGGGAATCAATACAAAATGCTTGATTAAATAAATAAGTTTTTAGCCTGGACTTAAACACTGGGACTGTGTCTGATTCTCGAACATTCTAGAACTTTGGGGCTCTGTAGGAAAAAGGCTCTATAGTTTCCATAATACGCGGTACTTACAGGCAGCCTGCATCCTTTAACTGAAGTAGGCGTGGCGCAACGTAAGACACTAGCAGTTCACTCAGGTACTGCGACGCAAGACTATTCAGTGCTTTATAGGTCAGGAGTAGTATTTTAAAATCGATGCAGTGTTTCACTGGGAGCCTATGCAGTGTAGATAAGACCGGTGTAATGTGTTCATATCTTCTAGTTCTAGTGAGGACTCTTGCTGCTGCGTATCAGCGTAACAGCGAAAACTAATATAATGCTTATGAATTATGTTGCCTAGAGAAAACATGTAAAGAGAGAAAAGAAATGGGCCTAAAACTGAACCCTGTGGAACACCATACTTCACAAGAGAGCAGGCAGAATAACGACCATTTAAATCTACGAACAGATAACGATCGGTTAAATAGGACCTGAGCCACGCAAGAGCCGTTCCTTTAATTCCTACTAACTTTTCTAATCTGTGAAGAAGAATATCGTGATCTATGGTGTCGAAAGCCGCACTAAGGTCAAGTAATATAAGCAACGAGACACAGCCTTGGTCGGATGCCAGTAAGAGGTCATTAGCTACTTTGACCAGTGCCGTCTCTGTGCTGTGGTGAGGCCTGAATCCTGATTGATAAAGTTTGTGTATGTTATTTCTGTGTAAATATGAACATAACTGCTGCGCTACTACCTTCTCTAGGATTTTAGAGATAAACGGAAGGTTAGATATCGGCCTGTAGTTTGACAGTTCATTGTGGTCGAGGTCAGGTTTCTTAATTAAAGGTTTAATAACTGCTAATTTAAAAGATTTGGGAACATACCCACTGCTGAGAGAAGAGTTAACTATTTTCAACAGGGGTTCTGATACTGCCGGTACTATCTGCTTAAGAAAGTGTGTTGTGTATAGGATCTAACACACAGGTTGACGGTTTTGTGGAAGAGATGAGTGCGATTAGGTTTTTCTCTTCCAGAGGAGTGAAATTTCTGATCTGATGCGGTTAATTGTTCATCAGAATCATTCAAAAGGTCCGGTTTTAAAGCGTGAATTTTCTGCCTAATGTTTGCAATTTTATTATCAAAGAAGTTGATGAAATCCTCACTGCTGCACGCAGTTATGGTGCAGGATTCTGAGGACGTCTTATTCCTATAGTTAATTTTGCGACGGTATCGAATAGAAATCTAGGATTATTTTTATTATTTTCAAATAAGGTTAGAATGATCCGTTGATCTAGTTCCACTAAGAGCTTTTTTATAAGCTAGAATTCCCTCTTTCCATGCTGCCTGGAAAACCAGCAATCTAGTTCGGCGCCATTTACGTTCTAGTTTACGGGCGCTCTGTTTTAAAGAGCGCGTGTGTTCATTATACCATGGAGCGAGTTTCTTATCTTTAATTATTTTTCTTTTAACTGGAGCCACGTTATCTAATGTATAGCGGAATGCGGCATCTATATATTCAGTCGCCTGCTCGAGTTCTGTTGGGTCAGACGGTGATCCAATCATAGAGATATTTCTGGGAGATAGCTGATAAAACTCTGAGCAGTTTAGAGCGGTGGCGCTGCGCTGTGTGTGTACATTATTAGTATGAAATAAGATTGTGATCTGAAATAATTTTACACTGAGGAATTGTTACTCTATTACTTATACTTACTTCGAAAGATAATATTAAATCTAAAGTCTGACCTGCTCGATTGGCCTTAATGCTGCCACCAAGGCTCAGCTTTTTGATTTATTTTCGTTTTATTCCAAGTCGTAAAAAAAAAAAAAAAAAAACAAAACAGGCAAATGTGGTGTATTAAAATACAATAGACAGAATAAGGCTGTAATTCTGAAGTTTAAAAGAACAGGATTTTCTTGATTTCTCTCCTTGGTTCTCTCCTGGATTTCTCATCTAAGGACTATGTTGGCTAAAAGTCATTGGAAATGCAGTGTCCTTGTTTCTGTATCTAACGGAGGAAAATCCTGGTGCTGTTTTAACATTTTAGGAGAACTTTGCGAGTTCTCAGCTGGTGAAAGTGAAACTATATAAACATCCACACGATGCGTGTGTATAATCCAGTACACTGCGTCTTTTCAGGTGGAAATTCCGCCACAAAATATAAGTTAAAAAAAGCCGACAATCAGATTTTAAATGCATCACTACACCTTTAGGTTTGGTATCTTTAGGTTTTCTGTCAAGAAACGTGAGTTTGGATGCCAAGCGGACCAAAAAAATATTTCTTTATTTTTGTTCCAAACCAATAAAACCAAAGGCACTGCACTACAAGTGTAAACTCACCCTTAATGATAAATAATTAGTGTGTGTGTGTGTGTGTTAACCTAAGCTGATCTTTAACCTACTGAGCTATTGCAATCAGTTGACAGTTGGAGAGATGATGTGTGTGTTTCTGTGTGTGTTGCACAGAACAGGACTACAGAGATCACTAAACTAAACCCAATGCAGAAAGTTCCAGTCATGGAGGAAGATGGCTTTCTCCTCACAGAGAGGTGAGACAGTGGTATGAAGAACACACACACTGTATACAGATGTGGAATGTACTGATGTTGGTGTGTGATGATAAAGAAAGTGAAGGAGAGACATGGATCATCGATCGAATGGCATCCACAGCAACTGCAGAAGAGGACACGACTCGACGAGTAAACAACTTGACATCACACGAACACACGCCACCATCCTTGCAAAGTGTTCGTTACAGAGTTAAGTAGAGCTAAAAAAGGAGGTCAACATTCTGACCAATCACAGACAATTAGCATCCAGCAGGACAAAATGATGTTACCAAAGCGTGTAATGTCTGTCAACTGGAATTAAGCTTAATTTTTTTATATTTTAAAGTGGTAAATATTAGAAGGTTTAACACCACACACACACACAGACACACCATTAATTGTGGGTTATTCAAAGCACAAATGCTGCCATGTCAGACCAAATGGTGTCATAAGTTCAATATGAACTCTAATTTTAGGTGTTCAGTGTGTTTGTGTTTGTAATTGTCAATATCATGTGTAACAGTACAGCCTGTGGTTAAAGTTAAAGTGCAGAATGCTCGGAGGAAACTGGATGAGACTCTGGAGAAACTAAAGGTGATGTTTCTAAAGAACGCAGTCTTCCTGCTCGCAAAGGCCAGAGTTTTCATCACACAGAACACGCAGTGACTAAGATTCACAGCCACAATATGAATTTTTTATTGATATAGTGAAGAGAATGTAAAACGTTTATTAAATAAAAAAAACCCAATTCATACACACTCAGCATACACACACACACAGGATAGATGCAGTGTGTAGTGTCATGGTCGCCTTTTAGATGCAGATGTTTCTCCTTCCTCTTCGGCTTTACGTTTTGATCTCTACAGCGTACACGTACACACACACACACACACACACACACACACACACACACACACACACACACACACACACACACACACACACAGGTTATAGCAGCACTGTAATCTACTGACTGGATCCAATTATTATGTAAGAGATCAGAAAGATTAACAGACTGAACCCAGAGAATGTTGGGACAATTCTGACAGACGTTAGTAATGCATTTCAGAGTTCAGGAGCAAATACTGCAAAAGCATGATCTCATTAATGCTTTAATGTTACTCATACTCGCATAAACAGGAAGACCAGCAATGGGCCAAGAATAGAGCCTTGTGGGTCTCCAAATAGAAAAGAAAACATAAGAGATCTCAGGTTTAGAGACCGTAAACCGTATCGAACATATGACAAGTTCATGCATTGAATTAATCACAGACTAAACCAGATCAAAAAAATCAATTTCATTTAAAAACTTTAATCAGTAACTTCAGAGAGCAGCAATCATGATTATTAAAATTACCAATAATTTAAATTCTTTGGTTCGATGAGGTCATTGATGAAATCCTTCCTCTATTTAAGTTGTGGATTAACAGCGCAAAATACCAGCTGGAAACGACCCAGATCAAAAATATCAGATTCAAAACTGGAATAACTGTGTGTGTTTGTGTGTGTTTCTCACTCTCTGTGGTTCTTCAGGTTGCCTTGGTTTCTTGCTCTCTGTCGGATACATCAGTCTGAAGGCAATCTGTCTCATCTCTTCATCCTAATCAGACAGACAGATTTCTGAGAACCAGGATAGATTTGGACAGACAGACATCACTCAGTCTCTCTCTTTCTCTCTCCTGTCTCTTGTCCCTGTCTTTCCTGTCTGTCTATCTCCGTATTGTCTCTCTCTGTACATCAGTTTCTCTCTTGTCTCTTTCTGTACATCTGTCTTTCTCTCTCTGGTCTCTCGTTCTCCTGCCTGTCTCCCCGCCGTATTCCTCTCTCTCTTAAGTCCCTTTATTTTTTTAGCATTTTTAACAAAGTTTGTCTCGAAGCAGATTTACAGAATCAAAAAAAAAAAAAAAAAAAAACACTAAACTACACTTGCAAACTACCTACGTTTTGTGGGTGATGTGGACTAAATCACCTGCAGCTCAATGTCTCAAAAACTTGAGAGCTGGTGGTGGATTTTAGAAAGCAGAGGACTTCCCCACAATCAACACAATCAACATCATGGACACTGAGGTGGACATTGTGGACAGCTACAAATACCTGGGTGTCCACACTGATTACAAACTGGACTGGTCAAAGAACACTGATGCTCTGTACAAAAAAGGTCAGAGTTGTCTGTACTTCCTGAAGAGACTCAGGTCCCTGCAGAAAATGCTAACAGACTTAACAAGCTCATCAAAAAAGCCAGCTCTGTTATTGGAGTGGAGATGGAGTCTCTGGTCGAGGTGTCTGAGAGGAGAATTCTAAAGAAACCTCTTAGTAACCTCAACATGCATTACACCCCCTTCATGCGACACTGTTGTGAAACAGGAGTACATTCAGCTGCAGACTGAGACCACCGAAGTCTACAACGGAACGCCACAGAAAGTCATTCATACCTGTGGCCATTAAACTCTATAACTCCTCCTCCTTCATCCGGGAGCTGTGATAACAACATGGACAATAACCAAATTCTCATGCTTTAATTATTACAGTTACAATAATATTACAGTGCAACACAACTTAATGTGCAATATTTTAATTATATTATTAGAGATATATATATATATATTATAGCAATATATATATTTCATATGCAATAACATTCTTTTACAATACAAACAATTTAAGCACCTTATTGTAAAATTAAGTATTCAGTATTTTATATTTTTATAGGTATAAATCAATTTATTTTATTTCTTTATTCTTTGTACTTGTATTTTGCAAAAAGCAGCTACTAAAAAATTTATTTTCTTCTGTATAAATAATGAATTATATTTATATTAAAACACTCAGTTTAATTAATATCTGTAAATTAAGAGTCCCAAACTAAACAAGCTCAATCTGTATCTCTTTCTTTCTTTCTCTTCGGTCTCGGGTCTGTCCATCTATCTTAATCTTTCTCTCTGTGTCTCACTCACTCTGTCTCACTCACATTAATCCACGAATGCTGCAGTGCCTCTGAAATACTCAGGCGTTTGTTTGGATCCACAACCAGCAGTTTCTTCACCAAATCTTTAGCTGAAACAAAAAAAAACTGATTCAGTGCTAATTTTTGGCCAAAAAACATGAAAATAAAATGAAACACAAACACATTTATATTAAATGCTCAGATCTCTCAAATTAGAAATTAATATATTTACTATCATTAAATATGAATTAAATATATTTACTATCATCAATAAATTACTATTTACAAACTAAAACAGTAATAATAATAAATTATAAATAATAAATTCACCGCCTTCAGACCGAGAACACGATGGTACAAAGCAGAACAATTATGCTACAGACGTTTGTGTGTGTGTGTTGTGTGTGTGTGTGTGTATTAAAGTTTACCTTGGGCAGAAAAGAAACCAAAACAGAGTCCCACTGTGAGCGGATAAAGCAGTAATGACCACTGATGATCTGATCACGCACTGACATAGAACTGGACTCACTGTTAAATGGAGGATAACCTCCCAAACTGAAAGAGAGACAGGAGAGAGAGAGAGAGAGACAGAGAGAGAGACAGAACAGAGAGAGAGAGAGAGAGAGAGAGAGAGAGAGAAACATGTGTATGAGTGTGTAGACGGTTGAGTGTGTATTAGTGTATGTATGCGTTTATGACTGTGTGTGTGTGTGTGTGTGTGTGTGTACCAGATGAACAGCAGTACTCCAAGGCTCCAGCAGTCCACAGCGTGTGTGTATCCTCCAGTTGCGTCAGCAGTAAAAACTTCAGGAGCTAAAAATGTAGGAGTTCCACACAGAGTCTTCATCAGACTCGACTCCTCCAGAATCTTTGATTGGTTAAAGTCCGTAATCTAAGACACACACACACAGCATAGACAGCGTGGAAAGAGGTGTGTATTTTCAATGTTATGATGTTACATACATACATTTTTTTACATAAAAATCTCCCTAAAACTCCATAACACGATATACTGCACCAGGAATTACCAAACTCGGTCCTGGAGGTCCTGGTGTCCCCTGGTGTCCTGCAGAGTTTAGCTCCATCCATATTCAAACAAACTAATCAAGTTCTTGTGAGCTGAAACTTGCAGGCATGTGTTAGGGAAAGTTGGAGTTAAACTCTGCAGGACACCGACCCTCCATGACTGAGTTTGGTCACCGCTGCACTATACCATTCAGCCAAAAGTATGTTCACGCTGACCATCACACCTGAACTGCACAGAATAACAGAGATGATTATATCAGCATCTGGAATGCGACATTCAAGGGACGTACAGGTTAAATAGTTGGGGTGCACATAATTTTGATCGTATATTGCTTTGTTACATCACTTCCTGTGTTTAATAAAAAGGATTTAAACAGACCTTAATGAGACACTCATCATCGTGTGAGGTGAGAAGAACGTTCTCTGGTTTAAGGTCACGGTGTATAATTCCATTCTCATGAAGATACTGATCTCACACACACACACACACAAAAAAACCCCACATTAATAAGTAAATAACAATAATTCAAACATTTAGAAGGACTGAGATGGCTGAGCTAATAGTGTTCATCACTTTCTCATCTTTATTAAAATTTTATTTCTAACACTGAAAATTCTCACAAAGCAGTTTTACAGAAAAAACACTATAAAATCTACAACTATAACAGCTGTTTCACCTGTACCGCCTTCAACATCTGGAAGAAGTAAAGCTTAGCAATTCTCTCCTTTAACCGCTTCTGAGCTTTAATTCTGCTGAAGAGTTCACCACCCTCAACACTAAAACACACACACACACACACACACACACACACACACACACACACATTTAACCACAAAACTGTTACAGTAATCAGTAAAAAGGTAAGTAATTATTTTTAAAAGAAATAATTAATGTAAATAATAATGTCTGAAACTTGAGACAAACATTTATAATTCACTGATTTACACATTTCTGATTAATTGATTTCTTATTTATTGATTTCTGATTAACTGTTTATACGAATGAAAAAGGCTTAAAGGAAGGAAAAAAGAGCTATCATTTATACTCACTATTCTAAGACGATGTAATAGGAATCCTGCGTCTGATAAAAGTCTTCTGTTTTTATTAAACACGGCTGTGCAGAGAAAAATGAACTAAATTAGTACAAAGGAGTGTTTATTACATTAACACACTGAATTAATGAAAATAAACTCACATGATCAATTTTCTTCAGGATCTCAATTTCTCGCTCTGCATTACGCATCGCCGTCTGCAAAGTTACACAAAACATCTCAACCAATCAGATTCACTCAACTGGTTAATCTGAACAAAGGTAAAACTCAGTTCCTGCTGCTTACACCAACGGACGGAAAATCGTTCTTGTTGATGGTTTTTAACGCCACTTTTTTACACGTCTCTCTCTCAATGGCCAGTTTTACTTCTCCACACACACCACTGTAATCACACACACAAATCAATCCTGTCACATTAACCTTCTCCAGCAGCACACTGTGATAAAAACATGTGACTGATCAGCAGATTAACAGACATTTCAGTGTTTAATCTCTCAGTGTGTCTCTGTGTTTAACCCTTTACTGCCCGGTTCGTATGTGTGACTGCACTTACGAGCCGATCTTGCGTGTGACGTGGTATTTTTCTCTAAATTCTTTAGGAAAGTTCGGCTGATCGTCCTCCGTCATATCAACAAACATGAAGACTGAAAAACAAACACGGGTCTATAAAAATCTGGACATCAACACAATTACCTGTTGTAATTGCATGTAATATGGTAGTAAATGTCTCATCTGTGGAATTTCATTGGCTCTGTACATGTACCTTGCACATTGACAATAAAGTTGAATCTAATCTAATTTAATCATATAAGTCTTTGAGCAAAATTTTGGATCTTCATGCAGCCATCAAAGTTAGGACAATTATGTTTATTCATTAAGCTTCTTGGTTTACAACTGACCTGTAAAAAATAAAGAAAGCTGAACAGTATAATGCTTCTGGACTTACTGTTCACAAACTGGCCTATAGAGACCACTAAACATCCATCAAAAAAGCACAATCACAGTACTATTCAAACATTATTCGAGTTATAGCAATTCCGAACAGTTGTTCTCCACCATAAACCATCTTTTAAAACTCAAATTGCTCTGCTTACTGGAGCTACAAAAGAGCAATGCATCGATTCTATAATCTCCTTGCTTTAACTTTTGACCCACAGTCTGTTATTTCGTGGCTGAGGACATCTACAGTGGGCTGAGATCTTTAACCTGTGCCCTTGTCTCCTTTTGTACACCTTTGGTGAAAGCAATTTTTCTGCCATCAGTCTCCTTCTCATTATGATAACAAACCAATCCCTTCAGGCTGTCCATGTACCGTCTGCCCTAAAAACTGCCATAATTATACCATTACATAAGAAACCCACCCTGGATCCTCAAACCCTTGATAACAATAAGCCCATATCCAACCTGCAATTTATCTTCAAAGTTCTGGGGAAAATTGTTGCCAGCCACCTTCAGGACCACCTCAAACACAGCAAGATTTGTGACATTTCCCACAGCCTTAGAGTCACAAGTAATCTGCTAATGTTGGTTCACCATTACTTTTTGTCCTCCTGTAGCATTCAAAACAATTGATCACAGTATACTTTTCAACCGGCTACACTACATTGGACTTAATAAAATATCTAGTGCTGGTTTGAGTCAAACCTTACAGACAGATCTGAATTTGTGGCCTTGGGAAAGTCAAGGTGCCATTTACAGACAGGGTTCCATGGGGATCAGTTCTCTGACCTATTTCATTTTCTTGGGAATTTCTTTCCATTGCTTTGCTGATGATACACAGCTATATAAAAACTCACCATCATTATCGTAGTCATCATCAAGAACTCTACCTACACTCACTGCCTGTCTCAAGAAGATAATAGCATGGATGAATAATCAACTTTCTCTTGCCGAACAGCTCAAAAACACGTATATGCCTTTGTCTCCTCTAGACTGGACTACTGCAATGCTTTTCTCATTTGGATTCCAAGCAAGATCATTGGAAAAACTCTAGCATATACAGACTATGCAGCTAGGATCCTGAATAAAGTGTGCAAAGACAAACATCCCACCAACTCCTCAATCATTACGCTGGCTTTCATTTTTCGTTTGGATCAAATACAAAGTCTCTCTGCTTTCTGGTTGGCTTGTTACAGTCCAGTGGACATCTCTGCTGGTCCCAAGTCCAGATAAATAGAGAGGGTTTCATCAGAAAGGGAATTTGACGTCGCCATATCTAAATATAAGAATTGTGAACTCCAGTGCCATTGACCTACAAGGTGCCAGCTACTGTTTTTCGAAGGACAACTGGGCTACTATTGGTCAAAGGACATGACAAAATTTTAGCTTTATAGATTTCTACTTATATTTACATAAAGACTATTTAATAACTCAGAACATAAGACAGCACCAGCTTACTCTATATGAGGGGCTTGAGTACACACGTTGAACAGAACTGTAGAACAGGACACCTTCTGTTTAAAGTCATCATTTATATGTGTGGGTATTTTATTACCTTTGTGTTTGGGGTCTGCAAGTGAAACCACACAGTTGTTGCTTAATGGACATCGTTTCCTTTTCCAACCTCAGTATCATCTACCCATGTACCGTTTCCACTCAAATCCTCCAGATACACTACACTCTCATCCTGTAGACACACACAAACACACACATCCAGGGTGTTCCTTTACATTACATACATTAATAACAAATTTATGCAGCCAGTAATTTAAATCTAGCCCCATTACTGGAACTGTAACAGAGGCCACACCCCCTTCACTGGACTTATGTATTGAAACACAGAAGCCCTGACGCCTACCCCTTCCCCACATTACTTACCCTGAAGATCTTGAAGTGTTTCTTGCTGTAGGTTCTGTAGCGTGGTGACGTCAGAACAATGGGATCATTAAAACAATAATCATTGCGACTGTCCCGTCCAAAGTAGTACTGATTCTCCACACAGTCTACGTATACACACACATTAATTAATTACAATTCATTTCTTTATTATGAAACATTTATATGTGAATGTTGGGTAGCGTTGGTAAGTTTAACAATTGCCTAATTGTGTGAAATGAGAGAGAGAGAGAGAGAGAGAGAGAGAGAGATGAGGAGAGAGAGAGAGAGAGAAAGAGAGGAGAGGAGAGAGAGAGAGAGAGAGAGAGAGAGAGAGAGAGAGAGAGAGAGAGAGAGAGAGAGAGAGAGAGAGAGAGAGAGAGAGAGAGAGAGAGAGAGAGAGAGAAAGAAACAGAGAGACTGCTTGCTGTTGTATTTGGTAGTTGTCGTGTAATTAAAACTTGTGTCCTGGTGGCATTGAAACATTTTTTGCTATATTTATTGGAAGAGCCTGGACAATCCTATTTTAACTCGGAAAGTTATACACCTAAGATGCCTGAGGTTTTTCGACAGCGTTATTAATGGCATGTTATTAAGGGACTGCTAAAGAAGGCAGAAGAGGATGTTAATTATTTTAAACAATGTAATAGTCTTAGAAGTAAAGATAAAAAAAGCTCTCCAACCTGTGGAAGAGTATAAAAAATTGTGGAAAACAATGTTCCTCAACCTACAATTTAAAAATCTCATCATCTACAGTACATAACGTCATCAAAATATTCAGAGAAACTGGATAAATCTGTGTGTCAGGGACAAGGACGAAGACCTTTGTTGGATGTCCGTGGTCTTCGAGCCCTCAGACGACACTGTCACTCAACAGCACAATTCTGTGATTGACATTAATAATTGGACCCAGGAAAACTTCCAGAAACCCCCGTCAGTAAACACAATCCACTGTAACGTCTAAAGAGACCAACTAAACATGGTCCAGAAGCACGTTGTGACCTGTGGGTCAAAACTCATTTAAAATGGACTGATTCACAGTGGAAAAGTGTTCTATGATGAGACCAGTCCAAATTTGACATTGTTGGAAATCACAGACGCCGTATCCTCTGGTCTAAAGAGGAGCGTTTCCAGTGTGTTATCAGCAAAAACAAATTCGCATGGGGATAAAATACTTTTATTTCCTCACGTTATATAATTATATAATACCAATCATAATTACCCTATCCAGTTACATCTTATTTTAACTTAACCATTCAATAACAATAAAGACCCAACCAGTTTTATTAATGTTAAATCATTACCCCTTTATCAAATAAAGCCGTTTTCAGACACCTGTTTTTCTGATGTCACACAGACTAAGGCCACCAAATATTGGGGTTTCTGCTTCGCCCCTAAAAGAAGTGAGTGTATTTTTATTTCCTAGGAATCTTTGCAACTCGCCTTTTCTGATAACGTGTTACAGTTTAAAGGTTAAGGTCACTTTATATACGAGTACAGAAGGCAGGGAAAAGGAGAGAGTTATCTTCGGTGCTATGAGGGAGGATCTAAAGCCGAGTGCTAGAACTTTTTGACGAAAATCGGGTCGAGCAGGTCAGTAGTGGGATGTTAACCAGTAGGAAGTCTGTGAACAGTGGACAGGGACTAAATCATGATAAGTCTCCTTTATTTATTCAGCGCTTTACAAAATTAAATCTAATAAGACAACACTCATTGAAACACTCTGGCTAATATCGGTAAGTGAAGCGTTTGTGTATGAATAGTGTGTGTACGTGTGAGTGCGATGGACTGATGAGGTGCAGCTGCATCTGGTTACTACTCAGGTGAGGGTGTGGCGCTGATTATGTGTAAAACTTGATGTGTGATAATGATGAATTATTGTGATGTTTATAGAGATTAATACATTCATGTGACTGTTTTATTATAAACTATGTGTGTGTTGTGTGTAATGATAACAGTAAAACTACATTAATCTAATGTTTATACATAGTTATAATATCTATAATGGGTACAATACGTGTATAGTATATAACGTGTGCGTTAATGATTAACAAGTGATTAAATAAATAATTTGAACTGGTTTTGGATCAGTGGAAACAGAACGTAGGGGTGGAGGGAACTCATTAACATTTACAGAAACACACACAGAAACGGGAACAGGACTGATTATTGATTTTAATAAAGTAAATTATAGACTTTTTTAAAAGGAAGCTAAAGAATCAGATCAACTTGTGGGAGAATTTGCAGCCGATGGCCACTTTAACCTAAAGTAATACTGACAATAACATTTGAAAGATTACAGACTCTAGTTTCCATATTTAGGGGCTGATTTTCACAACAAATGACAGAATTTAAAGTTTATGAATTTGAAAGAATTATTTTTATATTTATTATTCCGTTTTATAGCACAATGGATTTAAATTTGAAAAAGTACATGCATGTCAACATGACATTTTCTGTAGTTGTTAGATGCTAAAAACAGTATAAAAACCCAGCAAAAAATAAAGCAAATGTAAAGAAACCACCCCATATTTTTATTCAGTGACGTCTGCCCACAGATCTGTTCTTCGGTGTGTAATGTAGAATTGTAAAAGGAGGAAAATGTTTCTGCACATTTTCATTTTAGCAAATTAAAAAAAAACTTTATAAAAAACTTCGTCTTAGTTTTTTTTGTGATTGTTTGCATGTTTTTGTGCTCTATATTATTGAACTTTCCACCTCTGTAGCACCAATGAAATGTACAAAAAAGTTAACATGAGCCCCGGAAAATGAACGTAAAAATTTTGTCTAAAATTAGAAAGTCAAATAATACACGAGGTCATTCTAAAACTTTTGGAGAGGACTGTGTGTGTGTGTGTGTGTGTGTATACGGCGTGTACTGTGACACTTACTGAGGACATTAAAGCCTCTGATTAATGGCACTATCCTGCCCCAGTACTTGAGTTCCGGTTCTTCGGGCTCCTCTGGTATAGATGAGAGCTCTGTGATGGGGACGGTGTCCACTGAGCTTAATGTCCCAGAACCAGAAGAAGACGACTGGCTGGATGAAGCTGGACCAGATGAGGAGCTGGAGCTGGGCTGAGACTGAGTCTGAGACTGAGAGTGTGTTTGTTTGCTTGGTCCTGCTTCATCAGACATGATAACTCGACCTAGAAGATAAATTATAAACATGCTCATAACAAAATTTGCAACAAAAACTCATTTAAAATTTTTTACTATTACAAATATAACAAATTCTATTAGTATAATGTGACAGTGGAATGATGATGGAGGATAATAGACTGGTGGTGGGGGGGCAGTAAAGTGATAATAAGGAAAATGTGGACTGACTGAGGTCTCCCAGTCTGAATATCCAGAATCCAGTTGCAGAGGGAGGTGTTCATGCCCAGCAGGTTGATGTTGTCGATTAGGTGCTGAGGGATCATTGTGTCGAATGCTGAACTGAAGTCTATGAACAGCATTGGTGTGCAAGTGTCCGTATTGTCCAGCTGTGTGAGGGCCAAATGGAGGGTTGTGGCAATGGCATAATCATAGGAGGAGGGATGGTTTTCTTCGCTGCCACTTATTCTGCACCTCAAATTGGTTATAAAATTCGTTCAGTGTGTCTAGAAGAAAGGAGCCACTGTCACAAGCAGGTGAAGATGTCTTGTAGTTTGTGTTCATCTGAAAGCCCTGCCACAAACGCAGAGTGTCTCCGCTGTCCTGAAAGTGCCCATGAATTCTCTTTGCCGCTCTTATGGCTCGGGACTCTTTGGCCCTTGCTGTTGTTAGGGCTGTCTTGTCCCTTGCTCTAAAGGCGGAGTCTCTGAATTTACATTTACAGCGTTTGACAGACGTTCTTATCCAGAGAGACTTACATTTATATAATAAAAATACATACATACTATGGTGGATATTTAAATTTCAGCATTGCGTGATTCGTCACAATTTAACTGTTTTATAAAATAAAAAAAATATATATTTGAACAACATAGATTCCAAATAATGTCAGCAAATATTAGCGTTATTTCCTCTCTTGGATCGATCAATCAATCAATCAATCAATCAATCAATCAATCATCATCAATCAGAGTCTCAAATAAGGACATTTTTAGAGTAATGATAAATTCATACAAACAAACAATAAAATAATCAAAAAGATGTCTGTAAATAGATTAGTTCAGACACACAATAACCCTCCCTAATAAACTCCACACACACACTAATACATAACTAACCTCCCTAACTCAACACACACAATAACTCACCCTCCCTAACTCACACACACACTATAATAACTAACCTCCCTAACTCACACACACACTATAATAACTAACCTCCCTAACTCACACACACACTATAATAACTAACCTCCCTAACTCACCACACACCTACACATAATAACTACCTCCCTAACTCACACACATAACACCTCCCTATAAATAACTACCTCCCTAACCACACCACACTTATAATAACTAACCTCCCTAACTCACACACACACTATAATAATAACTAACTCCCTAACTCACCACACACACTATACAACTAACTAACCTCCCTAACTAACTCACACACACACTATAATAACTAACCTCCCTAACTCACACACACACTATAATAACTAACCTCCCTAACTCACACACACCTATATAACTAACTCACACACACACTATAATAACTAACCTCCCTAACTCACACACACATTAATAACGCACACACACTATAATAACCAACCTCCCTAACTCACACACACACTATAATAACCAACCTCCCTAACTCACACACACACTATAATAACCAACCTCCCTAACTCACACACACACTATAATAACTACCTCCACACACTATAATAACCAACCTCCCTAACTCACACACACACTATAATAACCAACCTCCCTAACTCACACACACACTATAATAACTAACCTCCCTAACTCACACACACACTATAATAACTAACACCTAACCCCTAACTCTAACACACACACACTATAATAAACCAACCTCCCTAACTCTCTCTCTCTCTCTCACACACACACACACACTATAAGATCTAACCTTCCTAACTCTCTCTCTCTCTCTCTCTCTCTCTCTCTCTCTCACACACACACACACACACACACACACACACACACACACACACACACACACACACACACACACTATAATAACTTATTTTCTTACTACATCAACATTATTAACTTTCAGTAAATGTTTGTTAAAAATTGCTTTTTGGTTGTAAATTGATGACATTTTGTCAGAATGAAGTGGGCGTGGCCTGTGCTGGTAAACGTGCTGTGACTCTTAATGACGATTTTTATCATTTATATAATATTTTATTATATAAATAAATATATATATAAAGATTATTAGTGATAATAAATTCATAATAAATGTAAGACTTACCGATAATCAGAGTAAGAGCTAAATTGAACGTGAACACACACACACACACTGTGTAAACACTCAGACTTCAGAACAGAAACCCGGAAACGAATGCAAAATAAACACTTACTTACGCGCGTGAGAAAGTGTAACACTGCACGAGCGCTTGAAGTTTGGTACTCACGCGTGGATGTTTATGAGAAGCGCGCGCATTTTGTCTGTTACTTACTCTGCGCGGATTTTGAACAGCGGTCCCCGCACGCGCGCTACAAGACTGTCCACATGGACAAAATTGCCGGGAAACCAGGACGCCCACGCGAGCTCTCTTCGGCAGCCAATCAGACAGAGCTATGCGGGATTTCTGGGAAATGTAGTTAGTTTTCATTTGTTCGGTTTTTTTAATCTGAGGAGGTCGTCATGCGCTCGTGACAGGACATTAAGGTAATTATTATTTTAATCATTCGAAATTATTGAATGATAGCCCCGCCCCCTCGATATACCACGTCCCGCCCCCTGCACTAAATATTCCTCGTGTGTGTGTGTGTGTGTGTGTGTGTCATCCTTTTTCCTCAGTTGTTTATTTGAACTTCAGAGCGGTTTATAAAAGAGAATGTGAGACACACAAGCGTTCATGTTGTATTGACTGCGCATGCGCAAAATCCCACAGTTTCTGTATGGAAAACATGGACCCCCCGTACAAAACCACATACTAAGTAAGTATATAAATATGTAGTACAATTAAATAAGTATGTAGTACATTTAAATAAATATTTACTACATAAGTTCAATTCCATTCAGTTTTATTTGTTTGGCGCTTTTTACAATGGGGATTGTCACAAAGCAGCTTTACACAATTAAAGGAATTATAAGATGAAATGAGACAGAAATCAGTTTGTCCCTGATGAGCAGCCGGGGGGCGACGGTGGCAAGGAAAAACTCCCTGAGATGGAATAGGACGAAACCTTGAGAGGAACCAGACTCAACAGAGAACCCATCCTCATCTGGGGGAAGAACAGGTAGCAGGAATTATGTAGTTACACTGTGTGTGAGTGTGTGTGTGTGTGTGTGTGTGTGTGTGTGTGTGTGTGAGAGCAACTTAAATCATAAGTCCTTATTCAGAACAGCTGAAACGTCTTTTATGGCGGAGTGGGACGTCCTTGGTCACCCTGGTGATGTATTATCAACTGGAGCAGGTCACAGGGAAGAGTCCAACAGGTCCGGGGTGTAGATGGGGTCTGCCCGCAGTTTTCACCAGTGTCTCCCTCCAACCTGCACGAATACACAAAGTCTCAGTACAACAAAATTCCAGCGGAGGAGTACGAAGCTCCACCCAGTCATGTCCCCGATCCTCCACCCAGCCACAACCCCAGCGTCCCCATCATCCCACCCAGCAGGTTAGCAGGCCCAAACCTCAGTCGCATGGGGGCAGTTCCGGTCATGACCCCGGCACAGAACCGGGACGGATCCATCGTTTAACAACAGAGTGACTGCAGAGACAGATTCTGTACTATTTCATCTCCCAGATAATGACCTAAAGAGAGGGCATAAAGGGTGTGTGTGTGTGTGTGTGTGTGTGTGTGTGTGTGTGTGTGTGAATTAACTGGATTATGCTCTGTAAATTTCTTCAGTTGTTTTCAGGTGTGGTGTAGTGAAATGTAACTTTACTCTGTTTATTCTAAAACATTATCTCAAATATTTTTTCAGCAGTTTGATCAACTCGATTAGAAACATTAAATGAGATTAAATGAGATGTTCTTTTTATGCGTCTCCAATCATTCGAGCTAAAATAAAACCTTTTCCTCTGTGTAAGCTGTTTAGTCTGTGAGGTGTTGAGCAGGTGATGTGCTGAAGCTGTGGTTCTATTATAGTCTGAGCTCTACAGTGTAGCGACGTTACTGCAACATCACAGTAACGGTACAGACTTTCACACCGCCACAGGGCTTTTATTTGGGATTATCAGACCGAGTGGTGATTGGCTGAAAATGGTTTAAATTTTTATTGCCTGATAAATGAATTAAATCCAATAACTAGATTCATTAAACTACATTAAAACATTCAATCTGATTTATTCGAGAATCATCTGCAATCATCACCCACTGCAGTCCACTGTTGCCAGATTGGGGGTTCCTGCCCAGTTGGACTTCTTTTGATTAAGCAGGTTAATAATATTTGGGCTGCTGCTCTTTAATTTAACTGGCGGCTGTTTAAGTTTAATAATAAATGTGATTTTTATTAATTTTTCTGTTAAATAAAAATGTGTAATATTTGTAAACCCTACCCATTTTGGGCCGTTTGATTTCTTTTAAATGTGAGCCCATCGGTGACTGAAGCTTTAAACAGTCACGTCTTTAAGGGTCTGGTGGTTTTTCTTAGTGCCACCGGAGGATGATGTCATTGCTAATTGTAAAGATTCTTTAAAAGGAATTCTGATAGAGAGAAAAAGCAACACATTTTAACACAACAAATTAAAGATCTGAATTGAAATGTGATCATGGCGGATTAACGCTCTTCCTCATCCTCATGCATTAAAGAATCAATAGATGAGTTTCTTTGGTCTGCATGAAATACTTGACTAGAAACCGGATTATTAATGAGTTGTAAATTACAGATAAATTATAGTTCAGTTAGTTTTGTATTGTGGTGTCAGGACTGTTTAATATTATTGTTCAGTCGGAGTTTCTAAAATATCAGTTTCATCAGTGGATCTGAGAGATTCTGTTCTCCTGCTGCAGAACCTGCAGAACTATGAACATCATCAGAAAACAATATAAACTGATTGTTTATCTGTATCTGAATCACCAGGAGAAAAACTTACTATCAGCAACCCCTAATATATACATAGATATTTTCCACTGTTGTGGTGTGTTGTGGTGTGTGTGTGTGTGTGTGTGTGTGTGTGTGTGTGTGTGTGTGTGTGTTGCTTCCTACTGTTTCCTGATCAGTTAGAACTTATGTACTTTGTTTTCGAGCAGCAGAAACTGAACATTAATAAAACTTTATTTATTGGGATAAAAGACTTTTTTCTGAATGTAGAAGGTGATTTATTGTCATTCTTTAATTCCTTATGTAAATAATGATGTAATAATTCCCTAAAATTATTTATGACCTAAAATCTGGTGACTGCCGTTTTGTTGACTCCTGTTTGTCCTTTTCTCACCTTGCTCTTCTTGTTTTCCCACATTTTGCTTATTGTGTTTAGCTGTCTCTCGTCTAGTTAATGTGTTCCCTGTGTGTGTATATATATATATATATATATATATATATATATATATATATAGCCCCATTGTAGACATGTGTCTTTGTGGATGATTGATTGTGTTCCATTGCGGTGAGTCTGAGTTTATGCTGGTACTCATGTTTAGTCAAATAAAGTCAAGTCTAGTTTAATTAATATCAAGTGTTCAAGTATTCAAATCAAGGTTATGTTATATTATTAAAGGAATTAAGAACATAAAGATTTGGTAAAATCAAACCCTCCCCCCCCGCCCGGCCCTGTAAAAGAAATCGGGTTATACCAGTAAGGCCAGTAGCTGTGAGGGTGAGTCTCGAAAGGAAAAAAAAAAAAAAAGGTTTGCATTGCTTTTGATGTTTTTAAAGATGTAACTAATATTTGTGATGCTGCTCTTTTTACCGCTCAGACATCAATGAGTGTGTGCTCGGGAAACCCTGCCAACACGAGTGCCGAAACTCAGCGGGAAGTTTTCAGTGTCTTTGCCCCTCAGTGTGCGGTGTGGACCAAACCAAATGTGCTTTAACACCAGGGGGAGTTATCAGTGTTTGGACACTCCCTGTCCTGCCAGCTATCAGAGAGGAGGAAGTCCAGGGTAAAAAATGTGTTCAACTATTTTTCCATCAGTGTGGCTGTGTGTGTAACTGTAATGAACTTCCAGAAGCATTACAAGACTGATCCATGTTCGTACAGTAATAAAGGACATGAAAACCCAATTATAACTGATCTCGCTCAAATTCCAGACTAAATTTAATCATGCTGAAGCTGAAATGCAAGATTTTTATTATTGAATATACAAATCATAATCTCTAAAATCTGATCTACACTCAATGTTAAAAATATAAAACATTTTATATTCATTTGAAAATGAATTAAAATGTTTGGAATGTACAAACAAGCAAATCAATGAGTAAAATTTTGTGCTCTTCTTGTCCACAGCATGTGTTACAAGCCATGTTCACATGGGTGCGCTGCAGGATCTTCTCTCCTCCTTCAGTATAAACTCCTCACACTTCCTCTGGGAATTCCGGCTCAGCATAATGTAATCAGATTATCAGCATTTTCTGAGTCTGGTGTTCTTCAGGAGCAAACAGTATTCACCATCCTCGAACAACATGGTCAGGGCACAGAGCCACTCTTTGGGGTTAAAAACGAGGCTGGACGAGGAATCATCTTCACCACTCACTATTTAAATAAGTCTGGTCTGGTGAAGCTGAAGGTCCAAGCAACTACAATAAATCAGCAGGGACAAATGACCTACCAGAGTTTATTCATCATCATCTACATCTCTATTTCTGCTTATCCGTACTGATCCCTCGATCTACACGGAAGCAAGCGTAGGTCTCTATCCTCAGTCCGCTCTCCTTCTCCACTCATCCTCCTCAATCCTTTATCTCCACTTTTTTACAGATTTGTTATCATATTGAGTGTAATTAATCACATTATTTGCTGTGTGTGTGTGCATGCAGATATATTAAACGAGTGTTTTATGGGTTCAAAACTGATTATTATTTTTTATTATTTTTTTTTGATTGACTTGTATCAGTTTGAAGTTTTACATATTGCTCTGTGTGCAGATTAGGCTATAATGCCAAAAATAAATTTCCATCTGAAAAATGAGAAGCATCTGTTTAAATCATTTCGAGATTAGAATAAACATAGTGTGTGTTATCCCGTTAGGGAGACTTTCAGATCAAGTTACCGAGAATTAGGGCTATTTATCAGTGGGTTTAGGATTAGGGTTAAGGTTAGTATAAGGAGAGCGTGTGAGTGTACACCAGGGGCAGTGCGGCAGCGACCCCATCCCCCCCCCCCCAGGATGCAGAGCAGGACAGGTGTTCTTTAGCAGCACAAATAGGACGCTTAAAAACCATTAATGCCCTTTTTTCAACACCTCCCTCCCCACACCACCTCCCTTTTCCCACCCACACTCAGTCTCACTTTCAGTGGACCCGGTGCTGCAGTGAGCCGGACTCGAACCACCGACCTCCGCATTGAGAGCGGCATCATCTCCAACTACTACTGCACCACCGGGTCTCTCACACAACACCCCTTCAATTTCTGGTAATTTTGTCTTTCAAAATCAAACCTAAAAAAAAAGCTTTTCTGACGCTCTCTATCGCCACCCGGTGGACAAAATGACACTTTAACAATTCTTTAACCCGGGATTATTTTCATTATTGCAATAAAATTGTTGGTGTCCTTCTGTTAAAACAAGAAAACCCACAATAGCGACTGAAATAAACTGAGCCTGACAAAAATATTAGTAAAAACGTACAGAAAATTGAGTAATAAGAGTCAGACTCTGCTTTTGAATTGTGATCTAACAGAAGTCTTTAATAAACAAACGAATAAAACAGAATTTCATTTTCACAAAAATTGACGTTCCCCCTTAACCCGATATTTTGGGGGCAATTACTGCAGTCAAGCGCTTTCCGTACCGGTCAATGAGACTGCACCTGTCCACTCCTTATGAGCAACCAGACACCTCACAGGCCAGAGACCACCGGTTCTTACCATTGCAATGAATTAAATAAACAGAATTTGGAGATTTGTGAATTTTATTGGCTACATTGCTAAAATTTCTTTTAATTTGGGATTGTAGTAATGTTTTGGGGCCAGAATTTACGACTTGTTCTGTTCTGGGTTCTGTTCTGGGTTCTGTTTTTTTTGCAGTAATGGTAATTTGCTTTTAATTACTAAATCTTTTAGATGATTATTTTTTCTAAAGGCTGAAATTATTCTGTAGTTGTCTAAAATTTCCCCTTTTGTCATGAACTTATAAGAAATAATTCTTACTCTTTCTGTTTAAGGCTTTACTGCCCGCTGAGGAAGTCGATATAAAGGGATGATTTCTGGTCTTTGACTGCCATCTAGTGGCTGACTTTTATCCCTACAGGTCAGAATTTTTCGAGCACCCTTTAAGAAAGGGTTAGGGAATATCTCCAAAATGTCTCGCGCGCGTGCAGAGGGAAAAAGACGCGGAACACTTTGTAATATAAATGCGCCATTTTGGCGGTATTTTTACTTAAGTTCCCCGCACGAGCGTCAAGTGCAGCGAGATATAACTGAGGTCAGTTCATCATCTTGTATTAAACATTAATAAAGCTGATTAAAGTGGTTAATTTGCTGAACAAACTGAACTAATTGGATTCGACATTAGAATAACAGAGAAACAGACGCTGTAAGTTTCTCCCCCGCTTCTAAAATCCAACTTAACCTTATCGCGAAATTCAGCAGCGGCTCGATTTGATGCTGTTTTGGCTCATTAATTTTTTTCTATCAGATTTAATTGTGATATTTTATTTTACAAGCTGTTTATTAAAGAGATTCCATTCGAATTAAACATTAGATTAAACTGTAAAGTAATTGAGCTTCGCTGTAACTGGGTTTTTTTCCCAGGCTGCACTATTTAATGCTCAGTTTTGTGACTGAAATCTATCAGACCTACAAGTTTAAACTGTTATTCCAGATGTTGTGCAGCTGTTAGCTATGAAATATTTTAATCATACAATAAAAATTTTAATCATACAATACTGCCAGTACAAAACCTGTAAAAAGTCATATTTTTTCAGATTCCGAATAGCTGTTATTTTATACCATGTTATTAATTAGAATTTTATATTTTGTAGTTTGAAATATAAAGTTTCCCTGAAGTTTGTACAAATCCTAAGATTCTTCTGATTATTTTGGAGTTAGAGAAAATATATGTGCTGTTGCATCCTAGTAATTTTGCCCCGGATACCGAATGATGTACATTTGCAGGTTGTGCATTGATGTTGGATGCATTTCTTGTGTGTAGACGTAAGAGGTGGAAATATAATAAAACATTCCTTAAAGCTTCATTACGACATTGATATGAACTCTCGTTTCGAGTAATCTTAATTCATAACGCTTGTGAGCCTGTTTGCACCTCTAATCTGTCCAGGTCCTGCACTGCTCTCGTAGTAACTCTGTTCTGACAATATCACTAAGAAACCTATTGAAAATCAAATCCTTTGTGGGTCCTTTTAAACTGCTTGTTTCTCCATGTTTTGGACAAATATCCATGCCCATTTATTTACATGTTGCAGTAAACACAGAAGTAAAAATAATCTGTCATTCTTGAGATTTTATACCGCAGTAACAATATAAACCATCATGAACATTTTCACACCCCATTAATTCCACATCTTTGGGAGTGTGTTTGCTATCAAAACCTTCTGTCCAGCTGTCCAGTGCTCCAGTAACAGACTTCTTTAAACCTTACCAGAACGTGTTTGTGACTTTGCCTCAGTTACACAGCACATGAGGCATTGGACTTTGCAGGGCCTCCGCGTTCAGGGTTGTGGAGTTTTGTGGATGAATTTGACTCTGATGGCTGCAGGAAAATGGACATCATTCCAATAGACTGGTTCAAGGGCAACAGACAGAAAAACTACGCTGGTGGTCACTACACTCACTGGCCAATGTAACCAAAGCAGTGAAAGACTGAATACTGTGTAATTTCCATTTAATGGTAAATGCAGGTAAGTTTAATTTTCTTCCTAATAAATATTATACAAAAATACCGCTTCAATTTGCATTCTTGATTTGTTATTCAGCTATCCGAACATTTGTTTTTGTGATTTATTTCTTTACACTTTTGATTTCTTTACACTGTGTATGTTTTCACTCCTACCAAGCAGGATCACACCGGGCTTGACACTGTTGATCAGTCAACCAGGTTGTGCTCTTACTAGGTAGAAGAAAAAAAACAAAACAACGCATAACAGCAGATGATATTAAACATCTGATTTTCTGGGAATGTGCATATGTTCTGTTCTGCAACAAATGTTGCTTTTGTGGTAGTAAATGATTTTGCAAAAGTGCTGTTATTGTGTTTCATTGTGTTTTACAGCTAATTATGCAGAAGCCAGGATGAAGCTAAACCAAGCTGAGTATTCATCAGAATTCAATGACACTGAAAATAAGTCATGAAAAATAGGGTCAGTGTTTTTATATTAAATTTTCGAAGGAGACCCAAAACGGTAAGATGCCGAATGCCCTGCTGAGCAAGATGGATCAGTGGTGGAAGTTCCTGAAGGAGTAGTAGTATTACCTCTGACTCAGGCTGACCTTGAGGCTTTTGATCAGAAGCCGGGGGTCATAGTGTCATGTCTGCTGTTGTAAATTCACATTATTGTGTGTATTTGCTTTTAAATTAAAAAATGTCACACAAACCTGTTGATACATGAATGTATATATAATTATATAGGTATTGCAGGGAATCGTTCTTCAGCTTTAAGGATTTGATTTGTCTAATATTAGTAGTGTATTAATATGGTCAAGGATTTAATATAACTTTTTTACTTTTTTTGGCTCTCATACGTAGTATTGCTAGGGTGGCAGATGTGAGCGGCACAAGTGTAAATGACGCAACAAGAATGACGAATGACTTAACGTCTTAAGTTTAAAGACTTGCGTCTTTTCAACGCTGTGTATGGTAAGTGAATTAATTTACTATAAATTGAGTTGTTATAACTTAATCTGATCCTAAATTTCCTGACTTTACAATAAAGTGTAAGGTTCTTGTTTCATGTTTTTGTTCTTGTTTGTGTTAGCTTGCTAGCTAGCTAACTTTGCTATGCTAAGCTAAGCTAGCTTTAGCTTAGTCATGTTGTTATTGTTTTGTTTACTTTCTGGTTTCTCCTCATGTCTTTCTGTCACGTCCTCATGTCAAAATCATCTCGTTCCTTAGTGGAGTTTTGATCGTGTACATAAGGTTTCCTTGATTAATTAATTAACTAATATGCATTAACTACCTTTATCTTACAATAAGCAATTTTTGTGACAGTATTTTATTAATCTTGTTCTTAGTAGGTGTAAGAACACCTTCATCCGGCCACCAGAGGGCGCCGTTGCCGAGTATTGACAGCTCTTCTTCCACTCCAGGTCAAAGGTCATAGGTGGGGTATTTAAGTTGAGCACATGGCCTACTATGGCGTGTAGTATTGTTTTGTTTTATCACAGCATACTAGCGTTTCATGCCATTGTTATCGTCATTGTTTTCCCGGCTTTTACGACTACCCTTTGTTTATCGGACTTTGCGCTTGTCTAACGTTTTGGATTGTTTGTTTGATTACTGGTTTTGATCTTCGTGTTCCGACTACTGCCTACTCTTTGGATTTTGTCTTTGCCTTGCCCTACTGCTCAGTTAAAAACCATTACTCTGCATTATGGATCCCTCTCCGTCTGGTTCATCACTTAGTAGGTAATAAATATACAATCAATTATAGCTGGGATGCAAAACCTGTCACATTTTGTCAATATTTGCCCTATTGGATATAAAATAGTAGCAGTGTGGTGTGCCATCAAGAATGCACCAAAGGATGTCAGTTTCAGGTCCTCTAAAAGGTTCTGGAGTTTCTGCTCCCTAACTGTTGTATTTCTTGTACATTCTATTATTGCCTCATTCTTTGTCTTATTCTGTTTCCCCAATATATTTCTTATTAAAGTGTGTTAAAAAAAAACTGGTTCTAATATTGTTTTGGGGATTTGTAAACATCAACATTAGTGTGAAGAATCTGGAGGAAAAGGATCCATGTTGCAACGAGTGGCTTTATTTAAGTAATCCAATAATGTAGTCAAAATACAACCAGAGGTCGGTAAACAGTAATCCAAAAAAAAAACTTGGAAAATAAATTAAAATTGCGTAAAACCGGGCAGAGATCAGAAAACCGTAAAGACTTGAACGAACTTGGAACGCTTGGCATGTAGCATAGCTAACAATACTTTGCACTTTCACACACAGACTATATGCACCTCCACTACTTACATGCACCATCATCCATGTAAGAGTATACTTAATTAATTATGGTCTGATTCATGAAAATATACTACACGCCCCGCAGCCCGCAGCCAAGCTTCCTGATGACCGCCCGCCCCGCAGCCCAAGCTTGCCCCGCAGCCTTCATGGCCGCCGCCGCTAGCTCCCAGCAGCCAAGCTTCACGATGGGGGTTTTTCTTTCCAGAAGAGTTCAAAGAGTCGGCCATTATTATCAATCAACAAAGCCGGGAGAGGCTACGTAGCAATTCTCCCTGTATCAATTTTTGAACAACCTTTTTATACATTTTCCCAACCCCTCCTATAGCACTGTTTCAAACCCTCCCCCAGAGAGAGTGTTTTTCTATACATTCCACATGGCACCTCATCACATCTGGTTTCTATTTGGGTTGGCTTAACCTGACTAGTTTGTTACCATATAGTGGGTATTCTCTAGAGACACATTTAACAAACACTTGTTCACATGTTACTATATAAGGGCATTGCTATGCACCCACACACACACACACACACACACACACACACACACACTACATGCACCTCCACTACTTACATACACCATCATCCATTTAAGAGTATACTTAATTAATTATAGTCTGATTCATGAAAATATACTACAACGCTCCTCAGCTTCACGATAGCCACCGCCCAGCAGCTAAGCTTCACGATGTTCGCCGCCCCGCAGCCAAGCTTCACGATGGTCGCCGTCCCGCAGCCAAGCCTGTCGATGGCCGCCGCCCGCAGCCAAGGTTCACGATGGCCGCCGTCCCGCAACCAAGCTTCTCGATGGCCGCCGCCCGCAGCCAAGCTTCACAATGGTCGCCGTCCCGCAGCCAAGCCTGTCGATGGCCGCCGCCCGCAGCCAAGGTTCACGATGGCCGCCGTCCCGCAACCAAGCTTCACGATGGCCGCCGCCCGCAGCCTGAATCCATGATGGGCTACCGCGCCGCTGCCTAGCTCCACTAAGGCCGCTGCTGCACCCCTCTCAACCCCTCTCATCCTCCTCGATTGCCGCCGCTCCATAGCCTAGCTACTACACGATGGCTGCCGCTACAAAGATATCTCTCAAGTTTTTGTTTTTCCTGTACGCGTAGATGATTTTGTAAGGCTGAAAACGATCAGATCTCTGTTTTCCTTCCCCAATATTCAATGGGTAATAAAAGGGCCATTTGGCGTTCCTGAAGGCACATAGGTGCTGATAGCGATCATGATTGATAAGACAACATGTGTATACATTAGGGGTCTGCTAAGGGTCACTTGGTTTATACAGTAAGTGAAGCTGTAATTTGTTGGTTTGACCCAGGTCTGGGCCCCGAACCCTAACCCCAACATCCGTTGAAACAAAAGCCTACCAAAAAGGAGCAGGGGCACACCCAACTCAAACCCAATGGCGCATGACTAGTCTGTCATCCTCATAGTGTTCCTGGACATTCTCAAAGCACAATGATAGCATGTATTAAAATAAAGTTCTGCCAGAGCTGTAGTGGTGCTTAACAGGCGCCGGCCCGTGCCTTTTCCTTGGTCCTCTATCTAACCACACGGTCCATTGGACGGTGATGGGGGGGAATCATTGTATCTTTCAAAAACCTAACCGTAACCCTAACCAAAACCCTAACGCTGATCTTGATCCTCTAATCCTAATACTTGCCCTAACCCTAACCCCAAAACCCAACCCTAACCCTAATTCCAAACCCTAACTCAAACCCCTAATTCCTAACCCTAATACTGTCAACCCTAACACCAATCCACAAACCCTAACCCTAATTCCAAACCCTAACCCTAAACCCTAACCCTAATTCCAAACCATAACACTAATCCACAAACCCTAATTCTAGCCCTAACCCTAATTCCAAACCCTAATCCTAACCCATAACCCTAACCCTAATTCCAAACCCTAACACTAATCCACAACCCCTAATCCTAGCCCTAACCCTAATTCCAAACCCATAACCCTAACCTAACCCTAATTCCAAATCCTAACACTAATCCACAACCCCTAACCCTTATACTAGCCCTAACCCTAATTCCATACCCTAACACTAATCCACAACCCCTAACCCTAATCCTAGCCCTAACCATAATTTCAAACCCTAATCCTAACCCCAACCCTAACTCATAAACCTAACCCTAATTCCAAACCTTAATCCTAACCCTAATTTCAAACCCTAACCCCAACCCAGCCCTAACACCAAGCCCTAATCCCAAACCCATAACCCTAACCCTAATTTCCAACCCTAACCCTAATTCCAAACCCTAACTCAAACCCCTAATCAACCCTAACCCTAACCCTAATAACCCTAATGTACCCCAACCCTAACCCCCCAACCTGTTTCCAAACTCTATCCTAACCCTCCTATCCCCCAACCCCTAACCCACCCCTAAACGTAATTCCTAACCCAATCCACAACCCTAACCCTAACCCTAATTCCAAACCGTAATCCTAACCCTAACCCTAATTCCAAACCCTAACACTGATCCACAACACCTAACCCTAATCCTAGCCCTAACCCTAATTCCAAATCCTAATCCTAACCCTCCTAATTAACCCTAATAACCCTAACCCTAATTCCAAACCCTAACACTAATCCACAACCCCTAACCCTAATCCTAGCCTTAACCATAATTTCAAACCCTAATCCCAACCCTAACCATAAACTAACCCTAATTCCAAACCTTAATCCTAACCCTAATTCCAAACCCTAACCCCAACCCCTAACCCTAGCCCTAACACCAAACCCATAACCCTAATTTCCAACCCTAACCCTCCAAAACCTAATCCAAACCCTAACCCATAACCCTAACCCTAATTCCAAACCCTAATCCTAACCCTAACCCTAAACCAAACCCTAACCCTAACCTAACCCCAACCCCTAACACCAAACCCTAATCCTAACCCCTAACCCTAATTCCAAACCCTAACACTAATCCACAACCCCTACCCTCAATCCTAGGCTAACCCTAATTCCAAACTCTAATCCTAACCCATAACCCTAACCCTAATTCCAAACCCTAACACTAAACCACAACTCCTAACCCTTATACTAGCCCTAACCCTAATTCCATACCCTAACACTAATCCACAACCCCTAACCCTAATCCTAGCCCTAACCATAATTTCAAACCCTAATCCTAACCCCTACCCTAACCCATAAACATAACCCTAATTCCAAACCTTAATCCTAACCCTAATTCCAAACCCATAACCCTAACCCTAATTCTAACCCTAATTCCAAACCCTAACTGACACGCCTAATTCCTAACCCTAATACTAATTCCAAACCCATAACCCTAACCCTAATTCCAAACCCTAATCCTAACCCAATCCTAATTCCAAAACCCAAAAACAAATCCACAACCCTAACCTATACCTATCCTAGCCTTAACCATAATTTCAAACCTAATCCCAATACCCCAACCCTAACCCATAAACCTAACCCTAATTCCAACCCTTAATCCTAGCCCTAACCCTAACCCCTAACCCTAGCCCTAACACCAAACCCCTAATCCCAAACCCTAACCCTAATTCCCAACCCTAACCCTAATTCCAAACCTAATCCTAATTCCAAACCCTAACCAAACCCTAATTCCTAACCCTAATACTAATGTCAACCCTAACCCTAATTCCAAACCCTAATCCTAACCCTAACCCTAATTCCAAACCCTAACACTGATCCACAACCCCTAACCCTAATCCTAGCCCTAACCCTAATTCCAAACCCTAACCTACCCTAACCCTAACACTAATCCCAATTTCTAAAACCCTAATCCTAGCCTTAACCATAATTTCAATCCCAATACACCAACCCTAACCCATAAATCTAACCCTAATTCCAAACCTTAATCCTAACCCTAATTCCAAACCCCAACCCTAGCCCTAACACCGAACCCATAACCCTAACCCTAATTTCCAACCCTAACCTCAATCCACAAACCCCAACCCTAATTCCAAACCCTAATCCTAACCCCTAACCCTAATTCCAAACCCTAACACTAAACCACAACTCCTAACCCTTATACTAGCCCTAACCCTAACCTAACCCCAACCTCTAGCCCTAAACCCATAACCCTAACCCTAAGTCCTAACCCTAATACTAATGTCAACCCTAACCACAATCCACAAACCCTAACCCTAATTCCAAAAACCTAATCCTAACCCCATAGCCTAACCCTAATTACAAATCTAACAATAATCCACAACTCCTAACCCTAATCCTAGTCCCAACCCTAATTCCAAACCCTAATCCTAACCCATAACCTAACCCTAATTTCAAATTTAACACTAATTCACAACCCCTAACCTTATACTAGCCCTAACCCTAACTCCAAACCCGAACACTAATCCACG
>VCAZ01000433.1:0-64006 GCA_005784505.1 Bagarius yarrelli | reverse complement strand
TGCCTGCACCACACGCGCGCGCGCACACACAAACACACAAACACACACACACACACACACACACACACACACACACACACACACACACACAATTTACCGAGTTTCCAGAGAAATCAATCTAAATATTTCGAGAAAAATGTAAAGTACAAATTATAATAAAAAAAGTAATTTCCAAAGTGTACACTGTCTCACTTTTTCAGTAAATCCCGCCTCCAAAGTTTTAACCAATCACATCACAATGCAGGGGTAACTGTCCAATACAAAAGCAGGAGGCGGGACTACCTTAATGTGACAGAACAGAAAACAAGGCTGGCTGAAGTAAATCGCTAACTTCCCCTTATCTAATAAAAAACAGCTCCACAAAACAAACCTCATCCAGATCCACATACGGTCCGGCTCCCTCAGGGAACATCTCATCCACAGCCGGCTTCATATCCGCCGAATAAATGTTTAAAAACGCTAGCGATGCTTTAGGAGCAGCGCACCAGGCTAAGGAAGTATAACAACTTCCGGTGGCGTCGCATTTAAATTCAACCGACTGGAAACCAGGACCCACTGGCGCGTTTGGAGATCAGGTCTGAACTGTGATCACATGACCACAGCCTCGAAATTTATTCAAAGTCTTTAATTGTTTGCATTTTTATTTTATTTGCATTCTATTTTTGTAATTTATTTATTGTTGCAAGCTGATTAAATCCCATCAACAAGTGTTTAATATACAAATAAGTATTTAATGCGAATGTATGAATAAAATATAGAAGATCAAATAGTTTAATAGACTTACATGAGTTACAAGTATAATTGATTACACAGTGTTTTTACATTTTATCAAAGTAAACAAGCATAAAAATCTATCTTATGTTTCTAAAATTTAGGGTTAAAACTAAAAAAAAAAAAAAAGCTTTTCACATATTCCATTTTTCACTAAATTCTCATGAGGAATCCATCTGATTGGCTGTTTAGCGTGCAGGTTTCTCAGCCACTTCATATCCCAAAGTGTCCCCGAGGTTTTGGTGGGAGAAGAAGGTCCTGGCCATCTCGTTGATTTGGTTGTAGGCTCCGATACTCCGAAAATACTCAATGTAATTCCAGAAATCAGAGGTTGAGTATGGCCAGTACGGTCTGGCCAGGGGTTCATCACGGGGAACTGAAACAGAAACAGGACAGTAGTGTAGCTCAGATGAGGAAAAGTCTGGACCTTCACTGGTTCGGTTATAACGTAACTGGTAACGTATTCATTGTTTTTTAAAGCACACAAAGCTTTCAGGTTACATATTCAAGGAATGTTTCATTTAACAACAAGCTTTTCCATCCAACAATAACTATTATATCGAGTGACCTTCAGAGCCCTTTAACTCCTGAAACACCTTAAATACAAAACCAATCGACATATAATAAAACTGGGTTTTAACACTAATCCGAAGTTTATAGCATGCAAACTTTTATATGGTTCTAATGTTATAAGATTAAACATATTTTAATAAGTTAAGACCTGTGCTTGTGTCACAGCAAACATAAGAACAAAAGATGTTTGATATCTATTATTAATCAGAAACCTAATAATTTAAATAATTTCTTACCCTCTTCAGGAATCACTCGTGCCCCAAGAGAGAGAGGGGGGGGGGGGGGTAGGGGGAGTCAGAAGGCTTCACAGCTCACAAAGAGTTGATTCATGTCTCACTTTCGACTCAGGAAATAAGCAGTTCTCTTCCAACTTTTATTTTTAAGTCTCATAAATATAAAACTGAGCTCAACATCATGTAAAATATTAAATTAAAGCTTTTTCTCAAATTATAGAATCTGTTTTATTGCAGAATTTTAAGCAAAATAAAAATGTTTTAAAACAGGATTAAAGTTTACTCACCAGTCATATGATTAGCATCAAAAAACACAAAGAAAACACAGAACAGGATACACCACTTCATCTTTCTCTAAACACACACACACACACACAGATTCAAATCAAAGTGCAACAAGCTAAAAAATCTTTCAGTTTAATGTTAAATCTGTTTGTTTCTTTCAAAAATTATTATTATATTAAACTTTACTGCTTTAGGGGTTTTTATGTTTATTATCCTCAGGCTGCTGGGAGCTACTGAAAAATGTTTAGGTCCTCTGTATGGTGTGTGTGAGCTTTTGTATGGTGTGTGTGTGTGTGTGTGTGTGTGTGTGTCTCCTCCCCAAAGTCTCCTGTCAACTCACAAAAATTAACATATTTTCTGGATTTCTGTTTATTATTAAGCCTTTCAAAAATCTAAATGTTGATATTCTGCACCAGAAATATTTCTGAAGATTTTTAATGTCCGTTTGTTATAATTACGTGTTAAACACAGAATAAAACACATAAATAAATCAAACATGTTATTCAGAAACTAAAAGCAGATTTGGTAAAATGGAAATCAAATATAAACACTAATTTATAATTAAAGGCGTTTGGTCGACAGGGGGCGCTGCCGGGATGTTATTCACAACTACAACACCAAGAAAACATCAGTAACAGTCATGAAGAGCGGCTTTTATAACAGATGAAGAAAAATAAATTAAAATTATTGTTGAAAAAAAATTCCAATCTATATAATTAATTAAATCTTAAAATAAATGCGCTACAGTTAAAGACTGTAATAATGCATAAAGATGTACAGTTTTCAGCATTATAAGCGGGTTTAAAGGCGGATTTAGGGTTTATTGGAAACTGCATCACATCAGTCATCTTTATTCACAATAATAATAATAATAATAAGCGCTTATAAATAAATACTGATTAAAAGGGTTAAAAAAACGTGTAAATATAAAAATTGGGAGATTTTAATCGTTTTTTATTTCAAAGAATTAAAAATATATATATTGCAAATGAAGGGGCGTGACCTTGGCATGTTAAGCCCCGCCCTCACAGCCGTGCTGATCGGTGGGAATCATTCTACTGACGTCGATATTTTCCCGGGAAAAAACCTCCTTGGCGTGATAGACGGTCTGCGGAGGGAGAGAACGACCACGGGACAAAATCCAGGCGTAATCAACATGGAAGAGCCGAAGAACATCAGTGCAGGAATAGAGCAGAGCCACAGAGTCATAATCAGTGGATAGAACCCAGTGCGGACTGTAGGGAGTGACTGGGGGGCGGGGGGGGGGGCGTAGAAAGCGAGCAGACAGAGTAAGATAAGGATAAAGGGAAAGAAAAAAGAAAGAGAGAGACAGAGATAAAAGAGAAAAATGGAGCCGGAAAAAGAAAGAGAAAAAGGAATAGAGAGAAAGGGAGAGACACATCATTTTAAGAAACAGCGAGACACTAAATGTCCTGCACAAACCCTGAGTACACACACCACCTCAACACACACACACCGCACTTTAGGGGCCCCCGGAGATCTGTTTCAGTTACAGTAATGGCAGTAAAGTAAAAGCGTCTTAACACTGTCAACTAAACATTTCACTTTTCCACATCACATCATAACTCAAACCAAAGTTATAGGAATTAGTTTTTTTTAATTATTGTTCTAAATATATTTCATGTTAAAATACTCACAGTAGGAGAAGCTGACTCCGAGTTTGGCCGGTTCTCTGGGGTTCTGTATGACAGCTGTTCCCTCAGCGGTCCTCACTTTTCCTTTACTGCAAACAGCACAATATCACCAATATACAGAATCTGATGGAATGAGATCATATGTCTGTTTTTAGTCATAACACACAACCGTCGCAGGTAAACCCGCTCACCGCGTGCGAACATGAACCACTCGGATGGTCTTGTCAGGTCTGAGAGTGTAGTCAGATTCGATGCATGTGCCTTTCTCATAGGTTGCTGGAAGCTTCTCAATTTCGTACCACTTTCCTAGAAACTGCATTTAAAAACAGAAAAGAAGAATCCCGTTACAGTGAATCAGTGAGATTTAAATAAATACAAAGCAGAACATTTCTTCAAACCCTCTTCAGGTCAAAGTTGGGCTGAACCATCGGTGTGGGACACGGACCCCAGTGGAAGACCTGAGACGACACTGAGACGACCAGCGTGAGAGAAATAATCCACACAGGGACACTGTTCATGGTGAAGACGGTGAGACTGTCTGTGAGGTGGTGAGACGGTTATAAACACATCGTTAGCAGTTATAATATATGAGTCATCATGTGCCTCAGACTCGCCTACAACTTCTCATTGTGCCATCGAACAAAACCTGTTGTGTGCTGATGATCTGGGAAATTTCATTTTATTTAATTGAGTTACTTATACTGTTCAGCAGGAAACTCATACCGAGATTTATGTCCCAGCCTAAAAAGGAAAATTCTGATTAAATGCTGATAAATACCAGATGAGCTTCACAAAACAACCTACAGCAACTCATAAAATCTGAAAAAAAACCCTAAAATATTAAAACATTTTCCCATAATTACACATCATATAAAACCATCACATTTTTCAAATATCCCATGTTTAATTTACTAAAACCTAAACCACTAAATTTATGAATTTCCATTGTCACTACAGGAATCCAAATCAGAAGCAGATGATTAATTATGTATGTGTGTGTGTTTGTGTGTGTGTGTGTGTGTGTGTGTTTACTTCGTGTTCTTAGGTTTTCTCCCACAGTCCAAAACATGTATGTTAGATTGATTGGTGATTTTAAATTGCCCATAGGAGTGTGTGTGTGTGGGGGGGGTGTTTGTGTGGTTGCCTGTATGTGACCATGTGATGGACTGGTGATCTGTCCAGGGTGACTCCAGAAGTAATCATTTTATGTTGTTAACGAAATAAGTGGGTATGGATGGAGTTGGGATGGATGGGGTGGGGGGTGGGGTGGTGGATGGATGGATGGTTGGATGGATGGGTGGGTGGGTGGATGGAATGGGTGGGTGGATGGGTGGTGGGATGGCTGGGTGGTGGATGATGGGTGGGTGGATGGGTGGGTGGGTGGTTGGATATGGATGGGGGGTGGTTGGATAGATAGATGGATGGGTGGGTGGTGGATGAATGGGTGGGTGGATGGGTGGTTGGATAGATGGATGGGTGGGTGGGTGGATGAATGGGTGGGTGGATGGGTGGGTGGGTGGTTGGATAGATGGATGGGTGGGTGGGTTGGATAGAATTGATGGTGGATGGTGATGGGGGGGTGGATGGAATGGGTGGGTGGATGGGGGGGGTGGATGGGGGGGGTGGGTGGATGATGGGTGGGTGGATGGGTGGTGGGTGGATGGATAGATGGAGTGGGTGGATGGGTGGGGGGGTGGATAGGGGGTGGGTGGGTGGATGGATAGAGGGATGGGTATGGCTGGGTGGGATGGGTGGTACTTAAGGATACCGTAAAATAGGACTTCACGTCATTTTTAGACAATCCCTAAAGCGTCATCGATCTAGATTATTCCAGATGTTTATTTTAAATGTTTCAAAGAACAAATTAACGTTATATAAAAACGTGAATTTAGAAAGAATATGTCAGGTGCGAGATATTAAATAATAATGAATTAAAATAAATTATTTGCAATGAATTCAAAACATAATTGAAATAATTTTTTTTTTTATTCGCTGATTTCTCACTCTTGCGTGATGTGTTGTGATCTATAAGAATAAACATGTTATAAATGAATAATTAAATTACGATAAGGATAACGGAACATTTACACTGATGATTCATTAGAGTCGGAACACTTTAATGACTCGTTGGAAAAGATTCATTTCTGCATGTCATAATAACGGAAAATGAGCGCGAGCTGTTACAGTCGATTCAGTTACAGTAAAACAAGTCCTTACGACCGAAAAGAAAAAAACACCACCAGGTGAAGAATTAATTAACGAGTCGTTTAATTAAGTAAATAATTAAGTTGGGGGTTTTTTTCATTTTGTGTTTCTTTCATAGTTAATTGGTTATAAAATATTCTATAAACGAGTCTGTCGTCAGGAGCGTTAGTGCGCAAGCGATGCAGCTCGTTAGCTAAATTAAACTAGCCTTTAGTCACAGAAAAGTGAATTAAACTGAATATTATGGGCTGTTTTAGTGTTTATGTTTGCGGATTTGTTTAGTTTGTAATTCTGAAATAATGAATGATATTGAAGTGGAAATGAGTGTTTAATCATTGAGTGTTACAGACATTATCCAGCGCTCGAGCCGAACCGAACCGAGACTATGGACAGACCCGAGGTTCTGCAGTCCAACAGCTGGTTGTGGACTTTATACACAGACCTTCAACAGGGTGTGGAAATGACTGAGGACAATAACACACTGCTCAGAACCGAGAACATCGACCTGAAGAACAAACTCCGCAGGTACCTGACATCACAGCCGGACCGAACCGAACCGAACCGAACCGACACGCCATCAGTGACACCGGTCTGACTATTCACTGTAATTATTTACAGGGGTTTAATTCCTGGATTAACATTAAATCACAACATGTAATTAGAGAAATGATAATAAAATAATTGCTGATAATCAGAAAACACATTAGTGAATCACTGAATTCATTCAGTGAATCATGAACAATCACTAAAGAGTTGAGTGTAAAATGTTCTAAAAAAGATGTGAACCTGTAGAACCGCAATAGAACAACATTCACACTATAAATTATGGGTCATTAACATGAAGCAATGTTAACATCCCATTTACATTTACAGCATTTGGCAGATGTTCTTATCCAGAGCGATTTACAATATTCCTTGTTATACAACTGAGCAAATGGGGGTTAAGAGCCTTGCTCAGGGGCCCAACAGTGGTGGCTTGCCGGAGCTGGGAATCGAACCCACAACCTTCGGGTTGGTAATCCAACACCTTAACCATGAGCCACCACTTCCCACAATGCACCACTTCCCATAATGCAACTGCAGAGAACATGAATTAATTTCTATGTTGGTAAACAGATAAACGCCTCTGACAGGACGCCATATATGGGTTTCCTTAAGTACTATTCATCTCTAATAAAATATTTACAGTAATGAGCGTTAATAAGGCACAAATTGGAACGATTATAAAAGTTGCTTTTTTGAATGCTTAATTGTTTTTTACAATTAATCATTAAAGCCCAAAAACAGGCAATTAATCGTTATAATCTCAATTATTTTGTTTGGCAATTAATCATCACCCAAATTTGATAATCGTGACAGTCCTACCCCTAGTTTAATTTATCCCGCTGTTTTCTCTCTTCCTCGGTTGTGCTGTAGCGCCGCTGCTTCTTCAATCAACTTCAATAACGTTAACGTTAATCGCTTACACTCATCCTGAATCCCGTTAACATCCTTATTGCCAATTACAATTGCACAACTGTTAACAACTGTTAACCACTGGTATAATATATATATATCGATCTGTCATTCCCGGGAATGTAACTAAGCTCTGAATAAGGAAAACTGCCAAATGCCGGATATGTAAATGAGATTTAATGTAAGGAACCAGAAGCTAATTGGACAATTTGTAATTTTTTTTTCTTGAACTGTCATTCTAGTGATTCGTGTTCAAATGTGTGTTTGTGTAGCATGAGTGAGTCGATTCAGAACTTCCAGATGTTTTAGTGAAACGAACTGGAGGATATTCGAGCTGCCAAAACAGAGAAAGATCAGATCTGTGACGCTGTCGAGTCCAGCCGTAAGGAACTGGTGTGTATGAAGGACCAGAATTCAACCCGCAATCGAACCTGTGAAATGAGTACAAATCTGTTCAACTAATGATAGTTTATTGTTGTGAACTCGTGACAGGCAAAAGAAAATGAAGCTCTGAGACAGCAGGTGGAAGCGCTTATCAGTGAGGTACGTGCAGGTCTGAGACGGTTCTTCTTTCTAGGGTTTTAACAGGATAACGGGACTTTGTGCTTTCGTTCCAGACGTCCAGTTTTGTCCTGGAAAAAGAGCAGCAGGAGGAGGAGCTCAGCAAACTCAGCTGTGTCCTAAAAGTATTACAGGTGAGAGATTTCTGTGTTTATATAAACGATCACAGCCTTGTTTATTTCTGGAGTCTAAAGATTTTTAATAGTTGTGCTGCTCATTCACAGTTTACAGTGTTGGGCTTTTTACAGGTTCTCAGTAACGGAACAACGTCAAATAATTATTCTGCAGTTTTTACACACCTTCAACACACATCAACTGTTACTGCCCCCGTCGCCCCCGGCCTGCTCATCAGGGACAAACTGATTTCTGTCTCATTTTAATCTTATAATTTCTTCGATTGTGTAAAGCTGCTTTGTGATAATCATCATTGTAAAAAGCGCCAAACAAATAAAACTGAATTGAATTGAATTGAACTATAAACTAATAACAACAATGGTTTAATTTTTTTAATCGTAATTGCTCACAATTGCCAGCTAGTTTGGTGGTAAAATCACGAACTCGTGTTTTACAGCATTGTCACTAGTCACACAGCGCCACACAGCATGTTACACACAGTATTACACATTTAATCATATACATTCATTTTTATTGTTTTAGGAGCAACTAGAGGAGAACAAGCTTCACCTGGAGCAAAAAGACGAACTCATAAATCAGGTAACTTTCATGAAGTCATTAAATGTACATACAATGTATACGCAGTGTGTGTGTGTGTGTGTGTGTGTGTGTGTGTGTGTGTGTGTGTGTGTGTGGGATGAGACACTTTCCTGAAGGTTTTTCAGTATATAAATTCCATCAGAGATTAACATTTTTAACCGATAATTAATTAAGTCCGTCTGAAGGCAGAGTCCGATAAATAATTAGTTGATATTTTCATATTATAATTTTCACGTAATCTGCAGTTTGTGTTTCAGGAGAATAGTTCATCCAAGATACACTGATGAAACTGATATTTTAATAGTTCTGGACAAACATCAGCCCTCTGCCTGTACAAATAATCAGTCATATCATGAAGGAACCCGAATATTATTGACCCCACCAATGCATTCATTTCCGACTTGATCAAAAGAGGATCAAATGAGCAGGATTCCACCCAATCTGGCAACCCTTTATAGAAGCAATAAGAATGTCATTTTTACCCAAATTGCCGGATAATTTATCTGTCTGATGAATATCGTGTATCTCTACGTTAAACACACACCGTAACTACAGACTGTGTCACTGTGTTGAATGTATTATTAAAGTGTGTAAAGCTGGTCTCAGACTAGAGCTGATCGATATGACTTTAAATCTAAACCTCAATTAATTCAACATTTTACATTAATTATGATTAATAACAGATTTTTTTTCTGTTATTTTTTATTTGATTTTTTCGTTTATTGTTTACTGCGGTTTTTTTGGTATGACCTCCTCATTGGTGCTCAATTTAACTTGACCCAAACAAAGTCATGTGACTTCACAGGTGGTAGTGCGTTTTAAGGGGAAATGATAAAAATAGGAAAATTACATCGGTAGGCGGTTCTGATTACTTTTTGATTAATTGTCCAGCCCTATTTTAGACTGTAACCCTATGAAAATGTTCAGATTTTGCCATCCTGGAGTTAATGAACATTTCTGTTATGGTGTGGAATAACGCTGATCATGTCTTCTCAGAGGGATTGCGTCATCGAGCAGCTGAAAGACTCAGTGTCGGAATACATCACCATTAACCAGGTCCTCCGCTCATCTCATCCATCATGGTAGCCTTTTTTATGTCCTGCTATAAAAAATTTTGGAAATGTGTTTTTTGTTATAATCCAGGACATGAAGGAGAAGCTGAAGGATTTAGAAGATCAGTTAGCTTTGGCTCTGGTGTATGTCGGTTCTCTGTACTTCTGAATTTTAGTCCATCAGTACATGCAAGCTACCACAATAAATCCAGATGTTTGTGTATATTAATCTATAGTAGCGGTGAAGGGACGTTTATGAACGTTGACACGACGCTGGAACTCACTCCTGAACGCTGTGTTTCACTCAGAGAGGAGCTCCGATTTTTGTCTGAAGAAGATCCGGTAAAGATCTGATGATGATGATGATTTTAGTGTAAACTGTAAATCCACTTCACACCAAACCACCGGGTTATTAGTTAATGTCCTCTAACTGCACCACACCCAGTCGTTTATTCATCTCTTTATATCCCGCTGATGAAATAGATCAACACTGAAGAGGAACAGACAGAAGAAGAAGAAGAAAATGCAGAGACGCAGAAGAAACAAACGTCTGGAAATGTGTCTGAAAGGTGAGCTGTATTTTTGATACAGTGAGTACTCACTGACTGCGTTCTGCTCCATATTTATTAAACGTGTGACACACAGATGGAAGGAAAATATAAGGAAAGGAGCCGGTGCTGCCGTGGCTCTCTGCTTCGGTGTGTTGAGTGTGTTTGGAGTGCTGACTCCCACCGCGCTCACAGACATATTGGACACCGTGCGTCACCTGATCGTACCTTATGCACGATTACATCACACCAGCCTTCCTCCGCTCTAAACACACACTTCACTCCACTGTCGAGTTCACTGTTCACTGGGGTTTATAAGACAGCAGAGTGTTTATTCTGCTGCTGGAATGTTTCCCCTCAACACTCGGATATTATTGTATATTATTATTTATTATTATGCCTCCATTTTCTTTTAACTACTCAGTTGTCTGAAGCTATTTAAGCATTTAGAACATTGGACACATCAAACCTTACATAGTTTGGATTTTTGTTTTTTATTAAAAGCATATCTTATTAATAAAAATATTTCTGTTTCAATTGTTTTAAAGGTTTTTTTCCTCTAACTTCTTTTACTTAACGACTATAAAAGTGCTTATGGCAAAGTGGTGATTAGACAAATATATTAAAAACAAGGATTTTCATTCCTTTGGTTTGACTTACGCGTCTTTCGTAACAATTACCTTTGATTCCTTTTACTTTCTCTGGCGCCCCCTACAGGATGAGCTAGAAACCAGAGATTCTAACCGGATGTTACGTCACAGTGAGCCTAATGGACTAGCCAAAAATGGCCGAACATAGCGAAGGATTTTAATCCACGGTTGCGTTATTGTAAGGTCTAAAAATTTTATGTCAGAATTTTTAAAAATATAGTTACTTTTTTCGAGAATCGTTTACGTATTTTAAATATGGTTTTATTTGTTTTAATAATATTTTGAGGTAAAAAAATCAGATCGAGTTGCACCGGATTGAGCCATTTTCGAAATAAGAGCCCTTTGTTTTGAATGTCAGGACTTGTCAGTACTATTTTTCATTAAATAATTTAAAAATAACTTGTTTTTTTGTGTTAAGAGATTATTAATATTAAAAATAGATTTATTGTAAATATTCGAATCTTACGTGAGGCCTAGTCGCGGCTAATCCCTGCGCATTAGCAAAGAAATTAAGGTTAGCTAGCAACTTTTAAACGGCGGGAACTTTTATTTTAATTCAGGGTTGCGTTGCTGTCAGAGCTGTGAAAGTTAACTAGCCAAAATAAATGATGAATCTGATGTTAACGTAAAGACGTATTTCCTATAAATGCTATGTATTAAATGCGGTTAATAATGTTAACCTTTGTGGCGTTTGGTTCGTTTTTAACATACAGTCTGTGTAAGAATCGGTTTAGAAAGTTAATTTTAATGAAGTTTCCCGCTATAAAACACTATATACGGTTTCATAGGGGACTACTAACACTTATGGTAAATTACCCGTTGATATGGAACATCATTTGGTGCTTTTTCTTTTTTAAACACATTATTGATGTTTCACATTATGATTCAGTATGATTGACTCATATGATTCACTTGATTCATTCGCTGTGTATGAGCTTCTGCTTGACTAATAGGTACTGAAATTTGGTTAAATGAAAGGACATGAAAAAATTCTTGGAACATTTGATCATGTCAGGCATGTAAGAAGTCAGTAATAAGTTGTTTCTTCAGACACCCTGACGACTAATTGGTTACTGCGATGTTTTGATGTCATGTCTGTTTCTTCCCTGGAGATCCGTTGTGGTTCTCACCATGGACCGTGTTTCCCACGGCGAGTTCCTTGTGGAGCAGCTGAGGAAGCAGAGGGAGCGAGGGATTCTGTGTGACTGCACCGTGGTCATTGGTCAGGTTAACTACGAAGTTCACCGTAATGTCCTGGTATCCTTCAGCGAGTATTTCTCCAAACAGTGCATCGATGCAGGAAGAGAAAACACCAGCATTACACTGGACCCAGAGTGTGTTAACAGCGCCATGTTTGAGAAACTGCTAGATTACATGTACACCGGAAACTTAAACATAGACAGGTGAGGACTAGAGACAGAATTTGGGGTTGAAAGTGTAGATTGAGAGTGAGGTATAGACTGGGAGAGGTATTTTTCAATGCAGAAACAGCTGGTATCTGGTAGTCACTAATTTACTGAAAAAATATTTATCAGGACATAATTCACATTCCACACCCGCATATCAAACTGTTCTTTGAAAACCGAAACAAAATGTCTGTCTCAAAGTAATAGGTTTGCTTGTGTGTTCTGCAGTGAGGAAATTCCACACGTTCTAAACGCAGCATCCTACCTTGGGATGCAGGAAGTCCTGTCTATATGTTCTTCCAGTTCTGCAAAAGAAAGCTCTGTTTCTGTTAGAGATGAGATCTTCACAGGTCCTTGTTCTCCGCTCAGCCCAGATGACTATGAACCACTGGAGCCACTAGAGGAAGTGGAGGAAAGGGAGATGCTGAGGAAGGAGAGAGAAAAAAACGCAGAGCTGTTTGGGGAACCAGAAGCAGCAGTCGACTCTTCCCAGTTGTCAAGGGAACAAACTCTACAAGGCACAGAAAAGAGGATCCGGAAGCCCAGGACTCGGCTTTACGAAGAGGATGAGGACTTTTCGAGGAAGGAAAGTCCACTTTCACCGAGAGGACGGGGGCGAGGAAGGGGAAGGCCGAGAGGACGGCCGCGAACAAGACCTTTGGATTCTGACAAAGCGGACACTGCTGTGATAGACAAGAGCCCTAATACAGAGCCTGCTGTAGTGCGCAGAGGAACCGGAAGACCGAGAGGGCGTCCGCGTATTAAACCGCTGTCCTCTGAAGCAGTGGATTCTGCCAACGTTGAAGAAAACACCACGCCGGTGAATGATGAAGAAATGGACACAGGAACAGTGCAGTCCGAAACATTTGAGTCTGCAAATCTACAAGGAGACACAGAGGAGAACAAAAACAACGGGGAAGTAGAAAACAAAACACCATCAGACACGGAAAATCCTAAAGAGGCTGAGGTTTTGAAGCGAAGAAGGGGGCGACCGCGGACCAAGTCTCTGCCCTCTGAGGCCGCTGCAATGCTGAACCCTGAGGAGACGTCAACACAGATTTTACAGAAAGAAAGTGTGCGTAAGAGAGGAAGGCCACGGTCCAAACCCCCAGTGTCTGAAATACCTGAATCCGACAACACAGAAGGAGGACTAGAATCTGACAAACAGGATGAGGGACCAGATCAGGAGAATAACCAGTCAACAGCATCCTCTTCTGAGCCCCTCGATTCCAAACAGGAACCTCCAGAAAATGCCAAAAAAATCCGGACAAGCACCAGGAAGCGGAGCCTGAGCCGAAAGCTGAGAGAAAGCCAAGCTGGCAACGATGAAAACGAGCAGGAGGAGGCAGCAGAGGAGGAAGGCAGCGAGGAGTGGGAGGAGGAGGAGGAGGAAGAACAGCAGGTCAGGGTGTTGCAAGACAAGCTGCGGCCCATCTGCAATGTTTGCGGTAACCTGTTCTCAGAAATGAGCAGCCTGCGCAGACACATGCGCATACACAAGGGGCTTAAACCATATCAGTGCCAGCTGTGTGGACGCTGCTTCAGACAGGGAAACCAGCTGAAAACACACCTGCGGATTCACACAGGTGGTGATTTAATCAATGGAGAATTCTCTTCTATTAATATCATAAACTTTTTTTTTTTTTTTTTAATAAAAAGTTGCTCTTTCTGTGCATGCAGGTGAAAAGCCGTTTTCCTGCGACCGCTGCGATGCATCCTTCGCACAGAAATGTCAGTTGGTGTATCACTGCCGTATGCATCATGGAGAGGAAAAACCTCACAAGTGTGACGTTTGCCCTGCAGCTTTCGCTACATCCAGCAACCTAAAAATTCACATGAGGTGTGTTATTTTATTACCAATGTTTAATCTATTGTTAAGTAAGTTTCAGCCTGTGAAGATGTTTGCGAAGTCGTTGATTCACAGTGTCGAACCAAATTTACACAAAACTTTCTTATGGGTTTAAACATGTTTCCCTCCTCACACAGGACACACAGTGGTGAAAAACCATATGAATGTGGGGAATGTGGGAAGCGCTTCACTCAGGCCAGCACATTGATGTACCACAAGCGCCGGCACACGGGGGAAAAACCCTATGTCTGTGAAACGTGTGGTATGTCCTTCGCTGTCTCTAGCTCCCTCATCTCACACACCAGGAAGCACAAAGGTGAGTCAACAAACCACAAGATGGAACTCCTGACAGAACCTTCACAGAAACCACATCACTTTACACATTTTTATTATTTTTTAGGAGTGGCTCCTTACATCTGCCTGGATTGTAGAAAACCCTGCTTAACATTTAGAGAGCTCAGGAAGCACATAGACATCCACAACGGTGAATAAAAGCATAATCTCATGATGTAATCCCTACATATAAAAATGTCATGTATTAGCTAATCTAACTGTTCTGTTTTTTGATTCAGGTTCAAGAAGAGTGACCTGTGATGTATGTGGAAGCACTCTGTCTGATATTTATAGCCTAAAGAAGCACCAAGCTCTAAAACACAAAGGTATCATTTTCATCGACTTTAGTCTTTAAAATGCTTTAAATGTTGCATGCACTAACTTTCAATTGTTTGGCTCCTTTAGAGCAGGAGGATGGGCCACAGAAGTCCGAACCTGTTGAGTGTCCGATCAACATCCCAGTTGATCACCAAGGACTGATAGCCCGAGTACGATCTGTTCTATCGGAATCCCCGGAACCAAGCTTTCCAGATGAATCCCCTCTCACAGCTGAGGCCTCCATGATCATCCATCAGCCAGAAACCCAGATGATCATTAAACATTCTGAAGCTGCAGGAACACCGATGATTTTCCAGCATGCGGACGCTTCAGGGACCCAAATGATCTCCGCATCCCCCATGATCATTCAACACACTGAGTCCTCAGAGGCTCCTATGTTCATCCAGCACTCAGAAGCTGGAGTAACACCAATGATCATCCAGCATTCAGAAGCAGGAGGAACTCCAATGTTTATCCAACATTCAGAAGGCTCAGAGACCCCACTATTCATTCGACATGCCGATGCCTCAGGAGCACAAATGATCTCAGGATCACCAATGATTATCCAACACGCAGATTCCTCTGAGACTCCCATGATCATCCAGCATTCAGAAGCTACAGGATCACCAATGATCATCCGACAGGATGAATCCTCAGAAACTCCACTGCTTATTCAGCATGGAGATTCTGGAGAGCAAGTGAGTTATGTTGTGGAGCAGTATGAAATTCCAGGTTCCTCAGACATTGAGCATGCTCAGATTGTCATTGTGCAGACCATCGACTAAGATGACATGAAGATAAAGTCTCCATGGCATATTTGTAGGTTTAGAAAGGTTCTTGTCTTGGTAGGATGGACACATTCTTTGGTGTGTTTCACAGACTGCTGCAACAGAACACCATTTTATGTCATTCTTTTTTTTTAATTTAAGCTTTTCAGTATTTGGTAAAAAGAAGATCTGGCGATCACATCAATTACACTGTTTTTTGCTCAGTGTAATTTTTATAATTGTATGAATTAAAACAGTTGTTAAACACAAAAGCATCTGATCATTATAAAAGCCTTGTTAATATTTTCCCCATAACTTTATATTGTGTGAAGAAAAAAGACACAATCAAAATATTCTCCTATTTATTTTTTTTGTTTGTTTCAAAGAGAAAAATGATGACAATCAATCAATTGTCCTCTCTAGAGTTATTTTTTTATCATGACATTTTGTGGATTTTATAAGTAAAACATTGATGTTTAAAAACAGACGAACAGCGTTTCTGACACTGAATTTACTTTCATGTTGACAGATTGTTCATGTACAACAATTCTGCCTCATTACCTTTAAATAACAACCCACATATTTTATGATGGAAGTTTACAGTATGCTGAAGAACCCCAAACCCATTAATTAAAGTTTGGCTGTGGACTGTGATCATTAGAAATCAGGGTTGTTTATTGCAATGAGGTTTTTTATATTACAAATTAGTAACGTCTATAACGGCTATAAGCTAAATATGTTGAAAGTGCTAATCAAGTCTATATTAAAGTGCATATTAACGTTGTTTAATAGACCAATAATAATATTGAAATGATTCTCTAAAAAATAAATTATTCACCTTCAGGAACTGAAAGTCTTTTAATTTGAATGTAATGTTTTATTATTTTTTTTTACTCGAACAGTGGATCGCCTTCCTGAGGAATAATTACCTCAGGAAAAAAAATACCTCAGGAATAATAATACCTCAGGAAAAAAAAATACCACAGGAATAATAACCTCAGGAATAATAACCTCAGAAAAAAAATACCTCAGGAACAATTACCTCAGGAATAATTACCTCTGGAATAATTACCTCAAAAAAAGTACCTCAGGAATGATTACCTCTGGAATAATTACCTCAAAAAAAGTACCTCAGGAAAAAAAATACCACAGGAATAATAACCTCTGAAATAATTACCTCAAAAAAGTACCTCAGGAAAAAAAAAAAAAAATACCACAGGAATAATAACCTCAGAAAAAAGTACCTCAGGAATAATTACCTCAGAAAAAAAAGTACCTCAGGAAAAAAAAATACCACTGGAATAATACCCTCAGAAAAAAGTTCCTCAGGAACTAATTACCACAGAAATGATTACCTCAGAAAAAAAGTACCTCAGGAATAATTATCTCGGGGGGGGGGGAAAAAAGTACCTCAGGAATGATTACCTCTGGAATAAGTACCTCAGGAAAAAAAAAATACCACAGGAATAATAACCTCAGAAAAAAGTACCTCAGGAATAATTACCTCTGAAATAATTACCTCAAAAAAGTACCTCAGGAAAAAAAAAATACCACAGGAATAATTACCTCAGGAAAAAAATACCACAGGAATAATTACCTCAGAAAAAAAAATACCTCAGGAAAAAAAAATACCTCAGGAATAATAACCTCAGAAAAAAGTTACCTCAGGAATAATTACCTCAGAAAAAAAATACCACAGGAATAATTACCTCAGAAAAAAAATACCTCAGGACAGAATTATCTCAGGGAAAAAAGCAAAAATACCACAGGAATAATAACCTCAGGGAAAAAAAAAAGTACCTCAGGAATAATTACCTCAGAAAAACAATTACCCTCAGGAAAAAATTACCACAGAAAAAATACCACAGAAATGATTACCAGGAAGAAATGATTAACTCTGGATAAACTACCTCAGAAAAAGGGGACCTCAGGAATAATTACCTCAGAAAAATAGTACCACTGAGAAAAGGTATCTCAGGAATAATTACCTCAGTAACAGCTCGCGTTGTTTGTGGCGCTCGCGCGTGGCAGCCGTGTTGCTACAGAAACGCACAACTAAAGTGGCGCGTTTTCCCCTATTCAGTTCCGTAGGAGGTCCGGAGCGTCGTTAGCATGGAGAATTTAAATCAGCTTTATTTGTCAATCTGCTGCGATCTTAATCTTCCTCCGAATAAATACATTTCCCAAGAGTTGAAAGAGACGGAAAAATACGACAGGTTTGTTTATCACTCATGTTTTTGTTAATAAAGAGTTAAAGAAACGGAGATTTATTGAACGGCTTTTCCACTCAGGGATGTTTTTCTCAAACTGAGGGGCAACAACCGACTGATCAGGGTAACCGATAAAGACGCTGAAGCTCTGTGTAAAACCCTCACCAAGAACCTACATGTCAAAGGTGAGACTGAATTCTAGAATGTAGATTTTTTAAAATTTAATTAGGGTTTATTTAATTATCGGGGTGGGGGTGGGGTTGTTTGTTTATATTCGTTTACTTATATTCTTGTTCATTCTTTGCCATTTTGTATTTTTATTTTTGCTACTTGATGGTTCAGCAGTTTAAGGTAACACAAACTGTTGATGATTATGATTATTATTGTTTTTATTATCATTATTATTGTTTACATTATTATTTACATGATTATTACAGCTTTAGATGTGAGGTACAACCGGATCTCGGATAAAGGCGCAGGCCATCTTGCAGATCTGATCCAGGTATTTTTTAAAGATCTGATAAGAGGGTGACATGGAAGTGGATTGAATTCCCATCCAATCCCAATCCCAGAAGAATGAATCCTGTTCCCTCCCATGTTTGTGTGTGTGTGTTTTTTGGTCGGAATCTGTAGTTAAGTTCACTGAAGTCCTAAAACTCAAACGGAGTATTCCTGAAATAATGTCAGCCTCTAATCCAAATTAAATGATGGTATAATTTGGTTTAAACTGCTGAGAGTTTTACTGATCTGAGCTCCAACAGGAGAACGAGGCTCTGCAGGAACTCGATCTGATGTGTAACAATATTGAAGCTGATGGTGCAAAAAGAATCGCTAAAAGTTTGCATGTAAGTATTTTCTAGTTGTTGTTGAAGCTGCTGATATCAATTTTATGTTATTTCTGTTACCTTTGAGTGATGGGGTGTTCGGAGATTTGAGTTGACTTTTATTAGCATTTGCATTTCTAACATTTCCTTTACTTGTTAATGAGTGCTGCTAACCAAGAGGTTATAGGTTAAATTTTCAGCAAAAGTGAGCTGCCACTGCTGGGCCCCTGAAAGAGGCCCTTAATTCTCAACTGGTTGGTTAGATAAATGATATGAATGTAAGTTACTTTGGATAAGGACGTCTGGTAAAAGCCAGAAATGTAACTGCTTTACTGTCTGTTAACACCACCTGACCAATTACAATCCAGTATTTGACAGAACTCTGGCATGATAGGATCATCTATTGAAGCACAAACTAAATGTTGATTTTTGGTAATTTAATTTATTTATTAATTTATTAATTGACTGTTTTTACATTTGTTCGTTACAGCACAATACAAGTTTGAAGAGACTGAGAATGACAGGAAATAAGATTGGGAATAAAGGCGCCATGCACTTCGCCAGCATGCTGCAAATCAACAGCACGTTAGAAGAGCTGGATGTTTCTGACTGTGACCTGGTAATGGGTGGAAAAATCACCCTGTTACTTTAACCAGTGGCACCAAAGACACTCCAGTTACATTATTCTGTGCATTTTTGTTGTATTCTGATGCTACAGGACACACAGAATCTGATCACATTCGCAATCGTTCTTACAAACAACAGAAGCCTCGTCTCTGTCAATGTCAGTCGTCCTCTCCTCTTCAGTCTGCAGGTAACACATTCACAACAGTCACGTGACATTGGACTTAAGCATTTAGAAGATTAAAATGAATTAGTGTAAATAATTGGACATTTGTGTTCAAGTAAGATGTGTGTAGTAGAACTCAGTTATAACTAATTTAGCAACCTTACTTTCTGTAAACACATGCTATTCACCACCAGAGGGCGCGTTGTGCTACCTTCAAAAGACTTGACTCAGATTTAAACACTTGTGTGTGCGTAAGCCCGACCGGCTGATGTTTGTCTGTGTTTAAGGTGTTTTTGTGTGTGTTTGAGGTGTTTGAATGTATTGAGGTGTTTGTGTGTGTTTGAGTGTAGTTTAAGGTGTTTGTGTGTGTTTGAGTGTAGTTTGTGGTGTTTGTGTGCGAGTGTAGTTTGAGGTGTTTGTGTGTGTTTGAGTGTAGTTTGGGGTGTCTGTGTGTGTTTGAGGTGTTTGAGTGTAGTTTGGGGTGTTTGTGTGTGTTTGAGGTGTTTGAGTGTAGTTTGGGGTGTTTGTGTGTGTTTCAGTGTGTTTAAGGTGTTTGAGTGTGTTTAAGGTGTTTGGTGTGTAGTTGTGTGGTGTGTTGAGTGTAGTTTGGGGTGTTTGTGTGTGTTTGAGGTGTTTGAGTGTAGTTTGGGGTGTTTGTGTGTGTTTGAGGTGTTTGAGTGTAGTTTGGGGTGTTTGTGTGTGTTTAAGGTGTTTGAGGTGTGGGTAGTTTGAGTGGGTGTTTGGGTGTTTGAGTGTGTTTGAGGGTTTGTGTGTGAGTGTAGTTTGGGGTGTTTGTGTGTGTTTGAGTGTGTAGTTTGTGGTGTTTGAGTGTAGTTTGGGGTGTTTGTGTGTGTGTTTAAGGTGTTTGTGTGTGTTTGCGGTGTTTGAGTGTAGTTTGGGGTGTTGAGTTTGGTGTGGTGTGTTGAGGTGTTTGAGTGTAGTTTGGGGGTGTTGTGTGTGTTTGAAGGTGTTTGAGTGTGTAGTTTGGGGTGTTTGGTGTTTGTGTGTTTGAGGTGTTTGAGTGTAGTTTGGGGGTTTGTGGTGTTGTGTGTGGTTGGGGTTGAGTGTTAGTTTGGGTGTTTGTGTGTGAGGTGTTTGAGTGTTTGAGTGTAGTTTGGGGTGTTTGTGTGTGTTTGAGGTTGTTTGAGGTAGTTTGGGGTGTGTTTGTGTGTTTGAGGTGTTTGAGTGTAGTTTTGGGGTGTTTGTGTGTGTTTGAGGTGTTTGAGGTGTTTGGTGGGTTTGGGGTTTGTTGGTTGGGTGTGTTGTTTGGGTGTTTGAGGTGTTGAGTGTAGTTTGGGCGTGTTTGTGTTTGTGTTGTAGGTGGTGGGGTTGTGTGTTGAGGGGTTTGAGTGTAGTTTGGCGTGTTTGTGTGTGTTTGAGTGGGCGTGTTTGGTGTTTGAGGTGTTTGAGTGTAGTTTGGGGTGTTTGTGTGTGTTGTTTGTGTGTGTGTTTGAGGTGTTTGGTGTTTGAGGTGTTTGAGGTGTTTGAGGTGTTTGAGTGTTAGTTTGAGGGGGGGTGTTTGTGTGTGTTTAGGTGTTGAGGTGTTTGAGGTGTTTGAGTGTAGTTTGGGGTGTTTGTGTGTTTGAGGTGTTTGTGTGCGTTTGAGGTGTTTGTGTGTGTTTGAGGTGTTTGTGTGTGTTTGAGGTGTTTGAGTGTAGTTTGGGGTGTTTGTTTGTGTGTGTTGAGGTGTTTGAGTGTAGTTTGGGGTGTTTGTGTGTGTTTGAGGTGTTTGTGTGTGTTTGAGGTGTTTGTGTGTGTTTGAGGTGTTTGAGGTGTAGTTTGGGGTGTTTGTGTGTGTTTGAGGTGTTTGAGTTTGTAGTTTGGGGTGTGTTGTGTGTGTTTGAGGTGTTTGAGTGTAGTTTGAGGGTTTGGGGTTGTTGTGTGTGTGTTTGAGGTGTTTGAGTGTAGTTTCTGGTGAATGTGACAGGAGGAGACTACAGTCCACATGGCTCGCATGCTGCAGGTCAATCACAGTTTAAAGGAGCTTCACATGGGCAAACATGGCATGACCAACTGTGGACTTCAGGACCTGTGTGAGGCGTTAATATCCAACCACAGCCTGCGTTACCTCGACTTGCACTGGTACACACACACTCCATAAAAACAGCATCTTTGCACCATCCACTATAACCTATCTATTGTTACACCTCTATATTCTATCCATATTTACTGTATCATACATCCATAAACTATCTATTGTTACACCTAACTCTATATTCTATCCATATATTTACTGTATTATACATCCATAACTATCTATTGTTACACCTCTATATTCTATCCATATTTACTGTATCATACATCCATAACTATCTATTGTTACACCTCTATATTCTATATCCATATTTTACTGTTACATATTCTATCCATTCGTATCATATCATTACATCCATAACTATCTATTGTTACACCTCTATATTCTATCCATATTTACTGTATCACACATCCATAACTATCTATTGTTACACCTCTATATTCTATCCATATTTACTGTATCACACATCCATAACTATCTATTGTTACACCTCTATATTCTATCCATATTTACTGTATCATACATCCATAACTATCTATCCTTACACTTACATGTGCGTATCCATATGTATATACCCATTATGTCATTCTTTGCCTATCATACTTATAGATACCATATATACACCCATATATTACACACTACTGCCCCTTCTGTACATTATTTACCCCGCCTCTGTAATTATAACCTTATTCCCTATTTATTACACTGCTATTTATTGTAAATAAGCCACTTATGCACTTCTGGTTAGATGCTATAACTGCATTTCATTGGCTCTGTACACGAACCTGTCACAATGACAATAAAGTTGAATCTAATCTAATCTAATCTAATCTAATCATTATATCAGTTGTAACAAAGTTCAACAAACCTGCAGGCATATTCCAGTCTTTTTTTCAAGCAGTTTATTTTTACCTTTGTGTTTAGTGACATTACTGTGAATTTAGTTGTGGTTGTGCATCATGAATGTGAAGGCGGAGTCAGGGGGTGTGTCTACAGCCTGAACAGTCCATTCCGAACCTGTGATTTAGAACTCCTTTATTTTCTCATTGTACAGTAACAGGATAACGAGAGACGGCACCAGACACCTGGCTGTCCTCCTGCAACACAACGACACACTGCAGATCCTGGACCTGTCCTTTAATCGCATTGAGGACGACGGCGCCGTGCGGCTGAGTGATGCTATTGCTCTGAAACACACCAAACTCAGAGCGTCAGTGTCACTTCCTGTCTTTGGGTCTGACTGGTGTTTGTGATTACTGTAGGTTTTTCATTCACCTCCTCTTCCTCCATCAGTCTGTCCATCCAGAATAACAGCGTGTCCACCGTCGGCCTGCTCTCCCTCAGCAAAGCCATTACCGCCAACCCTCACCTGACTCACATCTACATCTGGGGGAACAGACTGGAGGAGCCGGTGTGTGTGGTGAGATCAATACTGCTACTCTTCTTCACACACAATCAGCAAAATGATTCATCTTCGCCCACTGAATGTGTGTGTGTGTGATTGTTAATAATTCTCCTCCTCTTGCTTTAACGCTCAGGCTTTCTCACAGCTTATAACATCAAGCCGTCTGTCTGCGCAGCACACTGACGTGACGCCGTACGAGGTGGACGGCCGTCTTCACCTGGCTGAAGCGTCACATGGTTTACAGCGGAATTACTACTGGACCCCGAGCTACAGCGAGGACGGAGGTGCTGCTGGTCACGCCGCTCTGACTCTAAATCCATCACACCAACTCACCCTTCAGATTTAACTAGTGTGTGTGTGTGTGTGTGTGTGTGTGTGTGTGTGTGTGTGTGTGTGTGTGTGTGTGTGTGGAGTTTAATCATGTGACTCGCCTGCGGTAAGCTTGTCTTACTCAGTGATAACTTACTTCAGTAATAAAATACTTGTTGGGTTCAGTTACCGAAAACCCTGATTAAAGTTGCTGCTGAATCAAAGAGGATTATTTCTAGAACAGTTTCTTACAAATCACCACCATCTTTATTTATTACACAAACACACACACTCGTTATCATTATCCAGTGAAGAAACATTAACGTCACATGTTACAGCAGCTATTAAAAAACCTTATTTTGAAATTAAGACCGTTACAAAGTGCTGAAACTGGAGACTTCCTCCCACACGCTACAGACATAAATCACAGACTTCCTGATTTATATCCTCTGTCACTCTAAATAAGCGGTTACTATAGAAACCATCACAGTTTTAAAATTAGTGTTAATCATCACAGTGTTGATTTCACATCAGTGTTATAATAATCTGAGACAGAGTTCAGTGCACACTTGTGTGTGAGGGCGTTAACATTAACCTGCAACATTCTGCGCAGTCACGTCATCCTGCTCCAGCGTCACTTTGCTCTTCTTCAGGCTCTTCTCCAGCTTCTGTCTCTCCTCACAGCTCAGAGTCCAGCGCTGCATACACACACGCCGGAGCGCTGACAGCTGAGGAAGAGCGTCCATCATCGCCGACAGCCACTCTGACGCAGACACGCAGACGTCTGGTCTCAGGCTGATGTCCAACTCCTGCAGCTGCTTCAGACCTGCTGCTGCATCTCTAAAGAGCGACACCCAGCCGGCGTCTCCCACATCACCGTTATACGAAACATCTAAGAGCTTCAGATTGGACAACGCACCACGTTTACATGCCCATTCTGTAGAAAAACACACCCATATACATACGTTATACATCCACTAGAGGGCAGAACCAGAGGTTCACTGGTTACCAAAAAAAAAAAAAAACACACACAACAAAAAAACTACTATTCATACTACTATATTAGAACACACACACACACACACACACACAGCCATGGACAATGATTACAGCTACCGGTTTAAATGCAGCATCACACGTACGTAAGTGCAGCAGGTCGTCGGTGGTCAGGTGACAGCTGCTCATCTTCAGCTCCTCCAGTTTACAATTCACCTGAAGACGTTCCACCAACTGCTGCAGGTTTCCACCAACACTTTTATTCCACGAAACACTGAGACTCTGCAGCTGCGTGAGAGATGGCATGACAGCGCCTATCACACACACACACACACACACACACACACACACCATATTATACAACACAGAGCCAAAAATTGTATGTGTTTGGTTTTGCTTTAAGATGTAAACTGTGCAGAACTGTAATATTTGCACTCTAATCTCACAGCAGTGTGTAGAGGAGTGAGACTGTGTGACTGTCCTACCGAATGTCTGCCAGGTCTCCACACTCAGACTGCAGCTGCTCAGGTGAAGTGTCTTCATCTTGGAAAGGGGAAGATCGAGGAAAAGCTCCTGGAGCAGGGTGCCAATACTTTTGTTAAAAGACAGATCGAGTTCAGAGAGTTCACTGAGTGCAGGAAGAACCTGGACTGAAAAATAAAACCGAGGGTTAGTTTACAGAGCTGTGGAGTTCTGCTCTCTGATTGGTCAGAATGGTGAATATAAATGCTCTGGTAACCAGTTGTTTATTATAAAGTCTGGGAAGGAGTCTCCAATGTCAGTGCACTAAACTGATACACCTCTTAATCACAGTGTCCATCACTTCCTGCAGTGAATACGGAGCCGAGCCGTTTCCTCACCCAGCGCCTGAGCGTCTTCTTCTGTAAGACAGCACATGTGCAGGTCCAAACATCTCAGGTGTGTGAGGAAAGACAGACCGAACGCCACGGGACCGAATCCACCGCCACACTCTTTATTACATGACACGTCCAGATGCTCCAAACCCACCAGGAACCTCAGCGTCTCTCCTGTTATGATGAACAGACCAGAGTTACAACAGCAACTAAATTTAAAAACACACAAATTAAACAAAGCCGGAAAACATTTTAAAACTTCGGTTACAATTTGATCGACTGAGACAAACACTGAAATCCTAAAGCCGCCTTAGAATTCCACACTAAAATCTGGTGGTTCTGATCTTTAGCTGGACGTGTTCAGATGATTAACAGTCGACGCAATCAGGGTTTTTTTTCTTTTGACGGTGTTGAAGGAGTTCAATTTTTTCTACAACGACCAACAAACCAAGAACCAATAGGAGCGCTGAACCGGATGACGCAATCAGACGAATACAGTGTAAACCCGGCGTAAAGAAAAGAAATACATCGTCTGCACAAAAAGTCGCACATCAGTCGCTTTTTCTATTTCAAATTATCATCAGAAGCTTTTCCAGTTTTTAGTGATGAAGCTTTACTTCCTGCTTGGACCCCATTGACTGTCCTGCAGCTGTAAATATTTCCTGGTTAATTTCTTTAATAATAAGTTGATCATACCGAGGAGTGTGAGACTTTCCTGGTTCAGTCCACACCTGCTCATCTTCAGAGTTTTCAGATGTGGAGTGGAGATCAGAGATGAGCTGATCTTCTCAATCACCTCCACCTGCAGTGTGTTACTGGACAAATCCAAAACCTCCAGTGACGGCAAGTGTAACAGCGCCTCAGCTAAAATAAGAACAAAAAAAATCCCCATGATACTGTGCGTATGTGCAGATCACACAGTTCCAGTGACGTACTGCAGGGACGATTCTCACCCAGTGCCACACTGTCTGTCTCTGACAGCTGGCAGTCCAACAGATGAAGTTCCCTCAGAGAACTGGTGCAGTGGAGACGTTCGGTTAGGAAATGGAGATGTCCTCCTCCAATCCCGGCGTTCCACGATAAATCCAGCATTTCCAACATGGGAACATGATCCAGAGTCTCTCCTAAAAACACACGTGAACAAGAAAACATATTTACAGCAAAAATGTTTCTAAAATCCGCTTAGCCAGCAGATGGCGCTAAAAATTATCAAATATTTTTAAGGCACAGATCATTTACAGTACAATTAAATACAAAAGACAAAATGGCCACTGAAAACTGAAAGAGCGCCTCCTGAGGGCAGCTCAGGTACTGCAGTGCTACTCCTGACTTTGTACCTCTTTAGTAGGGCTGATGTGAGTGTCTCTGCACTGAAGTTTTATAAACGCTCAGGTTTTAATCTTTTCTCTTAATGAATTTTTTCTGATCATCATGTCATCAGTGTAAAACCCCGTCTGATCTTTTCTCACCCAAAGCTGTGAGATCTCCAGCTGTGAGTCTGCAGCCGCTCAGTTTCAGAACCTTCAGCTTGCCGACGTGTTGCATGTGGACGGTCAGCGCTTTCAGAGACCCTCCGAGTAGCTCGTTCCAGGAGAGATCCAGGACCTCCAGCTGGCTGAGAAATGGAAGCAGGGTTCCTGACGGAGGAACCGGCCGGCGATTAATGACAAGAGACAGGAAACAGCAGCCTGACTGGAGTCTGATGTCTTACCAATTTCCAGCATGTCTGTGGCCGTGAGGTCGCAGTGACTCAGACTCAGATTCCGACTTTCTGGAGTTTTGCCGAGCTTCTGGACGAACTGCGAGACACGACCCCATCCCACCACGGAGCAGATCTCAGAGACGTCAGTGTCTAAGGACGATGTTTTAAATTATTTACTGATCATCACAGTCGTGTGCAGGTGCAGAAATGGGACAGACGGTTGACTGGGGCCCCACATTATAAAGGGACACCAGATGGCTGATCATTTAAACAGACAGAAATTATTAATATAACATCGAGTGATAGATCTGCATCCCCCCCCCAGAGAGAGAGAGAGAGAGAGAGAGAAAGAGACAAATAGTGGACAAATCAGATCAGAGAAAGAGACAGAAAAATAGAGAGAGAGAGAAAAAAGAGAGAGAGAGAGAGACAGATAAAGAGAGGCCAAAAGAGAGAGAGAGAGGGAGAGAAAAAAGAGAGAGAGAGAGATCTTCTGTAGAATCCCTGATGTTTTGTACCCGTCCCGAGTCTCACGCCGTCTGTCTCCTCCGGAATCCCTTCACTCTTCCTGTCTCTGCTCTCGGATGGAGGGAACAGTCGACTCCCAGACGCCGTCTTTTTCTCCGTTTTTCTGCGGAACTGTTTTATGATCAGCTCCAGTGGAGATTTTTTCTGAGACACTTGACATCCTTTCGGCTGCTCAGCTGACACACAAACACACGTCCCAGTAAAAAGTGTTTATTAAATCCGTCTTAAATCTTAAATGCACTTCAAATCAACTCATTTTATACACCTTTATTTATTTATTTATTACAGTCAGTGGCCTTCCTTTTGTTTGTTTGGTTGTTTGTTTGTTTACAGTAGCTGCTTTGCTCTTTGGTTCATCAGACAGAATGAATTATTAATCAATCGGTTTTATCTGATTTCTTGTTAAATAATAAAATAATTGTAAAAGTTTACCTGAGTTCATGATCTGAGAAACACCCGCGCGCTGAAAATAAAAATAATGAAACTTATAACCTCTCAAACAAAAAACAAAAAAAAGATTAAACGATTACTAGTAAAATTTTACCTTCACAATTTTAAGTTTAATCTAAAAACAAAGATAAAAACTTACCTGCGTTTTATCTAACCTGTGAATCTGACGTGAACCGGATATCCGGTTAATTGGCGAGCGTTCGGGGTGAAGTCCCTGTCTCAGCTCGCGGGTTGTAAACCTCTCCCGGAAGTGCCAGTGCGGGTCAACCTTACAGTGTCACGTGATCACACCACTGCACTGTCACGCGCTCAGGTGAAAAAGGTAACAGCGGTAAACATTCAGTGATTTAATACAATTTATAAATCTGTAAAACTCAAAACTAATTAATAAAAATAATAAAATCCTCAGTAACTGTTTATAAAAACTCACTATTTTCTCTCTCTTTATCTCACTAACTGTCTATCTCGTTTACTCTTTTTTGTCTCTCTCTCTTTCTGTCTATCTCTCTTTTTGTCTCTCTTTCACTCTTGCTGTCCCTCACTTTTTCTCTCTTTCTGTGTATCTCTTACATTTTGTCTCTCTCCTGTCTCTCACTCATTCTATTTTTCATTCTCTTTCTCACTCTTTCTGTCTGTCTCTTTCTATCTTTTCTTCTGTCTCTCTCCCACTCATTTTGTCTCTCTCTCCTTCTGTCTGTCATGCATCAGTTGAGTTGCAGTGACTCATTGAGCTCCAGTGGAACAGTGCAGCGCTCCATCAGTTCTCACTGAAGAACACAGACAGGCGGTCTGTCTATCCTTCATCTGCGGTTGGAACGACGCCATCAGATCAAAGCGATTCTGTGGCAGGAATTAAATAATCGCGGCCTAAACAACTTCCTCACACACGCTGACAACACGTCCCAAATCCTCTTTATTAATACACACACACACACACACACACCACACACACACACACACTATCAGGTGAGAATCATTAAGAACTTTTAAATCTCTTTAATGTTTTCAGAAATGTGTTAAAGATTTTAATATACAGAGAAAATCAAGAAAGAAAGAAGAAAGAAACATTTTTATAAAACATTATTATACAGAACTCTTTTAACCCTTTACGGCGACTCAGTAAATATGATTCATATACAATTCAGCGCACATGCATACATACAGGATCTGACATTCAGACTGCAGAAGTGGGTTAAAGGTGGGGGGGGGGGTGGGGGGGGGTTTGTGGGGGGGGGGTGGAATGTCAGACTGGAGTCAAAATCCCAAAAAAAATCCCAAAATTTAAAGGGGAAAAAAATGGCACAAAAATATCAGCTCACATGATGACCTCACTCATTAGCGTACCGCGATAAGCTCACAATAACAGAACAGTGTAATAAATACTTTATTTTAATAAACATTAGCACGTTACAACTTTTACACATCGGAAACCTTTTTTAACCAGTAATCAACGCTGAGAACTAAACGGTAAGATTTTCACACACACACACACACACACACTCACTCACTCACTCTCAGGGTTTTACATGCATAAAGATTTGCGTACTCAAAAAAAGTGAACAAAAATTCGGGATATATTTATTTATATTCGTTTGTTTGTTTGTTTAGTTTTTTCTGTGCAGAATAATGAAGTGCGTTGTTGAAGGCATGAGAAACAAAAATAGAAGAGATCAGGAGGTTGTGGGGTTACGGTGCTGGAGAGATCAGGAGGTTGTGGGGTTACGGTGCTGGAGACATCAGGACGTCACCAGAGGAGTTAGAAAGTGGGCTGTCGAGAGTCGATGGAGGAACTGACTCCTTTATCTGCTGTCTGAGCTCTGTGATGATCCTCTCCAGTTTCTCCCGAGCCTCTCGCTCGCGCCTCAGCTCCTCCTGCAGCTCCTCGCGGTCCTCCTCCGCACGGTCCAGCCTCTGACGCAGCTCCAACAACTACAACAACCACAGAGGAGAATCAGGACGTCAGAACCTTTAATAATCATAATATCCTCATGGGAGAAATGAGCCAGCAGGGGGCAGGATTGTATGTGACTAAATGTATGTGTATCTGGGGCATTAACTGTCAGCAGAAGTGTTTGTTGGGGGTAGGGGAAAAGGCATGGGGTAGTGTGTGTAGGGAGTTGGTGGTGGGGGAGTATTGAGTGTATTGTTAGGTGTGTTTAGATGTGAACAGTAAATTCCAGTCAGGGAATAAAAAGCTGATGAGTGTTTGTGATGTGGTGCTCATGTTCTACCTGTATAGAGTAACGGTTCTCCTGCTGTTCTCGGCACTGACAGCTCTGCTGCTGCTCTACACTGCACTGAAGCCTCTTCCGCTCCACCTCTTTCTTCTGAGCATGCTCCGTCTGCGGCTCCGTCTGCACCTCCCCCAGCTCGTCTGCGTCCGACTTGCGCAGAGCCTGCAGCTCCTGATCCCCGAGGACGACAAGCAGAGGAGAAGGTCAGGACAAACTTTGGTGCATTATAGCAGAGAGGAGGAGGTGTGTGTGCGTTTGCATGATGGTGACACAGACACACACACACACACACAGGCTGCAGTGCAGATTTAACCATTTACACCCTTTTAAGAAAAAAAAAATATATATAGTTATGTAACTACAACAATCTATTATAATCTTTAGCTTCCTGTGTGTGTGTGTGTGTGTGTGTGTTTGGATTTTGTGCTGCCTATTTTAAATATTTTCTTTTTTCATATAATTATTTCATGTACTATAAATGATGGTATAAAAACACAGTGTTTTTGGGGTAAAAGTCATGTGACCAACCATTTCCTGCTGCTTGCGTAGCTTCTCCTGCTGAGCATTGTACATCTGAAGCACCTCCACCACCATGCTATCCTTGTTCTCCTCCAAAGACTTCTCACATGCTGGTGTTTCTATGGAAACCCTGGGCCGCAGGTCCGGATCGCTGCGCTGTGATTGGCTGGCCGGACGACTTGTTTTTTTGCCCCCTGTGGAATCAGAGAAGAGGCGTGGGTGAGGGATGGTTCATGTGACTGACGGGATGATGACACGTTGCACTCAGACAGTGAGGAGGTGACAGACCTGCTGACGCTTTACGCTCGCCCTCCTGCGCTTCCTCCGACGCTTTTTTCACTGGTTTTAGCGTCTCTGCTGTTGGCGCGTCGGCGTGTTTATCAGCAGCTCTTGCGGAGTCCAGGGCCACGCCGGAGACACTCAGCTTATCGTGCATGTAGAGATACCAACTGAAAGGGAAACACAGCGTTAAACACCTCAAACAAACACACACACACACACACACTGACGCTTTAACATTTTATTTAACATTATAATATAAATGATATATGTATGACAAAGAAATCCTTACACACCCCCTGCTTACACTATCTACCCAGACACACACACCCACACCATGTGCAGGTGTAAATAAATAAACTGACTTGATGTAAATGAGTATGAGAGAATGTGTGAATAAGGTGTGTGTGTGTGTATGTGTGCGTGTGTGTTGAAGGTGTTAGTGTACCTTTGCCACATGAGGTCCAGGTGTCTGGGATCCTCCTTCAGGTTGGTGAGGACACACGGGTCAAACGCGTATGGCGGGAACACTGATTCTGGCCCAATCTGTGCAGGAGAAACAGCCTTATTAGGGTGTGGGCGGGACTTTGACAGGAAATGCAGTGATGGGGTCATTTACATATCGCATCTTTTGTGCGCTCAATTTCAAATGTTGATGTGTGGCAAGCAGGTGCAAATAGAGGGCAAGACGGTCGAGACATGCATGCGGTGTGACAGACTGTGACAGACTCGTTTTTCCGGATGTTTTTTTTCTGATTGCTGCAGGTCATGTGACCAGCTTCCCCTCCGTCTGTGTAAAATGGAGGAGCAGCTTGTTGTTGGATTTCATTTCTTTCCTTTGTAATGTAATTTTGTGACAGCAGGGGGTAAAGATCCACTGCTGATTGTTGTAATTTTGTTGTTTGTGTCCCTGACACGGGTCTGCAGAACAACTGAGCGCTTAAAACGAAGGCGAAACGGTGAGTCTAGTGTTTCCACACAGTCCCTTAAAGAGTGATAAAGAGTCCGGGTGAGTGAAGGTTTTACCTTTGCCTGTGATCCACTCTCACACAGGATCCCTTTCCCAGAACATAGACTTAACCCCTCCTCCACTCGGGCAGACTTCTACACAACACACAGACAGGAGAGAAAGAAGGGGGGGGGGCAGGATCAAGAGAGAAAAAGAGAGACAGGATTGATAGAGTTGGAGAGAGAGAGAGAGAGACAGGATCGAGAGAGACAGAGGGGAGAGAGAGAGAGAGAGACAGATTGTGTATCAGAATGAGGCAGGATTAACTCTCACTCAGAAGCTCTGAATGTTTCTTTACAGAACACTGAGCTTGAAAAGGCCCTGATGTCTCACTCTCTATCTGTCTTTCTCACGGTATCACTGTCTCCTTTTGTCTAGTGCCTTGTCTTTTTTTCCCCTTTACCTCCTCTCTCTCCACCTCTCTGCCTATTTTTGTGTCTCTCACGTGATCTCACTGTCTGTCTTACTTTTCTCTCTTCCTGTGCCTTGCTCTTTTTCTACCACTTATCCTTGTTTTTTTTGTCAGACAGACAGACTCTGTCTGCCTTTTTTCTTTTTTTTTGCTTCCTGGAGGCTCTGCTGTCTTACTGCGAACTCGTCCTGCACTAACACCCCCCAAACACACACACACACACACACACAGTGAGCCTGAAACAAAAATCTGCAGTGAATAGAAGCAGCTGAGGTTTTGCCCTCGAGCCGGTTTGTCTGTCTGATCTCACCGATAGTCAGATTATTATCATTCTCAGACAAACAGAACCGTTTACTTTTTATATCACACAGGCGGAACAGGTTTGACATGAAGTCATGCATGAGGGCTCCAGACAGCTATGCAGTAACCTGCCCATGTCTGGCGCTCTGAGTGTGTGTGCGTGTGTGTGCGAGAGAGACGCATCACGTGTCCCTCGCCGGCATGAAGGCTCCAGACAGTTTACAACATCTGACGCAATCAGTCCAGTCATTCAGCGAGCATAAAAAACCACGACTGGAGTTTATCACTGACCTCAGACCTGCTCATGAATCAGGCATTCATCAGGAACCCAAAGCAAATCCACACAAACATGAAGATAAGATCTGTTTCAGTTTCTCTTCTCTGATCCAAATCTGGACTGGAATGATCTCATTATTACACTCGTTTCCGCTCGACTAAGTAATATTTATTTAATCCACAATAAATAAATCTACACCTCTTCTAGATATATATATTATTTCTTCACACACACACACACACACACACACACACAGATATGGATGTTTATAATCAGCCCGTATTTTCCCACATGTTGACTTCACATGTTTTCTGACACATGAGACTTTATCTGTGAACCTGTTTAATAAAGGTCTCTGCTGCACTGCACGTGTTCAGGTGGAGCTCATGTTCACTGCACTGCTGGAAAACCAATCAGGAGCTTCTGACCAATCATAATCCAGCTGCATGAAGGTAAATATTCCAAACATTTGTTTTACTCTTTCCTGCCTTGTGAAGTAGAAGAAGACAGAAGCTGATTACAGTCGCGCCGGTGTTATCTTTCAGAAACGGACACACACAGATGATAGCGTCTCTTATCTCGCACAACATTAATAACTCCTCAGACAGAAATGAGCAGGTTCAGACACTCCTTTTCAGCGTGGCACCTGGCCGAGTCCAAAGGTCAGCCGTCTGGTGTTTATCGTTCTGTTTCTCTCGGGAGGTGTGGAGACAAACCTGTGTCTCTCAGACATCTGTTGTGTCTGTGGTGTGTTTTGTCTGTTATGTGTGTTTTGTCTGTTACACACAGTCTGTCTGCTTTCGGTACAGCGGTTGTGTCTTTGCAGAGCTGAGGCTGCTTTTTCCAGAACTTCCGTCTCTGGACAGTGTTGTTTAGTCTCCGGATAAGAGTTATATAATGAGTCTGGAATCAACTATGAGCTGATTGGCTGTGAAAGAGGCCGGGGCTGAGGGTCTGTATTTCTATTGGCTGGACAAGGAGCTGAATGCAGGAGGCCATAGTGGGGAAATCGGCAGGCTGGAGACGCATGTGACTGTTCTCAACTCTCTCTCTCTCTGTCTGTGTGTGTCTCTCTCTCTCTCGCTGTCTGTCTCCCTTTTTGTACATGTCTCCAGCTTTTTCCTCTTCTTTCGCTGTTTTTTTTTCCACCCTCTCTCTCTCACACACACTCTCCTCCCACTCGCTCTCTGTTTCTCTGCCCTGTTGCCGTGGTTCCTGCTGTTTGTACAGACTCGGTGAGGAAAGCCAGACGACCCTGACCGAACCGTCAGCGTCCTAAAGCTTCCTCTGGAGAGGGGAAATGCCTGCTCGATCCCACAGCTCACCGAACACCACTCCTGCTTACTGATTACTTCAGTATTAAAATATTTCCCCTTACCACAAGGACATGTTGTCCTCACACACGTATCCATCTTGCATAAACTTTAAAACATTGTCTTTACTCATGACAGATTTAACTCAAGCTCATAAACACCTCAGAACAACATTCCCTTTAGAAATAACAGAATTAGTCATTATAATTACTAATAAATAGATAAGACACTTTTGATGGCAAACAGACCAGAATTCTTGCTATTATAGCTTAATAACAGTTTCAATAGTTGACGACATTTACTGAATAAATCATTAATAAACATGACGTTACTCTTACCGGATTAGACGTCTTCGTGTCTAGTCGAATTCCACTGAACTTTAGTTTCATGGCCTCCAGGAGCTGCTCCAGTTTCCCCTCGTTGGCCGTGCCTTGGTACCGTCGGCCTAGTTGAAGGTAACACGCCCATTTGGCGGAATCGAAGCCCCAGTGACACGTCCGTTTATCTGGCTGCCGGTGCGAGTGCATGACGAAGCGTTCCGGACAAAAAAGCCGCCGGCACTGTGAGCATCGTATACACTGAGCCCCCGGAGCGGTGTAGAGACGTGGAACGAACAGACCATGGCACTTCCCCAGGCACTGATGTTCCACCCAGAACCCTCCAGCTTCCTCGGCCTCTCTCTCTTCATCTTCAGCAAGCCGGGGGTCTTTATGTGGCCCAGCGGGAACACCGTCGCCCGGGTGGAGCAGAGTGTTGCAGAGCCGCTGGGCGTCGGTGAGCGTGATAAGGCCGCAGGACGGAGCGCCGGCAGGAAGGACACCTAGAACTTTAAGGACGTGCAGTTGGGAAGCGTTGCAACGTGAGCAGTAGATAAAGCTGATCGCACACAGAGTTGATCTGCTGCAGGGAGAAGTCTCGCAGCACTGTGTTAAGCACCTGAGGCAAACACAGACGTAGCTCACCACCCACTGAGAAACAGGAAATGGATTCGCCCTCCAGCGAGGACAACACCAGTTCTGTGGAGCTGTCAGGAGGCACCAGTAAAGGCCCGACTGCCACGCTGGCCTGGCTGAGAGACGGAGTCAGCTTCTCCTGGCTGCACTGACCAGAAAAGGCAGCAGGGCCTCCGAGAGAACACTGACTGCTCAGAGTAAACTGGGCCAGAGTGTGTCTCAGCGCCGGGCTCAGGTCCAGAGCACTGTCTCGTCCATCCTGTCCTTTTGAGACATGCTGATATTTAAAAAACTCTGAGTCTTTCTCGACATGTTCAGTCTTTATAACAGGAGTCCTTGACGATGACGGCGACTCCAAGGCCTTTTTGCATGACAAATTAAGCGCTGCCATCACACGCTTCTTTATAGGCGCTGCTTCAATCTGTCTCTCTCGCATCAGCCTCTTGACTGGGACTCTGAGCAGCGTCTGGTCCTTCTCAGAGTGAGGACGGTTGTTCTGCACCATGGACATCATGCCGGGACTGTGACTGCGATTACAACTGATCTTCAGGTGGACCAACAGTTACTCAGGTGTGTTTTATTATAAAAGTGTTATAAAGCCATTGTGGTAACTTGTGCCCAACGTCACTACTCCTTGGAAAACTCTAAGAAAACAGAAACAGGAGGTGAATAAAACTTTTAAATCTGCTCCAATAACAATGATCTTCTAGGGACATTTATGTTTACAATAACGCCACGCCACAAAACACAGACAGGTTACGACACTGTGATGATTTCCAAACCCGCATCACAGCAGAGTTTCCGGATTCACTGCAAGGCTGCTGCATTATTTCTCTAGCACGTGACCTATGACCTTTACCCTGACACATGCACAGACAGACCCCCACCGTGGGGGAGGAGCGCAAACCCAGTGCCCTTTTGCCCTCAGACTTTATGACCACCCCCTCCACCAGCATGTCTGTAAAAACAGTGAGGTGGACGGTAGAGCAGCGTTAGTCTCGCTCGGAAGACAAGACGTCTTCATTGCTTTGAATCATTAATGAATAAATTTCAGCACAGTGTTGAATTCGGATTAATTCTCAGTAACTCATTACAGCGGCGTGTGCTGGCGGTGGTACAAAAGCAGTAAAACACACCGCAAAATCTGAGATATTTTTCTAACAATTTTTTGTTGTTCTTTCTTGATGGTGACGCACGTAAACCTGCTGTTACATGAATTTAAATATTCAAAGGAATAAATTATGCAAATACTGCGCAGTGAAAGTGTGTGTGTGCGCGTGTATTTGGATTCTAAGTATTTTTGATCCAGCAGAGGAACGGAAGTGGATTTAATGCCCTACAGACCTGATTTACAGAGCCGGACTGAACCATCAGAGTGTGTGTGTGTGTGTGTGTGGGGGGGACTAAAACACACCGCCATGTCAAGTCAATAATCTAGAACTGTAAAGGTCAGTGTGTGTGTTCTTTCTTTCAACATTTCTCACGTGTGTGTGTGTGTGTGTGTGTGTGTTTTCCTGCAAACGCTTTTGAATGAGTCACACACTTAAAACGTAGTAGCTGGAAGTGACAGACAGACGGTTCACAACCCCCCCCCCCCCCCCCCCCCCCCCCCCCCCCCCCCCCCCCCCCCCCAAATGGAGCTCCCTCACTCCCGCTCTCACTCAGCACTGCCGCCCACCACCCACCCGCCCGCTCAAACACCCCCCCCCCCCCCCTCGTGCTGTTCGGTGGTAATGACATTCAGCAGTGAGGCGCGCGCGTTGCGGGACTCCCCCTCCTGTTTCTAAATTTCACAACAAATCAGGAAAACACCGTCAACCTGCAGTCACACAAACACAACATTCCTCATTAAAAAACACAATAAATTTAAATATTGTTGAGTTTAGTGTGAATAAAGTGTGTTTTTGTCTCTTCCGCTCGGTCACTGCAGTGTTTTACACACGACTCTGAGGGCAGAAAGTCGAGCGGCTCCATTAGCGACTCCATTAAAGCTGTAAATTCTCCACACCGCCGCCTCTCTCACACACACACACACACACACACACACACACACACACTTCAGTACATTTTCACATCTGTACAGTTTTGAATCGGTGTTTTTTCTTTATCTCTGACTGAAATTCGACACATTCACCGCGTTCAACACACAGAACCGCTTAAATCTTCCACAAAATCCTCTCAGAACATTCACATTACAGCGACCGTGTGGGAAACAGCTGCTAGTCTATAAACCCGCTGGAAATCCGCTATAAATCGGGTATAAATCGTGTCTCACCTCCGTTTAAACGCTGAATCCGGTTCGACTTTTGGTTTTTTATCCGTGACTGAAAACGAGCCGCTGATTAAACAGATTTAAGCGCGTGCCGTGTCCCGGTCGGTCTTACGGTGTTTACCGCGCGGCGCTGTCTCTCTGTCTGTCTCTCTCTCTCTCTCTTTCTCTGTCTGTCTCTCCGCTAATTACCAAGCCTCGAGCTTCACGGTGATAGACTGGTGACGTCACTCACACAGCCCGTCTGCAGACGTCACTGGCGACGACAGCGCGCGCTTCCCCCTCAAAGAGACTAGACAGGAAGACTGGATTTTTTTCTTTTCTTTTCATTTGAATTTTTACTTGTTTGTTGTTTTGCTTTTTTTTCAGGGTTTAATAACACTTAAATATACAATATAATATAATAATATTCACTCAGCTTGGTTCTGATGCTTTAAAATGTGTGTGTGTGTTTCAAATCGCGCAGGCTCCTCGCGCTCCACTTTACTGGTCGCCATGTCAACCAACACTCCGAATCTGAAAAGCAAAGTATGCGAAAATCCCCGGATGTACCTCCAAAAAAACCTCACACCCAGCATTCCGATCAGTGTGTGTGTGTGTGTGTGTGTGTGTGTGTGTGTGTGTTGGAGAGAAAACATGGAGACAGAGACAGAGAGAATAAAGGGAAAATAATATGGTGAAATAACGTTTAAAAATGAAATAATAAAAATGATGTAGAAAATGAACACACACACACACACACACACACATACTGTAACCAGCGTCTTTATCTGAATTCATGCTGTTCATATGAATGTGAGATTAAATCCAATGTCACATCAACACTTTTTTCAGCTTCATTTCTGAACATTAAAAATGGCTGTTAGTCAGGAACGGTGAGGCTTCAGCTCAACACACACCTGCTCATATCTCACTAAACTAACACGGAGAACCAGAGTTCGTTCAGCTGTGGTGGATTTCTCACGGCCCACCAGTCCATTTTAACCAGAAAAACCCTGTTCCTAGAAGGAGAATCACAGGAACCTCATCATCCGTCCTGACCAGACAGACTACGCCCACTTCCCTACAGCTACACTCCAAAAGAATAGACAATGGAGTGTGTGTGTGTGTGTGTGTGTGTGTGTGTGTGTGTGTGTGGACAAGGCCAAGAATACACATGGCCAAGAATACACTAATAAACTATTTACTGTTAACAAGCCACTGTACAACAGGACACACCCCCAGAGGGCGGGACAATTTAACTAATGAGACATAATCTGTCATTCTTCAATGAAGGAGGAGGATTTGTGTTTTTGGGTGTCTATTTCCCGCCCCTCTCTTTCTCTCTCTCACACGCTCTCTCTCTTTCTCTGTCTTTCTCTCCCTTTCTCTCTGTCTCTGTCTCTCTCTCTCTCTCTCTCTCTCTCTCCTTCTCTCTTAGCCTTTAGACATTTGCATCATCTATTGTCTGCCTCTCTTCATCCTGTCTCTCACTCAGCTTAGTGCAGATAGCCGCCATTTGCATCACGGTTTTGCATTTCTTTGACACGCATCTAATAAAGGCTGCAGTGGTGACCGAGTCTCTGCAGAGTAAGTTCAGGAGGTTCAGAAGCAAACCTCAGATTCATCAGAGCTCTGGAACTCTTAAGAACTGGAAGAAAAGTATAAGCCAAAAGTCTAAGTCTGTTTTAACAGAACCAGTAACTATGCTCTTCTGCAAGAGAACGAGTGTACATTCTGTTCCTCTGTCAGATAAGGAACAGAGAAGAACTTTTAGTGTTAGAATAACTTCTAACTATCTGAGCTGAGCTCCTTTAGAACACGTGGAGACTTTTTCCCCAATTGTAGAATATCTGTTTGTAGATTTGTCAGAAGAACCTTTTACAGAACCCCATTCACTAAACGTGCACATCTGTTTCACTTCATGTTGGTGTTGGAATGTGTTTGTGGTTCCAGACACTGATCGAGAACCTCTTTTTTCTCCAGAGTTCTTTTATTTTAATAGCTCTGACTTTCACATTGCAAATAAAAGTAAGGTTTATTTTGTTAACAGTAATGTGTGTTTCTCTAAACTTGGTTAGAACCTCCTGATCTACAGAAAGGTGGAACCCAAACCGTGGAAATGAAAACACAGAAAAAGTACAAACTGCATGCAGGAAAAATTCGACTGACCATCACACTGTGTTCCCTTGGTTTCACACACACACTCTGTATTTTTGGAAAGTTGTCTGCTTTCAGAATACACACTGAGGACTAAACAAAGCAGGAGACGGCGAGGTTGTTGCTAAGGAACGGCTGAAACACACAACAGTGTGAGTGAACAGAGTGATATAATGGAATGAATGAAAGTCAGCTTGTGCAGTTGTTGTAACACAGTAATAACAGCTCTGTCTGCGGGACGGGCGGCATTATTCCTCCCCGAATTAATCATCTTTATTCCTAACACTTAAACATATACACACTATATATGTACACCCTATACACATACACACCATATATACACTGATACACACACTATATAACATACATACACAATATATACACTGTACTATACACCCTATACACACTATATAACATACATACACAATACACTGTACACCCTATACACCACGATATAAACAGACATACACTACCCTATACCCCTATAACACCTCATACACACTATATAACATACATACACAATATATATATACTGTACACCCTATACAATATACACACTATATAACATACATACACAATATATACACTGTACACCCTATACACACTATATAACATACATACACAATATATATATACTGTACACCCTATACACACTATATAACATACATACATACACAATATTACACTGTACCACCCTTATACACACTATATAACATACATACACAATATAGACCCACTGTACACCTATACACACTATATATACATACATACTATACACAATACATACACTGTACACCCTATACACACTATATAACATACATACACAATATATACACTGTACACCCTATACACACTATATAACATACACCAATACATACACTATATACACTGTACAACACCTATAAACTATACACACTATATAACATACATACACAATACACAATACACTGTACACCCTATACACACTATATATAACATACATACACAATACACTGTACACCTATACACACTATATAACTACATACACAATAACAATACACTGTACACCCTATACACCACACTATATAACATACTATACACACAATACACTGTACACCCTATACACACTATATAACACATACACAATACACTGTACACCCTATACACACTATATAACATACACATACACAATACACTTGTACACACACACATACCTATACACACTATATAACACATACCAATACACTGTACACCCTATACACACACTATATAACATACACACACATATACACTGTACACCCTATACACACTATATATAACATACACAATACACTGTACACCCTATAACACACTATATAACATACACCAGACACCTATATACACTGCAATCACATACACTGTACACCCTATACACACTATATACAACTAATACACAGAATATATACACTGCACACCTATACACACTATATAACAAACATACACAGAATATATACACTGCACACCCTATACACACTATATAACATACACAGAATATATACACTGCACACCCTATACACACTATATAACATACACAGAATATATACACTGCACACCCTATAACACACACTATATATAACATACACCGAATATATACACTGCACACCCTATACACACTATATAACATATAAACATACACACGAATATATACACTGCACACCCTATACACACTATATAACATACACCGATATATATACACTGCACACCCTATACACACTATATAACATACACAGAATATATACACTGCACACCCTATACACACATACATAACCATACACCGAATATACACACTGCATATACACACCATATACACACTATATAACATACACCGAATATATACACTGCACACCCAGAATATATAACACACTATATAACATACACCGAATATATACACTGCCACACCTATACACACTATATAACATACAGAATATATACACTGCACACCCTATACACACTATATAACATACACAGAATATATACACTGCACACCCTATACACACTATATAACATACCCGAATTATACACCGACCATGATATATACACTGCACACCCTATACACACTATATAACATACACCAGAATATATACAATGCACACCCTATACACACTATAATACACGAATATATACACTGCACACCCTATACACACTATATAACATACACCGAATATATACACTGCACACACCTACACACTATATACATACAACCGATACAACGAATATATACTGCAACCCTATACACACTATATAACTATAATACACCGAATATATCCACTGCACACCCTATACACACGATAAACATACACCTACACACCACCCTATACCACACTAACATATAACAATACACATACGAATATATACACTGCACCCCCTATACAACACTATAGAACATACACACACCGAATATATACACTGCACACCCTATACAACACTATATAACATACCCCGAATATATTACACTGCACACCCCTATACACACTATATAACATACACCGAATATATACACTGCACATATATTTAACATAATGGAATATTGATGTAACAAGTCATCTGTTTTGTTTTAATATCTCTCTCTCTCTTTCTCTCTCTCTGCTCTCTCTCTCTCTTTGTCTGTTGTCTCTCTCTCTCTCTCTCTCTCTTACGTCTGTCTTTCTTCTCTCTCTATCTGTCTGGTCTGTCTGTTGTCTCTGCTCTTTCTCTCTGTCTATCGTCTGTCTTTCTTTCTCTCTCTCTATCGCTCTCTGCTTCAGCTTTACCTCTGATTGATGCCACACACTAGAGACTAGAGACTCCTTTACACACACATTTCTGTGAATGAGCCGTTGCTATAGTAACGTGATGTTATAGCAAATGTATCAAAAATGTTCTGAACCAATCAGAATCCAGAACTAAACATAGGAAAACACAGGAAAGACACAAAGAACGTTGCATAGAAACAGCGGGAGTCGAATTCTTCACTGGTGGTTTTCTTTCTTACGTGCAGAGCAGATGAGCATATGAGCAGATGAGCAGATGAGCAGCTGCATGAAACACCAGCAATAACAGAGTCCATCTGCTTCCGCCGGGTTCATTCATTCGCCCTGTCGTCTCTTCATTCTTAATGTCACTCAGACCTCTGAAAAACGATTCAGCCTGTAAAACATTCTACCTTCCAGTTGGATTCTTGTTATAGAACCGAATTCTGCAGTTAGAGGGTGAACAACCGGACTGGATCACACTCTCACAAATTCCACAAAAACCTGGGGGAAAATCCCGTCCCAATTCCAGAAGAATTACTCTCGTTTCCTTTCACTTCCAGTTTTCCTGAAGAAACGAAATTGCAGGTAGCGTTGAGCTGCTTTGCATGTGTGGAATTGAATACTCGTCTTTACACCTCCTGCAGCAGCAGTAAAGTAGAGTTTTTCACACACCATCTTTCCCAATTTTTTTTGGTTACTTCAGGTTGCCAAAAGTTAGACAGTAAAATAAGGGGCGTCTGTCGCAGCAGGGCCACAATTCTAATCTAACCTCTAACTACAATATTATTTTTACTGGTAATAATTCATTTATATTTATAAAGTTATTATTCATTCATTAAATATATTTTTCATTTAATAAATTAAAGCTTTGTGTTTGGAACTGAACAAATCAACCCCTAACAGTTATTAAGCGCGGTTATAACACACAACACACTCGCCGGAAAACTGTGGAAACCTTTTTCCGGTTATAGATTTAATTTCTCTTCTTCTTCTTTTTTTTTTTGCATTCGCTTTACTGTCTTTGGTGGTTTTATTTATTGTTGTGTTGTTTGTGGGTTTATTTATTGTTGTGTTGTTAGCGGGTTTATTATTGTTGTGTTGTTAGTGGGTGTATTTATTGTTGTGTTGTTTGTGGGTTTATTTATTGTGTGTGTGTTTGTGTTGTTTTGGGGTTATTTATTGTTGTGTTGTGTTTATTGTTGTGTTGTTTGTGGTTTTTTATTGTTGTGTTGTTAGCGGGTGTATTTATTGTTGTGTTGTTTTGGTGTATTTATTGTTGTGTTGTTTTGTTATTTATTGTGTGTGTTGTGGGGTGTTTTATTGTTGGTGTTGTTGGTTTGTGGGTTTTATTTCTTGTGTTTGTTTTTATTGGTGTATTTATTGTTGTGTTTTTTGTGTTGTGTTGTTATTTTTGTGTTGGTTTATCGGGTGTATTTATTGTGGTGTTGTTTGTGGTTTTTATTTTGTTGTGTTGTTAGCGGGTGTATTTATTGTGTTGTGTTGTTTGTGGGTTTATGTGTTGTTTTTTGTGTGTTTGTTTAGCGGGTGGGTGTTGTTTGTTGTTATTGTTGTGTTGTTTAGCGGGTGTATTTATTGTTGTGTTGTTAGCGGGTTGTATTTATGTTGTTTGTGTGTTGTGTTGTTTTGTGGGTGTTTTATTGTTGTGTTGTTTTGGGTTTATTTATTGTTTTGTTGTTAGCGGGTTATTTATTGTGTTGTGTGTTAGTGGGTGTAATTTATTGTTGTGTTGTTTGTGGGTTGTTTATTTATGTGTGTTTGTTGTGGGTTTATTTATTGTGGTTGTTTGTGGGGTTTATTATTGTTGTGTTGTTAGCGGGTGTTTATTTATTGTTTGTGTTGTTTGTGGGTTTAGTTAGTGTGTTGTGTGTTGTTATTGTTGTGTGTTATGTTTGTGGGTTTTATTTGTTGTTGTGTGTTGCGCGGGTTGGTTTATTATCGGTGTATTTATTGTTGTGTTGTTTGTGGGTTTATTTCTTGTGTTGTTGTGGGTTTTTTTTGTTGTGATGTTAGCGGGGTTTATTTATGTGTTGTGTTGTTTGTGGGTTTTGTTTTTGTGTGTGTTACGTTTGTGATTTATTGTGTTTTTTGTGGGTTTTGTTTGTGGTGGTGATTTATTGTTGTGTTGTTAGCGGGTGTATTTATTGTTGTTGGGCGGGTGTTGTATTGTTGTGTTGTTGGGGTATTTATTGTTGTGTTGTTTGTGGGTTTGTTGTGTTGTTTGTTTGTGTATTGTTGTGTTGTTTGTGGGTTTATTTATTGGTTGTGTTGTTAGATGGGTTTTTTTCATTGTGTTTGTTAGCGGTGTGTATTTATTGTGTGTTTTGTTTGTTCCTATTGTTGTGGTTGTTTGTGGGTTTATTTCGGTGTTGTGTTGTTAGGGGGTGTATTTTGTTGTGTTGTTTTATTGTTGTGTTTGTGTGTTATTGTTTGTGTTGTGGGTTTTTCTTGTTTGTGTGTTGTTGTGTTGGGGTTTATTATTGTTGTTTATGTTGTGTTGTTAGCGGGGTAGTTATTGTTGGGTGTTATGGGTTGTATTTATTGTTGTGTTGTTTGGGTTATTTATTGTGTTTGTTGTGTGTTTAGTGGGTGTATTTATTGTTGTGTTGTTAGCGTTGGTGTAGTTTTTGTTGTGGTGTTGAGGGTTTATTTTGTTGTGTTTGTTGTGGGTATTTATGTGTTTGTGTTGTTTGTGGGTTTTATTTATTGTTGTGTTTTGTGGGTTGTATTTATTGTGATTGTGTTGCGGTTGTGTATGTGTTGTTGTGTTGTTGGTTGTTGTGGGTTTATTTATTGGTTGTGTTGTTAGGGGTGATTTATGTTGGTGTTAGTGGGGTATTTATTGTTGTGTGTTATTGTGTGTTGTTTGTGGGTTATTTATTGTTGTGTTGTTTTGTGGGTTTATTTGCTTGTGTGTTAGGGGTGTATTATTGTTGTGTTGTTTGTTGTGTTGTTTGTGGGTTTATGTTAGGGGTGGTTGTGTGTTGTTATTTATTGGTGGTGTTGCGGGTGTATTTATTGTGTGTTGTTGTTGGGTGTTATTTATTGTTGGGTGTTGTGTTGTTAGCGGGGTTATTGTTTTGTTGTTAGCGGGTTATTTTTGTTGTGTTGTTAGTGTGTTGTGTCGTGTTGTTTGTGGGTTATTGTTATTGTTGTGTTGTTATTGTTGTTGTTGTTTGTGGGTTTAGTTGTATTTTTGTTGTGTGTTGTTAGTATGTGGTGGGTGTGTGTTGTGGGTGTTATAGCGGGTGTTTTTTGTGTGTTGTGTATTTATGTTGTGTTGTTAGGGGTGTATTATTGTGGGTGTTGTGTCGGTGGTATTTATTGTTGTGTTGTTTGTGGTTATTTATGTTGTGTTAGCGGGTTGTTGGGATTTATGGTTGTTGTGTGGGTGTTATTGTTGGTTGTTTGTGGGTTTATTTATTGTGTGTGGTTAGTGGGGGATTTATTGTTTGTTGGTTGTGTTTGTTGTGTTGTTATTTAGTGGTATGTTTGTTGTGTTGTTGGTTTATTTATTGTTGGTTGTTGTGGGTGTGTTTTATTGTTGTGTTAGCGGTGTTTTGTGGGTTCTTTGATGTGGTGTTGTTAGTGGTGTATTATTGTTGTGTTGTTTGTGGGTTTATTTTTGTTGTGGTGTTTAGTGGGTTTATTTATTGTTGTGTTGTTTGTTGTGTTGTTTGTGGGTGTATTTATTGTGTTGTGCTGTTTTGCACGGATTGTTTTTGTGAACTTTCTTATAGATGATTCCAGAAAAACATCAAAGCGACTGAGAAAAACTGCAAACATCTGGATCTAAAGTCCATCAGCGCCACCGTGTGACTCTTTTGTGGTGTGTGTGTGTGTGTGTGTGTGTGTGTGTGTGTGTGTGTGTGTGTGAAAGCGCCACTATTGTAAATAACTGATTTAGTTAAAAAAAAAATTGAAATAATAAATAAAGAAAATTAATATAATTCCGTTTTTTTGTATTTACAGTTTTTTATCAGATGTTTTTGACTTTTATGTCATTTAGACATCTGATTAATTGGGGGTTTGAGGGCCTCACTCAGGGGCCCAACAGTGGAGGTGCTGGGAATCGAACCCAGATAGGCCAGGTATCAGTCTAACCCCTTACCACCGTATATATGTGGTGTGTGTGTGTGTGCGTGCGTGTGTGTGTGTGTGTGTGTGTTGTGTGTGTGTTTAACCACTTGGTCCTCCTATACTGCATGTGGTGCTGTGACAGAGCGCGTGCTCATTTTCCTTCCCTTCTCCACTTTTACCTTTGACGCATTGGGACATGACGGTATTGTAGCGCTCCTGTGTGTGGTGTGTGTGTGTGTGTGTGTGTGTGTGTGTGTGTGTGTGTGTGTGTGTGTGTGACAGAGAGAGAGAGTCGGAGATGGACGATCTCCGCTGCTGACTTTAGACAGGTACGAGCAGGTTACAGAACAGAAGCTCGAGGCTCGTGGTGTGTTTTTGAGCTTCTGGAGGGACGAGCGTGCGCGTGTGAATTAAACGCTTTTGTGTTTTTATGTATTCGGTGTGTGTGTGTGTGTGTGTGTGTGAAGTTACGGCGATTTCAGCTGTTTATTGATGATGAAGAAGATGATGCGATGCGCGCGCTTGTTTTTTTAAGGGAACGGTTGTTTCTGTTTGGTGCCGCGAGTTAAGGAAGTGCAGCACGAACACACACGCACGCACACACGCACACACACATTTTCATTTTGTACACAAAACACACATACGCGCAAATGCTTGTCGCCGTCAGTTTGAAGAGCGCACGTGTCTTTTCGCTCGTCACACACTCCCCGCGCGCTGATCTGCACATACCAGAGGATTAAATATGATGTTATTTTGTTCAATCATTCATTCGGGTACCGGCGGTGTCTTCCTGACAGACACGCGAGGCCTCTATACAGGAATAACCGGTGCACCGCGCGCGCAAATATGTCACGCAAACACACACCTGCGCGCGCGTAACGCACCGCTCCGGATGCGTGAAAATTCAACGTGTCCTGCTGTCCGTCTGCGTGAAACACACACCTTCACATCAACACAGCACGCAACACGGAGTTAGCATGTAGCTAAGCTTGCTAAGCAGCAGCACCGAGGAAACTATGAGCCGTTATAACGCTTTAAAGCGCATAGCAAATCAACTGACAACAACCGGAAATCAGAGTCACTCACGCGGTATTTTTATTACAGACACGTTTATTAGAAATATTTTTACTGACTGCGTCTTTAAAGGAAGCGTTACACACACACACACACACACACACACACATATACATAATCACACCCTATAACATGTCAGACAGCACATACTGTTTAGTAGTAAAGGAAGTCTGATGATGATGATGATGATGGTGGTGGTAGTGGTGATGATAATGATGTTGAGGGTGATGGTGATGATGATAATGATGTTAAAGGTGATGGTGATGGTGATGGTGGTGGTGATGGTGATGATGTTAAAGGTGATGGTGATGGTGATGATAATGATGTTAAAGGTGATGGTGATGATGGTGATGATAATGATGTTAAAGGTGATGGTGATGATGGTGGTGGTGATGATAATGATGTTAAAGGTCATGATGGTGGTGATGGTGATGATAATGATGTTAAAGGTGATGATGGTGGTGATGTGATGATAATGATGTTAAAGGTGATGATGGTGATGATGATAATGATGTTAAAGGTGATGGATGGTGGTGATGGTGGTGGTGATGATAATGATGGTTAAGGTGATGATGGTGGTGGTGATGATAATGATGTTAAAGGTGATGGTGATGATGGTGATGATAATGATGTTAAAGGTGATGGTGGTGATGATGGTGGTGGTGATGATAATGATGTTAAAGGTGATGATGGTTGGTGATGGTGATGATAATGATGTGTTAAAGGTGATGATGGTGATGATGATAATGATGTTAAAAGGTGATGATGGTGATGATGGTGATGATAATGATGTTAAAGGTGATGATGATGGTGATGATAATGATGTTAAAGGTGATGGTGATGATGGTGATGATGGTAATGATGTTAAAGGTGATGGTGCTGATGGTGGTGGTGATGATAATGATGTTTTAAAAGGTGATGATGGTGGTGATGGTGATGAAATATTTTAAAGTGATGATGGGATGATGATAAATGATTGTGATAATGATGGTGATGATTGGTGATGATGATAATGATTAAAGGTGATGGTGATGATGGTGGTGGTGATGGATGATGATGTTAAAGGTGATGATGATGGTGATGATAATGATGTTAAAGGTGATGGTGATGATGGATGGTGATGGTGATGTTAATGATGGTGATGATGGTGATGATAATGATGTTAAAGGTGATGGTGATGATGGTGGTGGTGATGATAATGATGTTAAAGGTGATGGTGATGATGGTGGGGGTGATGGTGATGATAATGATGTTAAAGGTGATGGTGATGATGGTGGTGGTGATGGTGATGATGTTGATGATGTGATGATGGTGATGATGGTGATGATGGTGATGAGGTGGTGAGGGTGATGATAATGATGTTAAAGGTGATGATGATGGTGGTGATGATGATAATGATTGTTGAAGGTGATGGTGGTGATGATGTTGAGGGTGGTGGTGGCAGTGGTGATGCTGATGATGAAACTGCTCTGTTTGATATAAATAGGATAAATATAAGTTGCTCTGGACGTCTGCTAAATGTCAGAAATGTCACTGTATTTTTTTAAATGTACAGATTTTTTGGGTTTAAATGAAGTAAAAGAAATTAAAAGCTTAAATTTAGACAGACAGACAGACAGACCTGCAGACCGACAGACAAACCGGCAGACAGACAGAAAGACAGACAGACCAGCAGACAGACAGAAAGACAGACAGACCGGCAGGCAGACAGACCACGGGATTAAAATAAAAGTGTGCAAAAGTCAAAGCCATGCCCATGTGTGCCTGTTGAACAGTGCTGTTGGGAGGGTGTGTATGTGTGTGTGTGTGGTGTGTGTGTGGGTGTGTATTAATAAGCCTGTAATTAAGGAGTCAGAAACAGAAAATAAAACCTGAAATTTCACTTTCTTTTATTCTCAGTGTCTTGAGGTCTGACGGAGACGCAATGGACAAAGAGCCTCAAATGAAAGCTGAGCAGACGAAAAGTCCAACCACCTGCACCTCCACCTCCACCAGCACCTCCGCTCTAAGTCCTCCCCCAGCCTCCCAATGGCGCGGCTAAGAGCAGCTCTGCTCTCACAGCCGTCACCACCTTCCACAGCCAGCCCCCGCCTACAGACAGAAAGGTTGCTCAGGTGTGTTATGATCTCCAGCGTTTCACAAGCTCTATAATGCAAATTGTAACCCCTTGCAGTCACCTGCACCTTCACGACCACCACTGGGAGGCTGGAGGCTGGTTCACTAAACCAAATCGCCTGTACAGTTTCAGTCCCAGAGTTGGCACTGGGGTGGTGCTGTGGGCCGTGCCGTCTCCTCACAGCTCCAGGGTTTCATCCGGACCTCCAGTTTCTCTCTGTTTTGAGTTCTCTACTATGTTTGAATGTTCAGTTAAAATCTGCTAATGGACAGATGGATTAGTTTTAATTTTATGTGTGTGTGTGTGTGTGTGTGTGTATTGTTGTCCCCTTCAGTGTTTATTCCAGTTTTCCAGCATGTGTAAAAACGGTGTGTGATGTGTGTTTTCAGGTTAATTTGTTTGGAGACAGACTGACGCCCGCTTTTTCAACCGCTGGTTCATCTCAACAGGCTCCAAAAACAGTACGTACCTCAACTCCATCTCATCTTCATTTCATTGTGAAGTGTGAGGGTGTGTTTAGTGTGTTAAGTGTTCAGGGTGTGTGTGTGTGTGGTGTTCAGTTTGTATGATGCCATTAATTATTCCCCCTGGTGTTGTTCCAATCCCGTAAGACCGCCTTTGGTCTTTAGAACACACTGAGAGATTTCTGATAAACTGTGTAAACTTGCTGTTTCTCCCATCAACACTACATTATGACCATATTCATCACCCAGAAAAATACCAGGATGATGATGATGTCATTCGTGTGACATCAGTGCTTTAACAGTAATATTATGAAGCTGTGATGATACTTTAGAAATATCGACTTTATTCCACATTTTTGGCTTTGCTGCATTTTCTTTGATGTTTTATGGCGGTTGTCAAACCTGCTTTTGGTGCATATACTGCCACCTACTGGGCTGGAATTTGGAGCATTGGTGATGAGGGGAACAAAACCAAACCCAAAAAAACCCCCAAAAAATAAAAAAAAATTAATTAATGAATTAAAAAATAAATAAATAAAAAATAATATTACATTATCTTTCTTACATTTTGAAACCTTAAAATTAAACCTTCTGGGTGTCTGAGTGTTTTCTACCACATCACTTGTGGACACACGTTGACGACGGTATGTGTTGAAGGTCATCATGCCTTAAAGACCAAACCAAAAAACAAAACTTTCTCCCAGTGTAAACAAGCTACAGCACACATGTGCAAACATCTGCATCTGTTCCAGCATCTGTTCTGCTGAACCTTCACATCATCTGTGCTTCCAGTTTTATCAGAATTCTTGTGTGGTTCTCAGGTATCGGTTCCCAGCGTACTCAGTGCCGCCGCTCTCACCCAAACCAGCCAGAGCGCCATCACCTCCTGCACCAACCACAAGATCTCACCACAGGCACTGCTAGTGGAGAAGAGTCCCACCAGCCAGACCCAGATGCTCCTGAGGGCTCAGATGGTAAAAGAACCCACGGGTGTTTCTCCTCTTATCCGAGTCATGTCCCGTCTCCCGTCTGGGGGAGCTTTTTATTTTTATTTTAGCTCCAAATTTAAAATGATTTCTAATTTCCTGCTCAGAACTTTATTACCACTGAAGAAACTGAGCCTTTTCTGGTGATTCGCCTGCATCAGTAGCATGTGGTTTGCAGCTGAATTGGTGTGTGTGTGTGTGTGTGTATGTGTGTGTGTGATAATAGAGGGCGGAGCTTTTTTATTAGTTTGTGTGCAGAAGCTCTGCTCGTCTCCACCACTTCAAAACCCCCTCTGTGAACCACATCACCATCACATCCTCTGCTCGTTCTCTTTCTGTCTTTTTCCGCTGTAGTTGATTCTAACGTCCACAGTGCGACCTGATGCCCCTGTCCTCTCCTCCTCTTCCTCCTCTTCTTCCTCTTCCTTCTCACCTCGAGTACCTTCTTCTCAGGTGAGCTTTTCTTTACTCTGTTTACTAAGTTAGATCTTCAGCAGTGTACCTTCAGATGTATAGAATAATGACTAAATTACGCTGATTGTCATAATTACACTAACAGCCTAATTATTATTAGTTATTAAACTAATTAAGTGTATTTTATTCACACAGTGCACACAATGGAGTGTGTCACCTTCAAGCTTTTAAATCACGTCCATAGATACTAAAAAACGCTCTTATAAGCTCCGCCCGGTAATATTATTTAGCTCTGCAGCAAAACAGAATAACATAAATTGTTAAATTAGCTGTGTGTGTGTGTGTGTGTGTGTGTGTGTGTGTGTGTGTGTTTTCAGCTCCAGAGCCTGACACTTCGCCCTCCTCCACCTGGCACACTGACCATCCCACCGAATCTGCCACTAAAATCTACCACCCCGTGCCCCCCTCCAGCCCTGACCCGCGCTCGAGTGCCCACCCTGACCCCGAGACCCAGCCTACCACCATGCAGCCCTGGGAAGGACACGCCCACAAAGACAGAGAGTACCACCCCTTCATCACCCTCAGCCCCGCCCAAAGCACCACCTGTACGCCATCTTACAGTGCCGCCTCCATGTGAGTATTTATTCTTTAGAGATGTTTAAATAGGTTAAATAACCAAAACCAAACTACATAGAATTTGTTAGCGCGGGAGGAAGTTCAGGGATCGAGTGTGACTGTACATGCGGTGTGTGTGACACACCTGCCCTGCTCTCTGACGGCCAAACGATAGAAACTTACCTGGACCAATCATCATCATCAGTTATGCGGTTATCTCCCACCATCAACACACACACCACACACACACACCAATCTTCAGGTATGTGGTTTTCTCCCACCCCAACACACACACACACACAATACACCAATCATAATAAGTTAAGTGGTAATCTCCCACCCCCAACACACACACCACACACTAATCATCAGTTATGTGGTATCTCACTTCAACAAACACACACCGGAGTGAGATTTATAACAGTAACGGTGTCGTAACGGGGAAACGCTCATTAGTTTGCTGATTGATTACTGGATCAGTGACACTGTATATCTATAACGCTGTTATTCACATCAATGATCACGGAAATGATTTCAGTTTTCTGATGTCAGATAGTAACAATAACAACGAGAATAAATTCATGTCCGTCTGTAGAATTTCTCCATTTTCATGCTTATTACTGAGCGTGTAAACAACTGAAAGTCCTAGTCAGTGTAATTAATGTCTGGAGTGTCTGTGCTCGGCGTTTCTCCGTTTTTTGATCGCTAAATTCTTCGAAATTTCTTGTGTTTTTCAGCTCTTTATGCTCCGACTCAGTCTCATGCTTTGGCTAAGCAGAGTTAAGCAGCAGTTTGAAGAGACCTCACAGTCAGATCAGCATTCCTCAGCATCCCTTCCCTTCCAGACATCCACACCCCAGTTCCTCTCCGGTCACACCAAAGAAACCTCTGCCCGAGCTGAAGCGCTGTCCGTCCACTCTGCCCACACCCACTTCCACTGTGCCCATCACCGTGCCCAATCTCAGCCGATCCCACCTGACTCCACCCACCTTGACCTTACCGCTAAACTCCTCCACTGCGGGAGGCTCCTTACTGGCCACTAAACAGCTCCTGAGGATCGCTCTGTCCTCTGCCCAGTGCACCAACAGCCAGAAGAAGTCCTCCACCATGTCTCCACCTCACGATCTCATCCAGTCCAAACCACGCTCTCTCCTGCTTCAGCTAAACCGGAGTGCTCGATCCCTTCACCACAGAACCCCAACATCTGCCCCCAGCTGGTGCAGCTGTCACCCTCCAGACAGAACTGGACATCTCCTCAAAGAGCTTCTCCTCCATCACCGGTGCTGCCACCTGTCTCCACGTCCTCCCCTGCACCTCCACGATCACCTCTCACCTCCATCACACACACCACTGACACAGCTAAGGAGCTGAAAAGTGCAAAGATCAAAACGAAGCCTGGACACACTGCTGAGGAGATTCCACAGGATCTCAAATGTCCATCATCACAGACAAAACCGTGTGGAAGGAAACCAAAACTCACAGAGCTTCAGTGAGGCCCCCCCGCCTGCAGCAGCCACAAAAAACACAGCGGTAAATTACACCGAAAATGTACTGATGATTGGAGACGAGTGCAGGAGTCAGAATAATCCCTAGAAAACAAGAGCTCATGTGCTTAATGCAAAAAAAGATATAATAATAAATGATAAGTGTTTGTATGAGATTATAAAGAGTGGTTTGTAATATGTGCGTGTGTGTGTGTGTGTGTGTGTGTGTCAGGTGTGTAAACAGCCGGTGGAGTGTACAGAAGAGTCAAGGTCTCAGATGACGCAGCCCGTCTCTGTGGCTGGAAAAGAAAACGTCTGTGAGGAGATGTCCTCTCACGCAGACAGTCACTCAGGTACCCGGGACGTCTCAGAATTCCGTCTCACTGCAGTTCTTCTCATTAAATTGATTATAGATATGTAAAATGTCATCATTAGACTGTGTTTCTATTTTCTCGTTTAATCCAGCATATCTAGCCTGTCCTCGGATTTGTCCCCACTCTTGTCCTCTATGATTCAACCCTCCGTCCACTTGCCCGCCAGCCGAAGCTCTCCAACCAAACTCCTGTCCGTTCCAGAAAGAGCTCCTGCTCAGCAGTCATCCTCCAGCCACACGGGACTGACAGAACCCAGCAAACCAATCATCCTCACCTCACCTGGTGGACGGATTCATCATACAGGAAGGACTGGAACGTTTCCGGTAACTTTATACACCTCAGGACAATATCACACACTGCAACGTTCTGAAGATCAGAAAATCACATGACTGCTGTATTTTTAAAGTGTGTAAAGTTTACAATCGACTGAAAGGGCACAATAAAAAAAGGTGAAAAAAAAGCTTTTAATGATGATGTGAGATGTTTGATGGTGTTTCTCCACGTCTATGAACACTGCATGAAAGAGTTAAATTGGATAGAATGTTGTGATTCCATTACTGTGCTGTGTTTGATGCGGTGCAGGTGAACAGCTCGTCTCTGATGGTGGGTCCACGCTGGGGTTCAGACTGAACAGTGCGAATGGATCGGACGTGTTTACCGGCACCATCAGAATCTCCTGACAACTCGAGCGACTCAGACGAAGAGATTTCCGTCACAAACAGTGAGCTAACAGCGCCGTCTCCATACCTGACCACACAATACATCACAATAAACGGTCACACAATCACAAGAACATCACAATAATACACAGTAACGTAACAAACATCACAATAACATCACAATAATGTCACAATAACATCACAATAACATCACAGTAACATCACAATACTGTCACAATAACATCACAATAACGTCACATAACACACAAAACGTAAATAACGTCACAATAACAACACAAAACGTCAATACGTCACAATACATCCATAATATCACATAACAACACAAACAAAAATAACATCACAATACAACACATAAATCACTAACAACAAGAACGTAACAATAACATACATCTACAACAATAACACACAAAACATCACAATAACTTTACATTGCAGCATTTGGGCAGAGTTCTATCCAGAGCGACTTACAAATCCCTTGTTATACACTGAGCATTGGGGGTTAGGGCCTTCTCAGGGGCCCAACAGTGGTGGCTGTGAGCTGGATCGAACCCACAACTTGGTGTGTGATCCAACACCTTAACCAGAGCCACCACTTCCCACCATAACATCACAATAACATCACAATAATGTCCATAACATCACATAAAACACAATGTCACAATAACAAACCAATAAGTCACAATAACATCACAATAACGTCACAATAACGTCACAAGAACCAATAACATCACAATAACACAAGTAACACAACAATAACGGCACATAACATCACAATAACGTCACAATAGCACAAATAACAACAACATAACAACCATAACGTCACAATAACAATAACACAATAACGTCACAATCCATCACAAATAACATGTAACATCACAAGATAACATCCAATAACATCACAATCACAAACATTCACAATAACATACCACAATACAACACAATACACAATAACTCACAATACAAACAGGACAATAACATCACAATAATCACAATCACATCACAATAAAACAATAACAACACATAACATCACATAACACAATACAACACAATAACATCACAATAACATCACAATAATGTCACAATAACATCACAATAATGTCACAATAACATCACAATAACAACAATAACATCACAATAACACACATACCTCACAATAACCACAAAGCATCATAATAACACCATAAATGTCCACAATAACATAACAATAAACAAACAGTTAACAAAACACATAACACAAAACATCACAATAACGTCACAATAACATCACAATAACATCACAATAACGTCACAATAACATCACAGAACAACCACAAGAACATCACAAGAACTCACAATAACATCACCTAACCACAAACACAAATAAACCAATAACAACAAATAACACATAATAACATCACGATAACATGACATATATCACAATAACATCATAACATCACAATAACATCACAATAATATCACAATAACATCACAATAACATCACAATAACATCACAATAACATCACAATAACATCACAATAACACACAATAAATCACAATAAATCACAGGAACAAACAGTAACGTCACAAAAATAAAATAATATCACACTAATGTAAGGATAATTTTAAAATAGGATCATGAGAATATCACAGTCAGACTAACAGTATAGCTGGCTGTGCTCTGTGGATGATGAGACTGTACAGATGAACAGCGGTGTGATTTGTTCTGGTTTGTAGACGCCGTCGGCGTCGGACACAAACTTGTGCTGCAGTGTCACTTCTGTAAGAGGAAAGGAACAGCGCAAACCTTCAACCGCTCCAAACGCTTCTGTTCCAAATCCTGTGCTAAGAGGTAGGACACCGGTTCTTATTTGTCCTCAGGAGTAGACAAACACAGAGACTCAGGATCAGATGGAACACGTGAATCCATGCTGTCCATCTATAGAATGTTGATTTAACGTTTGTAGGTTAAAGCTGGTCTGGTAGCAGGTGAAAAAGAGCACCAGCATGTGGAAAATCCTCTTCTAGAGCAGATTAATGAAGGCAGATAAACCGATGAGCAGAAACTGGCGTGTTTCAGTAATCTACTGATTCCGTGCTTTCATCTCGTCAGTCGTTTGTGTGAGCAGGTGTGTGTGTGTGTGTGTGAACTGGGACAGGATGTGGTCTGAGGGCAGAAGGTGTGAAGGCCTAAGTTTGATCAGTGAGATTAACTGAACCTTCACCAACACGCTGGGGTTTTTACGTCTGTAGGTTCAGCTACACGAAACGTTTCCGAGCTCTGCGGCGCTGCGTGAGTGAGGGAGGACATCGATCTGAGTTTAACGGAGCAGAGGACGAGATTGAGGACGACAACTTCCAACAGGTCCTAAAAATGTTCATATATATATATAAAAATGTGTGTCACTGCATCTCAATAACTGCCTCATCAGTGCCCCTACTGTCAGACCTGCTGAACTGCAGCCGACAAATGAAGTAGAAATAAGCTTCTGGAGTGCAGTGTGTTATAATGTTCTGTTTTCATTCATCAAACTGAGGCTGTGATAAATGCTGCAGGTGAAACACAGCACCACGGAGCAGTGGCGGATTCTCCAGCGCCCCCTGCAGGAGGGAGAGGACGAAGCAACCGTTCCGATGAAGACGCGGCTGCGCAGACACACAGAGCAGAGCGTGCGAGAAACCAGGAGCAGTGAGACTAAAAGTGCTCCAACTTCTCCTTTGGACGTAGTTTCACCCTCAGACCTCACGTCACACTCCAAACCTGCACAGTGGACCGTGGACCAGGTGTGGAGCTTCATCTCCAACCTACCAGGTGAGAAGTGTGAATCCGCTCAGAAATGAAATCCTCATACATCATGGTATAACCTGACATGCAGACGCATGCGATCAGTCCAGACTCTCTCAGGATCTCGTTTACTCTGATGAAAAATCGTCTTGAAACTCATCTAAAATAAAAGTTCTGTGTTTGTTTATATATATTTTTTTAGTTTTCTAAGTATTGACCTCTGTGTGACCTTTCCAGGGTGCCAGGACATCGCCGAGTCGTTTCGGGCGCAGGAGATCGACGGCCAGGCGCTGCTGCTGCTCACTGAAGATCATCTGATGAGTGCCATGAATGTCAAACTGGGACCAGCGCTCAAAATCTGCGCTCGAATCAACTCACTGAAAGAGAGGGAGGTAAAGAGATGAGAACAGACGAGAGAGAAAGGGAGGGGGAAGAGAGAGAGAGAGAGAGAGAGAGAGAGAGACGGGTGTAGATGATCAGAGCACTTGCCAATAGAATAGAGCCATTCGGTGCACTTTAATCTTGAGGAGATTGACGCGATGGAGTCAGTGTGTCGGGGTGACGTGTGTATTTTTTGCTTGAACTGATTTAGACTAACATTACGGTAGCCTTCAGTAACCTTTAGCCTGTCAGAAAGCATGATAGCAATATAATAAAAGCTCCCTCATTTCTGTGAACATACTGCGAGATCTGTGTCCTGTCCCGGGGGGACATGTTGGTGTTTGCTTCTTTTGTGTAGCCGATCGAATCGAAAGCGTAATCAGGGTTTGTCCAGTTTCTATTTTTCGCTAAAAGACGCTTCCTGTGTCTGTGGAAGAATTGAAGAGAAGATGGTGCGCATGTCCTCCCCTTCCTGCTGTAGATATTTTCCTCTTTGTCCTGTATATGTGTACATGTGTAACGATGCAGTGCTCTGTGTGTATAAATCTATACGAAATGTTTTGTGAAGGATTTGTAATATTTAATATATTTGTCTTCTGAAGTTCTAGGAAATACAAATGCAAGCGATTTGAGATTTTTAAGCGTTTTTAAAACAATGATGTTTGACATGCTTAGATTATGTAGGTCAAATGAAATAAAATAAAACTTTATCCGAGCATCTTCAGTCCGGCGAGCGCGACGGTGCAACCTGTAACAGAACACCTTTATTTCAACACACAGTAACTCACCTAAACAAGGTACAGCAAAGGTGGTGGTGCCTTTTCCTGACATGGAGACCTTATAAAACTGCTGTAGACATGTTTACTATCTCGTGTCATGCAAGTGTTGTTTGTCACAGTCACATGACCTTTTCTTGTGCCATTTTTGGTTATTTAATTAAACAGACTACATTTTGTTACTGAATCCTTGCAGCTGTTTTTCTGTGTTCTTGTGTTTTTCTCAATGTAAATTTAAACAATTTGTTTTTACATCATCTTTAAAAATTTATTTTAGCCTGAAGCAGAATTTCTGCTCTGTTATTTCTACTGCTTTTAATTTTACTGTAGTTCACCACATGACCGCTAGATGGCGGCTCAGTTTAGTATAATCACATATAAAATATTAAAAATAACAGAATAAATACAAAAAAACATATACAAAAAAAATTTATACTCACCTTTTACAAGGAATTGGTTTTATTAGGCTGCTCTGATGAAATGGATACAGCAATTACTTTATTCGTTTTAATAAATATTTATACGTATCACATTAAATTACAATTCCATTTATCTGTTTAACTTATTGTGTGTCATTACATTAATTTTGTTTCCCACAGACAAACATGTGAAAAATCTGTAGAGAAATAACATTAACAGTTATTTATTTATTCATATTTTATTTAATTGGAAAATTAAACAATACAAATGACAAATAGAGCATAAAGATAGCAGAGATAAAGATTTATCAAACATAAAAACATCTGCTGTCATTTAAGTAGTTAAATTTGTGCGGTTTTATTGAAGTTTCAATCTTACAGGTCAAATTTTGGATTTTGTTGGTGCTCTTTGGTTCTGGCCTTTCCTGTGATTGGTGGAAAGTTTGAAAGGGGCGGGGCTACTAGAGGATGGAATGAGAGTAGGAGTTCACTATAAAAGCTGCTTTACATCATCATGGTATTTCAATCATTTGTTTCGACTTAGTTCTGAGTGTGATTATATGTGTATAAATGTGTGTATGTGTGTGTGTGTGTGCGTGTGTGTGTTCCTGCCATAGAACCATGCTACCTGAATAAATTAAGAAGAAACGAAGACGAAGACGAAGAAGATCAGCTGCTTCAGCACTTGTTCTCTGACGAGTTTTGGGTTCCGAAATTTTTAGGTGTGTGTGTGTGTGTGTGTGTGTGTGTATTCGGAATCATGATGTCTCAGAGCTGTCGCTTGTTGTGCGGGTTCTTTGGGATCTTCTCAGGATGGATCTGTCTCCTCCTGGCCACCTGCACTAATGACTGGGTGATCACCTGCAGCTTCGGCATGCACACCTGCGTCAAGATGGACGAGCTCGAGTCGAAAGGTTGTGGCCGAGTGTTTGTTTCCACAGCTCTGTACCACTGCTCAACTTCAACCAGATCCTCGCTTTACCCGGTGAGACACACACACACACACACACACACACACAACACAGCTGAGTGTGTATTTCACCTCACTGTCCACATTTCCAGGTGAAGTTTTATATTTATATTATGGTTTAAATGAGAGTTTATTAAACTGCTGAAAGTTCCTTCAGTTCCTTCAGTAATAATCACACACTTTTACAGAAAACACCAACTGGTTCCTTAAATAGATGAATAATTCATATTTATTCAGCACTTTACATTTACTTTCTTTCTTTTATTTTAGTAAAAGAATTATATTGTTTTTTAGCATCTACAAAGTCTCACTGCAGCTCATTCATCTGCCAGGTTTTAATTAGCGGCATAAATAATATATAAAATATCAAATATTCATGTCTGATATTAAATAAAACTTGGTTTTTCTTTGGTTTGTGGAACGTTACGGTGTTTCAGAGCTCTGCAACTCCTCCAGTTTTCCATCATCACTACTTTAATCTGATGATGTCATGTCTCTACCATGTCTTTGATCTTGTTTTCGGTAGCCCTACATCCAGACGTCTCGCGCTCTCATGGTGTCTGCGTCTTCTCCTGGGTCTCCCAGCGTGTGCTGCTGGCGCTCCTGGCCACGCCATGTGTCAGACGGGAGACGAGAGCCATGGACCAAGCGGACCCGTGCTCTGTTCGGGGAATCCTCGCGCTCGTCATGTGTGAGTGGCACGCTTTACATTTACACAGTACTGTGTGTAGGAACAGGAAAACTATCCGCTGGTGTGCGGGTGTCATCAGATAGTAGAAGTTTTAAATCGTTTGTATGGTATGAGGGTGGAGAATTGTGTGTGTGTCTGTGTGTGTTTGGATCTCACCCAGGGTGCCAAAATTGTTTAGAAACAGCACAGACAATGACACCAGATCAACAGAGCTTCAACCTGAGCATTTCAGCGGCGGTTCTTAGTTCCAGTACCGTTAAACGAGTAATGCAGGTTTCCTTTTTTACTCAATTTAAGCTGACATTCAGGAAGTGAATCAGATCCCATGTGGAGTCGAACCATCCTCTCCGCCAGGCGTCTCTCAGCGAGAAAGAAGAATTAACCGCATTACAGCGCTGCGTGTTTTGAGTGTTTCTGATAGACAGGCTGACACACACACACACACACACACACACACACACACCAGGTCCTGCATTGGCCTTCACTGCTGCACGTCTTAAACCTTATCTTTACTTATGAGTCACAAATTCAGGGTGAGATTTAGAACATCCCATAATGCGCCAGAACAAAGACTGGTGAGGAAACATCTCGTCTCCTAAAAGTCCAAAACAGGAAAAAAGAACCTGAAGAACCGTTGTGTTAGTTTGAAAATCTGTCCCGCTCTTGCTTTTGTTTGGGTTTTTTATTCTTTCCTTTTCTTAGGAAACAATACAGCCCCCACATACCATAATAGTCCTAAAAGCCTTAAATGGAAGTCAAATATTCAGTCAGGTTGGGATGCGGCCATATTACATACCAATTCTTCAGATTGTCTTATCTAAAAAAAGTTATTGTGATTAAAACTTATAACTTATCAGTTATTGTATTGTGTTTAATAACAAATCAGCCAATCAGCTCTCAGGGTCAGAGTTAGAGAGGAGTTCTAGCGAGTGAGTTAGCGAGTGAGTTAGCGAGTGAGTTAGCGAGTGAGTTAGCGAGTGAGTGAGTGTGTAGCGCTGTGTTTGCTTGGCTCAGTGGAACTGGGCAGTAAGAAGCCTGCGAGTTCCACCTGTGAGTGTGTTTGTTCCGTGCAGGCGGCAGTTTGTGGCTTCAAGTTTCTTCTTAATGATATAATTGTCCAAATATGTAAATCCTGTTAATATTAAAGCTTGTTGTGTGTGTGTGTGTGTGTGTGTGTGTGTGTAGCCGTGTGCGGTTTGGTGTCGACAGTCTGGTTCCCGATCGGAGCTCATCATGAGGACGGTTTGCTGTCGTTCGGGTTCTCCCTGTACGCGGGATGGATGGGTTCTGGCCTCTGTCTCCTCGGTGGTTCGGTTCTGACCTGCTGCTCGGGGAGCGACGGCGGTCCGGCTCAACGTCACGAAAAGAGTTTCTACTACTGCAAACAGCACGGAACCACCGACACCATCCAGAACAGCAACCAGCACGCCAACCAGAACACCAACCAGCACGCCAAGAGCGCTCACGTCTGAACTGAAGAGACCTTGAAATGAGAACAAACTGATCACACACACACACACACACACACACACAAACCACACACACACACACACAATAAAGCATGAAGTATTTTCCATAGTGAGATTTCAGCAAAGCACAAATTCTACCCATAACAATGTTTTACTCGTCTGGACGAGACGTTTGTCTCAGTTTGGACCCTGAACACGAGGCCAAGACTAAATCCATCCCATAATCTGTTTCTCTTTGTTCTTTTTCAGTAAAATGTCTTTTTGTTCTTCGACTCAGTCTGTGTTTAATCTGCTCTGCTTTAATGCCCACATCTGTTTGGTAAAGAATAGAAGATAAACCGCGGCTGTAGCAGGCGGCAGGAAGGCAGCGCTGCAGCAGGCCAGATGTTTCTCCATGTTTTTTCCTGTTAAAGCTCTTCACTCTTTCCTGCTCGGGAACCCGCAGGAAATCTGCAGACACAGAACGAGGACACCTTCAATAGCCACAGATTCCACGGTTACTGTCGTCTGTCTCTCACGGAACTCCTGAACAATATTTCTCTGAGGTTTAATTCCTCCGTTCTTCAGCGCTGTCGCTCTCGCAGGACCCTAAACACGTCACAGCTTTTAAAGAGCAGCTGTACAAAAGAATCACAGTACTCGACATGCTGTGAACTGACTGCCACGGGGGGGTGGGGGTTGGGGTGTGTGTGTGTGTGTGTGTGTGATGTTTCTATCACCCTACACACTTTGGGGCCCCAGAAATCTGTTTTATTAATAACCGTAGCTGCAGTAAAAGATGAGAAATTATTTCATAGGGCCCAAAACTGCTAGCAGCGCCCCCTGCTGATCAGTACTGACGCACTTCATTTATTATCACTTTTAATATTCAATCGATTTGATTTCTGTGGGGGTCGTTTTTTTTTTTTTTTTTCACTTACATGTTTTTCATTTTATCAGCAGACGCACAGACTCATGTCCCTGGATTTTATTAAATATAATTCACTGTGGAGAGAGAACTTCTTTCGGCTGAAAAATAAACCTAAATTATGATTATTATAGATTTTTTTAACAGAATCACAGAAAACTTATTATATTAGACAAAATACTATGGAATAAACTCTGCCGAGCGCCGGAGTTTCACTTTAACTCTGAAAAAAGATTTTCTTGGAAAGGTTTCGGAAAAGAAAATAAAGCCCGGATGCAAATTTCTCGATTCATGAAGAGGAAATTCCTTTTGGACTTTTAGTTCTCAGATGACGTGTGCCAGAATGTAGAGAAATTAAAGACGATTTAGTTCAGAGAAAAACCTGATTTTATGATTTTATGGAATAATTAAACACACACACACATTAAACCTTGTTAAAAATGTGCAAGCAAACGACCTGAGAACCCTTAAAGGTTCTAGATTGACATTTGTTTTTAAAACAGACTGAGGCCCTGGATTAAACAGTTATGAGTATTATTATTTATCAGTATAGTATTAGTACTATTAGTAGTATTATTATAGTATTATTAGTAGCATTAGTATTAGTATTAGTAGTATTAGTATTATTATTAGTATTATATTAGTGTTAGTTCTTAGTATTATTAGTAGTATTAGTCGTATTAGTATATTATAATATTATGTAGTATTATTATATTAGTAGTATTATTATTAGTATTAGTATATAGTAGTATTATATAGTATGCGTATATTATTAGTGTAGTATAGTATATAGTAGTATTAGTATTATAGTAGTATTATTAATATTCGTATTTAGTAGTTAGTACTATTCGTAGTATTATTGTATTAGTATTAGTCTTTGTATGGAAAAGTATATTTTTAATAGTGGACTTGACGTGAAACTGAGTCAGGTGATGTTGGGTGATTTGGGTATGGTTGTGTGAGTGTGGTGCTGATGTTGTGTCAGTGTTTTGTGTGAGTGTTGTGGTGTGTTGTGTGATGGTTGTGGGTGTGTTGTGTGATTGTTGTGTGAGTGTTTTGAGTGTTGTGTGTTGTTGTGTGTGATTGTTGTGTGTTGTTGTTGAGTGGGTGTGATTGTGTGTGAGTGTTGGTGTTGATTGTGTGTGTTGTGTGTGGTTGTGTGGAGGGTGTGTTATTTTGTGTGTGTGTTGTGTGATGTTGATGGTGTGTTGTGTGAGTGTTTTGAGTGTTGTGTGATTGTTTGTGCTTGTTGTGTGATGGTGGTGTGTGTTGTGTGATTGTTGTGTGAGTGTTTTGAGTGTTGTGTGATTGTTGTGTGAGTGTTTGACTGTGGGGTGTGTGTTTGTGATTGGTTGTGTGATTGTTGTGTGTGTTCTTGAGTGTTGTGTGATTGTT
>VCAZ01000428.1:27500-64290 GCA_005784505.1 Bagarius yarrelli | reverse complement strand
ACAAGTGTTTTTGTACTCTGATCAATAGCGGAGAAAGATGTCAGGTAACATTTGTATTGTGCAAGCAGTTGTATTTTACATCTATATATTGAATTTTAATCTGCAGAACTTGGGCTGGGTTCATGAAATAAAAGATTTAATGATTTATAATTTATTTCAATGATTAATAATATAATTTAAAAATAATTTTATTTATTCTGTTATGAATTTATTTATTTAAATATTTAGTAAAAATGCTAAAAATATTATCCAGGCTAATAGCAGCAGCAGTAGTAGTATTATTTTGTATATATATTAAAGTATCACCATGTCATGGTCAAAGTGGTAATGTCTTTTCCCAGGTACTTTTCTAATTTTATTGAACTACACTTAAGTTAATATTGAGTGTGATTGACGTTTGTGACTTATAGTTACCAACCTTCAACCAGAAAAGCCTTTTTCAGACAATTGTCAGCTATTGAAAGTCTACACAGCTATGTTAAATGATATGTTCGTCAAGCCAGGCTAAATCATGTTTAATTCTTTTTACCCTCAATTAATTTACTGAATATAAAAGTGTAAACAATCAAACATTTGGACATTGTGTACAATGTAAGTGAATTTAAAGGTTCGAAAAAGCTTTAACATTTATCTTGGTTAATTATATTTAAATAACAAAAAACCTCCATTTTATCACAGGTATGTAATTAACTATTATATCCTTAAATTTATTATATACACGTTTTTTTGCATTAGGGCATGCCTACAGACATATTTAGCTGTTAAAATATAAGACTTTTTTAAGTAAAATATATATATATATACTTTTTTTAACTAAAATATAAGTTTTTTAAGAAAAACATTCTTCGTTACTTATTCATAGTTTTTTGGCTTATTGTTATTGAAGACAAACATCATAAAATTCTTTACATAACCTGTGATGTACATTTCTTTTCTATTGTATCATTTTGTTGGCAAAGTTTTTGAGGTCTTCAAGTGTAAAGTGTACTGTTTGGGGAAAGTAATTGCATGACAGACATGTTTTTTCTTCTGCTTTTGTAAAGCATATTATGCTTATCGCTTTGCATAGCCTTTTTGAGAAATTGGAGCATGTCGGAAACGCAGTCAGGTGTAGTCATTCTAGCAGCAGTTAATCCCCACTCTGCCGGCACCTAAATTTTGGGGATGCAGAGATTTTGATGTGGTAACCTTGTCAGCTTGGTAAACAGGCTTCAATTACTATTCAATAGCTTTCCACAATGTGTGTTTAAAAAAGCATTCGATCAATTACATATATAACCAGCAAAATTATTCAGTTATTGATAATTAAATAATCATCTCTTTGCCTAATACAAAAATGAGGTATATAAAGTGGTTAAAGGGGCCTCGTTATAGAGTCGAATTGCCATATAATGTATTTATATGCTGTATATAAAATGGCCCTGGTCCTGTACTATATTCTTGGCCCTGGTCAAGCACATTTTACTGTAGATAGAGAGCTCAGTGTGGATTGTACAGTCAGTTTATCGCACCATCCTCTGATAAGCTTCTCTGTCTTGTTGGGTGCCTTTCCCGTAACCAGGCTGTAAGTGCAAAAGGTCCTTAGCACCTGAGAGGTGGTAATGATGTTTTTGGGCCTCCTTAACATCTAGGGCGGTTTGAAACAGCATTCAAATTGAAGTGGGTCCAAAGTGTCAGGTAGTAAAGAAGTTACCGTTACAGTAACCTCAAAATGAATGTATCAGCTATGTGCAGCAGAAGAAAAATCTTAAGACACAGTTGAATGTGTTTGAAGATGCATATGTTGTTGTTTTTTTTATATTTTCTTTAATATTATGCAGCCCTGTTTGACATAATACATCAAATTACACATAAGAGTTATAATTAAGGACCATTGGAGAATATGATTCAACAGTAACAATTCCATATTTCCCAAAAAAAATCTTTTTGTTAAGAAATTATGTACCATTCATTATGATTGAGTCATATTATTTCTATTTTGTGTTATCCCTGATATCCAATATTCGGTATTAAAGAATTCATAGTTACTAAACTAATAGTTACTTCACTGCACATGAAAAGTCACCTTCGGGCTGCTTATGCATATTCTGTATGCCGTATAGAAGAGCAGAGGTAAGACAATAAGGTAATAACTGAATAATTAAACAGCATAAATAAATAATGATGTAGGGATCTTGTTTTGCTCTTTGGCGTTCTCTTGCATCTTTACAAATAAAAAAAAATAGAAATGATAAAGGAAAAACTCCCTTTTTTTGTTACATTATATCTGTATCTCAGATTAAAATGCTATTCCTGTTTTCTTGCTGTCTTTTTAAAAATCTAGATCACCAAGAATCAGTGCAGACAGCTAATGCAGCTAAGCCATCATTCCTACAGTATTTTGAACAGAAAGAAAAGGAGGACAACAAAAACAGTGACAATGACAGTCACAAATTGCCTACAGAAGGGGACATGGAGGTGGTAAGTACCATTCATTGAGTAGTTAACTTTATCTGCAAGACAAAAACTGTAACAGTCATTTAGTTAAAATTTAGTCGAGAAAGAATTTGTCCATATTGTTTTGTGCCCTCAGCTCAGATGATGTGTCTTCTATGTACAATATATATGCATTTTACTTGCTTAAGTCCCAAATGGTATTAAAAAATGAAAAAAAATAACATTCTGTTTACTAAAAGTACAAAAAAGGTACAAGGATTGGTTGCTAATGTTGTTTGACAAAACTATGCAAACATATTTATACCAACTGTTCATGCAGATGCACCCTCATTTTAAATTCCATAAGTTTAGATGATTTGCTCAGATCCTATTTATCTGATAATCATTACTGTCTATATATATATATATATATATATATATATATATATGTGCTGAAAAACAAACTCCAATCTTTTAATTACCAGTTCAGTTCAACACCTTAACCCACTGCGCTATCATTTCCACTACCAGATGTTCAGAAATATAAAGCTTCAGGGATTAGTGTTCATACTATCAAAAGACTTTATTTAGGTAATATGCAATGCTACAATTAAGTTAATATTTGTGGGCTACCTAGAGTGAACCAACAAACAGACTGATACAGAATGTTTGTTTGATTATAAATCAGTGGCTTATTTTTGATAAGACTCTTAATTTCTTGAAGAAAATTAGAAGGCCTTTACCGGCGCTATGTTTCCGTACTATGATATCTGTTGTTTGTTTCTTGGACCAGATGGCAGAGTTTTAAGTAGTCTTTTGACTTTGACTTCTTTTTTAACTAAACTTCCTCTGTCCTCTGGTGTCCTTTTAGTCCTTTCAGTACCACAATCTTTAGGAGTAGAGATGGTCTGCTATTTTTATAATATTGATTGTGCAATATTTAGTTGCAGAATGCCCGTAAAGGGCACTAGAGAAGTCATCTGGGAGTCATCAAAGGGAATGCTGACGTGTTGGAAATTTTTTTTTTTTTTCTTTTTAATACTCTCTCTCTCTCTCTCTCTCTCCTCTCTCTCTCTCTCTCTCTCTCTCTTTCTCTCTCTTAAATATAAACTCTGGTCCACCATATTCAGTAATCAAAGATCTTGTAAAAAGATTATTAGTGAATGTTTTATGGCCTTATGTTGATTATTTAAAAAAAGTGCATTTTTCAGTTATTATGCATAAACACAATTTTCTTAAAAACAAAAGCACGTATGCATGTTGTTGATTGTTATTGTAGCATAGTTTTACCATGCTCACACAATTAAACATGTTTTCAAGGGATTAAACAAAAAAAATAATTAGAAATATTAGAGCATGTCAACTTTTCCAGGGCCCAAAACCTCTCTCCTGAGACAGGGAGGATATTTTATATTCCCTGTTTTGTATTATGTATATGTGATCACATTCTTTAAAAAAACCGCATATATCTGTTGTATATGGGCATGCATGATACATTAGTAAGTTCTATTATTGTCATATTTATAATTTTTGCAATATCTATATTCGGTTTAAAATGGTAACCAATATACTTTAATTTCATTTACAAACTTGCTTTTTCTATGTTGTGCTTTATGGATTATTATCAAAGCTCTTGCACAGATAATTTTGTATTTAGTTCAATTTAAGCTAAAAAGCAACCTAAAGCAGCTGAATTGCACATTCTCAGTGTAAGAAACATTTGTCTGTCAATGAATGTACAGTATAAGGCTGTATTTACATTGCACGCATCAGGCGACCCAATTCCGATTTTTCTCTCCAATGTGGCACAGATCGGATATGACTCATAACAATCTAGGCAGGAAAAAAAGCCGCATGGATTCTGATATATTTAAATCGGATTCAGGCCTCATTTGTATGTAGTAATAAATGGGATATAAATCGGGTACGTGCATTAGCGTCTGCAGTGTATTAGTCTGGAAAGGGTTACAAAGCCATTTCTCCAGTGAAACATGGTGAGAGCCACTCAGTTAAGGGCAGGTGTTTATTATTCAACAGTACAAAAGAGACTGGGGGAAAATGGCAAATATGGGAGAGTTCAAAGCTGAAAGCCACTACTGTCCAAAAAAAATAACTCAAGGATCATCTCTTATTTGCAAAAAAAACACCCTGACTATCTTCAAGACTTTTGGGCAAAAATTCTGTCGCCTAAAGTTAATAGTTTTGGAAAGTGTTCAACCTGTTGCATCTTGCATAAAACTAACAAAGCATTTATTTAAAAGAATCATCATACCAGTGGTGGTAAAATCTTGTGTTGGTAGCGTGACGGTCTGGGGCTGCTTTGCAGAGTTAGGACCTAGACGCTTGCCATAATTATAACCATAAATTCTTCACTATAATATTGAAGGAGACTGTCTGCTCTGGACTTTATCAGTTTTTTGGCCTCAGGTGCATTTGGGTTATACAGCGGGATAATGACAATAACTTTTTACATAGGGCAGGTTTGAACAGTTTTTTTTTTCCCTCGTAACCATTAAATAATACTTTTATAAAACTGTTTTTGAGCAATTCCAGTGTTAATGACATATTTGCACTAAAATTCAAACATAAATTCTTAAAGAATGTGTATGTTAACAATACAATAAAATAAATTTTTCTAAAGTTCTAACCATAGAGTTCAGGCATCAAAAAAATCAGTCTATACACGTGTTTTATATTTTAATTGGAAAGAAAAAGCATGCATGAGCCTCTTGGGTACTTAAACCCACACACACATTGACCTTTGAGACATCTGCATGGTCAGGTTCATTAATTAATAAAACTGAAGTTACCCTATTATACACGTAGCTATTATGAATGCGCAATACCGGAAACCAGATCCTGTGATGTGCCGCGGCATCAATACATCACCAGTAGGGGGGCAGTTAATTCTCATTTTTACAGTGCATTTACTTAAACCATTAATATGCAGCGGATGTGGCGCATATTAACATCAAGTGACAAATTTCATAAAGGTGTGAAAATATATAGCTAGTGTTAAAGGACAGAAGTAAGACAAAGCAGAAGTCTCCTTCAGATTATTTGTTAATTTTATTATTTATAATAAAATATAATCAAGGCTGCTATATATATATATATATATATATACATATACATATACCGTCACCAGGATTGAGTAGATTGAGGCTAGCAAGGTTATTTAAATGAGCAGCTACATCAGACCCTGATAAATTGCTATTTTTAAATGTCTCTTTTCTAGGTTTTTAGAGCGCATTTTAAGTTATTTAATCTGTAATATTTAAGTGAAATATAGTTTTGCGTGTAAAGCACAGGGCTGAGAGGAACCCCGTGTTGCAGTAAAATGGCATTTATTAAACAAAGCAGATAAATCAAAAAATGTAGTGAAAAGGCAGGCAGAAGTCGATAGTCACAGAAAATAGTCAATAACCAGGCAGAAAAATCCAAATCACACGGAGGCAAGAGACAAAACCGAGCAAAGATCAAAACCGTAATACATAACAATGAAACAAAAAGCTTAGAATGATGCTGAGCAAACAATACTTTGCGATAGCGTGCGTGTGTGTTGCTAGCTTAGGTAGTAGCCAACCGGAAGAAGCGTCGGAAGTGTGTATTAGCTCCGCCCTCTGGTGGTGGGCGGGTGGATTTGTTACATTGCGTGAAAATATTTTCTATTTATTAATGGATAGTTTTATGTTTTCTCTGGCCATTAAATTGCTTATATCAATTTGTTTCTTTTAATCAATTAATCTTTTCATGATTATATTTTTACTTATCATTATATTTTGTTTGTTTCCAGTTTTCCAAAATGTTACTAGAATAATATGGTTTCTGAAATGTTCTGATATTCACTAACAGAGATGAACATAATGTGAGTCAGTAATTTTAACAGCAACATTATTGTGAACAAATGCGCTGGTCTTGTCCATAACACATAAGTAAGATTGTTTACAGTAATGAAGTGAGATGAAATAAGCATAGACAAATTTTGGCTTTGTATATAACATTTTACATTATTTGTATTAATATTTATTATACAACATGAACTTTATTTTTAAATCTTTGCTGTGACAGCATTACCTAATAATTAAATAGAAAAAAAAACAGTCTTTAATCCCTTTTTAAAGCATAAAATACAATTTATTGAAAATTTAGTTGTACTCTCTGTGCACACCTCATGTGGTAAATAAACAAAATGATTTTCTTTAAAATGTCAATAACAATAAAATACAGACATTAAAGTACAACTTAGCTAGGGTTTTATTCTGTTTAGATTAATTTTTCATTGCACGGTTGACATTTGCCTGGAATTGCTCATTTTGTATTCAAAATTTTCTTAAATTGAATTATTTAAGTGTGACAAATATGCAAAAAAATTAAGATTTAGGAAGAGGAGACATTAAAGCTACTCAGAACTAATGATATATAACATTGCAGTAAATAGTTTCAAAGTTTACTGATCAGTCTTAATATCATAACGTGTTGTGCCCCCTATGTGCCATCAGAATAGCATCATTAAGGTATGGACCCTACAATACCTTTAAGGTGTACTATGCTATTTGGCACTTAGACGTTACGTTTTTAGTTCCCGCGAGTTGCAAGGTAGGTCTTGCCTGTTTAGCACATACAAGAAGATGCTCAATTAAATAGAAATATAGGGAATAGGAAAAGTTATGATATCAAACTATTATAACTGGGCCCATTAGGTTTGTTCAGATCATTATGTTTCTAATGCTTTTTTCTGACAATAGCTGAGAAATAACTTCATTTGCTGCTCAATATATTTTACCTATTGACAGGTTGCACCTATTGTAGTGAAACAGTCAGTGTTTTTATTACAGCGCTTAGTGGTTTTTATGTTGTATGCAGCTGGTGTATATATAATTAACAGCTTATATTAAGGTTTTTATACTATACAATATATTTTAATATATAGAAATGAATTACATTTAATCACCATTTGAAGTAAAAACCCCATATTATTGATACAAGAAATCACTGAGTTTCATTTATATTGAAATGTTCCTCTATCCATTTTTCCAGATACGTTCCTTGAGTGTGGAGGAGCTGAAAAGACGATTGGCCTCTCTGGACCCTCAGATGGAGCAAGAGATTGAGGAGATTCACCAGCGCTATCAGGCCAAACGCCAGCCCATACTTGATGCTATTGAGGCCAAAAAACGTCGCCAGCAGAACTTCTAAACTAGCTGAAGAAATTCTTAAGGGTTCCTCAACAATAGTTGACCTTGTCAGTTACCTTTAAAGGTACCTGTGCCAGTCCCAGCAACAGCTCTTCTTGTTTGTGTTTAACTTGGAGTTCTTTTATTGCATATATTGTATTTTTTATTCTATTGCTGTTTCTAAACCACTGTTGGTACTTGATTTGTGTTACTGTTTGCTCAAAAACAGGGAACAATATTTTGTCATACACTGTTTAACTTACTGCACTTTTTTAAAGACTTGTGTTAGTTTTGTGTTGTGTTTGTTGTTTTTTCTCTAAAAAGCTTAAATAGCTTGGCAAGCTAATAATTAGGTTAATTATTCTTGTTTATAGTATTGTTAGAAAGCAGGCAACTATTAAAAATCTTTATAGAGCATTTTTTTAATTTTAGCCTAATTAAAACAATTATGTTCCCTACAGTTTCTAGCTAGTAAGAAGATGGTACAGGTTTAAGCATTTTTTTTTTTTAAAAAAAAAATACAAACATACAAACTTTCACATTTGTTGTACTGGCTAATAATGTTAGTTTAATATAGACATACCCAAGATTGATTGTGAACTAGCACTGTAAATCTAAATCTGATTGGTAAAAATTAGCTACTTTGGAAATAGAACCATCCTACAGTAGTAATAGATTTAAAATAAACAGGCCTGAAATTAATATAAAAAAACCCACAATGGTCACATTGAGTAGCAGTTCATTTTCAGTGTCTAGTCACAGAGGCATAAAGAGAAGGTTGTTTTCACTGTGCAGAGATTTATGATTCTGTGCAGCGATGTTCTAGTTCTACATGAACTAGTTGTAATTGGCCACAAATACTAGTTGTGCTGCTGTATGAAGATGATTATAGAAGTTCCATGTTGATGATGATGATGGGTTTTTTTTAACAGCTGGTCATTAAGAAAATAACTTAAGAATATTACTATTTTTAAAAAAATTCCCACAACTTAAATAAGTGTGATCTTTGCAGTGCATACTATAAATATCAACTTTCTGGGCATCAGTGAAAACCTTGCACACCCTATCGTATTTGTTTCAAGTCCATTAGAATAAGTTTTTTGGTTGTTTTTTTTTATACAGTGGTGTTCTGATTCACAAAACAAGTGCTTGCTGATCTTTTACTAAAATGATTCATCTTAGATCATTCATGTATGAAGCTAACGTGAATAGTTTTTTAAAAGTGTATTTTACAAAGCTTAAGTGGGCCTGATATGTTTGTAGCTGGGGTATATGCTTGTCGTTTTAAAATAGACTCAGGTTTATTTGACTCAGGGTACATTTATACGGCTATTGACAGCTACTGTGAAAAATTTTATTTTACATATATAACCCACAAATCAGTTTTACCAACTAATTTAGGTTTTGGAAGCTCTGCTAAAAAGCCTTTCTTTATGGAGTTTGTTACACTCTGTAATTATATGACTGAACAATAGTTTTATTAAATCTTTACTATAGTAATGAATTCTTCTTTTTTTAAGCAAAATGTGAATATAGAACAGATGTCAGTACACCTCATCTGTCCCAACACTGGTCTTGAACAAGGATTCTGTCTGTGCCTTAAATTATGCTAATCTTTTTTCAAGTGTTAAAAAGTTGGAATAACGTGAATAATAAACTGGATTTATTTTAATCATAAGGGTTTGTGTAATTTAATCTTAGAGTATAGATTCCTTTAATTTGGATAAAATTGTTGTTTGTTTAAAGTTACAGACATTAATGCCAGAACCTTTAATTTTCCAGAAGAACATTTCCCGTTCAGTTAGCTTTCTTCCCGTTGCCATCTCCTCTCCAGAAAATAAAGCATATGGGCATGGTCTGAATGATCTACAACCGTGCAGTGTGTGCTCTGGCACCTTTCAGCTTAGTTTAGTTAGCCTTGGGTACCCATTCCTGGTTGTCCTTCCATGGACAAATTCTGATAGATATTAATACCAGGAACACCCTTCCATTTTAAAGGAATCTGATTCAGTTGTCTAGCATTTAAAAATGCTTTCCTTAAAGTGCCCCTTATTCTGATAATATAAGGCACATAAAGGGAAGTCTTTTGGAATACTTGCATCAATTATTTAGTTGAAAGGAATTTGCTAGCATCCGTGTACTTGCCTTTATAAAACTGTCTGTCCAGTAAGATCTAGTCCTTACCTGTTGTTTTAAATGTTTTATATGCACATTAACTCTGGTACATTTGCAAACAGAACATCAGACATAAGAATTTATTCAAGAATTTATTCAACAACCTCTAATTTTCACTTTTAATAAAACATTTATCAATAGAGCCCCAACCCACTACAATCCACTATGAAGCCTAGCCTTTCAAGGAAAGCCCATCTGCAGCCTGGGTAAGAACTCTAGACAAAAGAAATGCGCTAGCGTTTGATATTCCCAGGATCAAAGCTTGTATTACCATTAATGTGCTTCAGAATAAACTTACTGTAACTTGAGCTGTAAGATGTGTTGGAGGGATGTATTAGGTGGGATATCTGCAATACAACACCCAAGCCATAGAGCATCTGCCTGTGCTGATATTAATCGCAGTTGCAATGCATAAGAAAGTAAAGTAAAACTCTGAATCAGTCATCTGCAGAAATTCTTTGATATCACAAATGTTGTATCACAATGTTAGCTTTACTAAAACTAATCCATTTATTGTTGAGGTGATAAAGACAAAACTGAATGTGCATGTAAATTATTATTGTTGTCTGCAGTAGACTGCAAGTGCTGGGGCTGTGAAATGCTGGAGCTGTTATTGAGATTATTATTGGATAGCTTAAAGTCTGCTCTACTACAGAACTTCTACCCATCCACTGGTGCATTATTTTGCAGTGCTTTATATTGCAGATCTTCTCCTTCCGGCTGTTCCCTTTTAGGGGTCGCCACAGCAAATCATCTGTCTCCACCTAACCCTATTCTCTGCATCCTCTTTACTCACACCCACTAACCTCATGTCCTCGTTTATTGCATCCAAATACCTCCTCTTTGGTCTTCCTCTTTGCCTTCTGCCTGGTAGCTTCATTTCTAACATCCTCCTACCAATATATTCGCTATCCCTCCTCTGTACATGTCCAAACCAAACCACCTTAACCTGGCTTCCCTGACTTTTTCCCAAAACCTCTAACAGGAGCCGTCCCCCTGATAAACTCGTTCCTAATCTTGTCCAACCTCGTCACTCCTAAAGAAAACCTTAACATCTTCAGCTCTGCTACTTCCACCTCTGCCACCTGTCTCTTCCTCAGCGCCACTGTCTCTAAACTGTATATCATTGCTGGTCTCACCAATGTCTTGTACACCTTGCCCTTGATTATAGCTGATATTCTCCTGTCACACACAACACTCCTGACACGTTTCTCCACCCATTCCAACCTGCCTTTACTCGTTTCTTTACCTCTTTCACACATTCTCCATTGCTCTGGACTGTCAACCCCAAGTACTTCACCCTGTAATGTCTCCTCCTCCATTCCTCAGGCACCTTCTCACTCACTAAAATCCCATTAAACAAACTAGTAAGAAATTTCACTGCTGCCTTTCCTAGACATTTCCACACCCCCACCGGTATCTCATCAGGTCCAACTGCCTTTCCTTTTTCATCCTCTTCAAAGCCATTCTAACTTCATTTGCATTAATCTTTTGCACTTTCTGCTCCACATTTGTTTACCTCTTTACCCTTTTCTCCCTTTCATTCTCCTCATTCATCAACACTTCAAAGTACTCGTTCTATCTTCTCAGTACATTCTCCTTTCCATCTTGATCCTTAATAACCCTAACCTATCTAACCTAGTGTACAGCTCATCATATGCCTTCTGCTTTTCGTTAGCCACTTCCCTCTTCACTCTGTGCCGCAAATCCTTGTATTCCTGTCTACTTTCCTCAGTCTTTTCCATGTCCCACTTCTTCTTGGCTATCCTCTTCCTTTTTATACTATCCTGAACTTCGCCATTCCACCACCAAGTCTCCTTATCTTCTTTCATCCTTCCATATGACACACCTAGCACCTTTCTTCCTGTCTCCCTGATCACTTTTGCTGTAGTTTGCCATTCATCTAAAAACACTAGCTGACCGCCCAGAGCCTGTTTCAACTCCTGTCTAAATTTTTCACAGTATTCTTCCTTTTTCAGCTTCCACCACTTGGTTTATTCTCTACCTTTGATCTCTTCTTCTTCCAGACCAACATCTTCATTCTACACACCACCATTCTATGCTGTCTGGCTACACTCTCTCCCACCACAACTTTACAGTCACTAATCTCTTTCAGATCGCTTCGTCTACATAAGTTGTAATTTACCCGTGTGCTCCTTCCTCTGCTCCTATAAGTCACTAAATGCTTCTCTCTCTTCTGGAAAAAGGTATTTACCACAGCCATCTCCATCCTCTTAGCAATCTGTCCTTCACTGTTCCTTTCCCTGACTCCATACCTGCCCAACACTTCCTCATCACCTCTGTTCCCCTCAAAAAAAAGGTCCATTAAAGTCTGCGCCTATTACTGCTCTCTCTCCTCTGGAAATACTCACCATTACCTTATCTAACTCACGCCAGAACTTCTCTTTCTCTTCTAACTCACAACCTACTTGTGGGGAATAACCAGTTACAACATTCACCATCAGCCCTTCAATTTCTAACTTTCTAAATTTCAGACTCATCACCCTGTCTGACACTCTTTTCACCTCCAGAACATTCTTCACAAACTCCTCTTTCAGGGATCACTCCTACCCCATTTCTCTTTCTATCCACACCATGATAAAAACAACTTAAATCCCGATCCAATACTACGAGCCTTGCTACCCTTCCACCTGGTCTCCTGTACACACAATATATCCACCTTCCTTCTCTCCATCATATCCACCAGCTCTCTACCTTTCCCTGTCATTGTCCCAACATTCAGCGTCCCTATTTTCATTCCTACACTCGCACCCTCCTCCTCTCCTCCTTTGACCAACAGTAGGCCAATTTCCGCCGGCACCCTATAGGTCCAACGGTGCCGGTGCCGGTCGTTGTTAACACCGGCCTCGACCGATCCGGTATGAATTCTGACGGATGATTCGCATATTTAGATTTGGCAAAGTTTTACGTCCGATGCCCTTCCTGACACAACCCTCTCTATTTATCCAGGCTTGGGATGGCACCGAAGTCACTGGCTTGTGACCCCTGTCACAGATAGATTAGAAAAACATCATTATTTTATCTGTATCTGGCCATTACTAATTCTCTGTCTCTGCTTTCTGGCATATTACTTATTTCTACAACTAAATGTAATGATATCTGGCTTCTGTTTAATGTGGTTACAGACAAAAGAATCCTTACCAAATAGCAGTACAGAAACTATTATAGATATAGGATTTAATTGTGACTTTTTGGATTAAACTCAAGATTTATGTAAGAATTAAACAAAACCATTTATTTAAAAATTGCAAATCAGGGATAAAAGCTATAGCACTTCATAAAATGTATTTGATTACATAATTCAGGGGGTGGCTGTAATATGCAACCATCAGTAGATCAGAGAGATTTATCAATACGTTTGTACATTATATTGGATTTGTTGTAAGAGCAGATTATATTTTTGGTGAAAATGTTGAAGTCCCACAAAACCATGTAATAATAACTTCATATATGAAATATATAAAATGCTAGGTTATCCTCTTTAGTTTTAAACAAATAACTTAATTGTTAATTTCAATTACCTCAACAGCCAAGAAACAAATTGCATAATATATATGATCCTACTCCTTTTTTTTTTTTTACAATATAATTTTTGTTGTACAACTTTATATACTACAAAAACATTCAGTACATTCAATTTTATCATACTTTTTTTTTTTTTTTTACTTTTTAAAAAAATAAAAAAACTGATAATTTAGAAAGCTACACAAATTGCTTTTATTTTAGAAGAAAAAAAGTAGTCTTAGGATATGTTTTTTCTGCATTTACAGAAAAAGCTCTACAGTGAGAAATAAAAAGCCTTCTTGTCTTGCCAGTTAAGAATGTTTATCCAGCTTGTAAGAATCTTTTCTTAAAGATGTTTGTTATATTTGAATCTCCAAGCAAGTTTAAAAAAAAGGAACCGACACAACCCAAAAATATAAAATTTAAGAGACCGCAACTGGGAAAATACGGGTTTGATGGGTTATGTACTATCTGGTTTGTTATTTGGCACAAATGTAGTTTGTTTAAGGTTTATCTATTAGCCCAAGAATTTTTCCCAACTAGTTGTATCAAAGTGCAAAGTTTGCTAGGTAGTTTGCATAACTTAATAATAATAATAATACATTTTTATTTTTATATGCCTTTTCAACACCCAAGGCGCTTTACAAGTCAGGTTTAAGAACATAAACAATTATACACAAAAACAAACATCCAAGAGCAGAGATAAGACAAGAAATTACAAGGTTAGAGTAGAAATACAAAGAATATAGACACATACATAACAGGGTACAATTTACAGACTAAGAACTATAGAGTAAAGCTCAGAGAAAAAAATGTGTTTAAGAGGTTTTTAAATGAGGAAAGGGAGGATGCATGACAAATGTTTTAGGGAAGAGCATTCCACAATCTGGGCCCACAACACTGAAGGACCTAGCTCACCAAACAAAACTTAGGTGACTAAAAATCCCTCACTAGAGGATCATACGGAGGCGGACTGAGTCTGTGCCACCTGGGCCTTGTTTCTGGCACTTGACCGGTTTCGTCTCCACGGGGGCTTTCAGCACCACTTACGCATGGATGCACTGACAGCTGGCTGTAGATGCCTTATGACAAAGTTAAGAGGACGAGGATTGAGTCTTGCTAGTGGGCCTAATTTCTCTAAAGAAGGACTTTCTCAGAGACTGTTTACCCTGTGTATCCCATGTACGGATCTCCATGACTGGTCCCTGGATTGAAAGTTTAGGTTCTAAATGAACTGTTAAAAAAAGGAGCAGGCACATTCACTTTGGCATAAGCATAGTCTACAAAAGACATGCTTATCCCTTTGATGTGGAACCTCTTAATAAAATAATGTTCCTCTTACCAAGAGGCCCTCTGAAGGTGACCAATCAGAGCCATGCTGAGCAAAGGCTGTTTCCCACCATCCTTAAAGTGGATCGCCCTTGGATAGTGCAGGCAACCTTTTTCCATAAAATTATCTTCAGTTTAATGAAAAAAAATCGGTGAGAATTATTTTTGGTCCACTAAAATTTAATGAGGAACTACTTTAAAGATAATGCTAAAAGACAGTGTGAGAAACCTGGGAGTCATAGATAGAGTCTATTTAAAAATCAGGTTAAAAAACGATTCTTAGTTTTACAGATTTACCTTTTTTTTCATGTATTCATTATGTTGAAACTAGATTACTGCAATTCTCTTTATGAAGGAAGTCTTTAAGATTACTATAGGTAAGCTTAACTATCGTTTAGGACACGAGAGCAAAAGCAGCAATTTTATTGGCCATTCCAAAAAAAAAATAGTCAAAGGGTTATAGAGTATTTATGGTAGTGGCTCCCAAATTTTGGAATAGTCTTTCACTATATATTTGGCAAGCTCTATTTTTAGCATTTGTTAAATTAAATTTAAGAAGTAAAGACCTGTTAAAAAAGAAATTGTTAAAACATTGTAACATACATCTTATAAAGCAAAACAAACAAATACAAAAACTTTGATAAAACTTTAATTTAAAAGTTTTTGCAACACATATGCCTAAGTGTTGTTGACATTTCTTAAATGAAGTTTACCAAGACTGGGTCAGGCTCCAAATTATATGGAACATATTAGATAGCATTTGAAACACACGGTCCAAAATGAATAACTAGAGGCAAATAACATAATTGCGGAGAAGGAGTGTCCTCCTCAATCCGACACAAGATGTGATATACATATAAATTAAAGCTGAATTTGCCAGTTAATTTATAAATATTAATTTATTAATTATTTTTATTAAGAAAAATAAAAACATGCATAAAGTGATAGTGGTAGCTTAGTGGACAAATGCTAAACTGCTGATCAAAAGGTGACTAACTGTGCTCTTACCATATTTTTCTGTGCCCTAACATTGGATACTTACTTAATACTGATACAACTCATTCATTTATTCATTCATTCATCTTCTATACCCGCTTATTCCCTAATTCTTAAATCTTAAAAAACCCCCGAAAAGCATCTATCTATCGCTTAATTGAGCTCACAAATGAGCACAGATTATCCATTATAGGGTGGATTTGGTGTGTGTACATCACAATGATCTTGCTTCCCACTACAAAGGCTAAGAAAAAAGTCTGTTAGTTGGGCTAAAAAGTTTATTTTAAAGGCAGCCCCAGACACACACCATAGTATCAAACACTAGAGTATGTAATCAACCCTCAACTATGTATGCTTGCCATGAATTACTCGTGTATAACGTTGTAGCTTGCACAAAGTTAGTGGATTGATGGATCTAAAAAAAAGAGGCATAAAAACAAGATAAGAAAGGCTTGTGTTTCTCTGATTATCTACCCAAAACGAAATTTAATACAGGCGGCCACAAGCTGCTGCATGTTTTGTCAGTTACCGCAGGCAAAGTAAGTGTGCCTGGTAATTACCAGACAACAAAAAAAAGTTTCTGGGGGGAAAAAAGCAACTGTAATGCTGATACATTTTTAAAGTATTGCATCTACATACGCCACTCTGGTACAGGTTTGTATCCGTTAATTATTTAGCCGTTCTTCTTGTTCAGTTTTGATATTAATGCCTATAGACGCACTGATATAATCTCTATATGTATGAATACAGTTCACAAAATCCTGCTCACACAGCATCATGTTCCGTTTCACAGTGATCAAAGCACTAAAACAACTCCTAGTAGATCTCTACATTCTGTTCTGTAATCAGTAATCAGGCTATTGCAGTGCTCTGTTTAATGTTTATCTCAAGTTTTCGGGCTTCCTTTCCTTTTCTGCCTGATTAAAACACACAAGCCCAGCCATCGCTCTGTAACATTTTATTTTCGTCGCAAGTTACAAAGGTATTCATGTGTCATGATTAAAGTGTAAAGGATTAATTTAATTCATACAATTTAACTAAAACGTAGATCGGTACTAAAATAGCTAATAAGAAAATCTATAAAACTCAAAAGTCCAGTTATTCCCCCAAATACCACATGCACTGCTTAATATAGTATTAACAAAAATATTTACATGAAATAACTATAAATATGCACATTTATACAGAGGTAACCGAGTGAGCTCAGAGCACAGTGTGTAAAATCTGTACCCAGCCGTTCACACATTCATGACGGGGGTGAGCTGGAGTAGAGAACTCTGAGGATGAATGCCACTGGATTTGGAGTGGAGCTTTTCAAGGTTCTGTAGGAAATTCTGTCGTTTCAGCCCTTTCAGTATCACAGAGTTTGTTGAGGTTAGACTCATGCGCGCCCTGCATAAAAAAATAAAAAAAACTCAATAAAATACTATAAATAATAAAATAGAGTTCATAACCTTCAATAAAGATGTTTTCAAAGTCAGCAAAATGGCACTAAAAAGCGCATTATAATAATACTTTAGAGTTATTATCTAGATTTTGGATGACTAACCTTGGAGAGTCAATCCCGCTGTCTGCCGTGTTGCTCTGATTCTCTACAGTTTCACCAGGACTGGCTTTGTTTAGATCACAGTGACTGACACTTGGAGGTTGAAGGTTATCAGCTTCCACTGATTGATTCTGGTTGGGGTCCTGTGAATGAGAAATCCAGTGACTGGGTTGGTCATCGTCATCGTCTGCCGACTTTAGAACTGTTTCAGTGTCTGATCCCCCTTCGCTCATTTGACTGTAATCAAAGATACTGATGTCCAGAGTATCAGTGGGCTCCGGGAGTCCAGGGCTCAGCTTGTTTAGATTTTCAGTGACATGCTGTGGGTTTCCTCCAGAGCTGCAATCTACTGGTAGGTTGGACAAACCAGGCTTGTGATCAGTTTGAGGCCACCTGTATTCATGCTGTCTCTGTGGGGCTTGTATGCTGTCTTGACGAAGAGTTAAGATGTTTTTTGTTATGAAAGAGCTGTCCCAGTTCTCATCGAAACAGACTGGTTCGCGGGAGCGAGATGTGCCAGCATGAACTAACTCATTGACGTGCTCGTCATTCAGGCAGAGGGAGCTACATCCATCGTCATCTACCTCTACATTCTGATAAATGTGGTGCTCCGCATCAGTGTGTGTGCATCACTATCTGCATGGTTTCCATGTACCCCTCTCGCTGTTCACCAGGTGGTGGCTGCCTGCCATGCCGCCAGTTTGGTGGTGTGAAGACAGGAGGTCTGGACAATGTTCAGATTCCTCCTTACTGTTAACTACATGTAAAGACAATCTACATCGAACTGGAGGTTTGGGCCATGACACGGGTAACGCTGTTGTTTCATATGAAAGAGAAGCAAAGTCTGTACCAAACATGGGATCAGGTACAGGTTTTAAATCTCTATCTTGTAAAACCTGTTTTGTCAGATTCACACTCTTCCATCGCTAAACTCTCTGCCTTTCTGCTTGACTTTGTCATCTATCCTTAATGTACTGTTCTCAGGGTAGAACGAGCTGTAGTCACAAGAAAGTTCTTGGATAGTTTTTGCATCGATGCTACAGTCCAAATTCAGTTCTCTTTTATGTAGTTGTTCACATGACCTGTCGAATGGTATGCTGGACTTCTGTACGTCTTCATTGATACCTTTGTCACAGTGCGGATCCCAGGACTTTGACCTGTGGCCTGCTCGCTCTCGTCGACTAGAGGTCTTGCCTTCTCTCCTCCTTGGTTCTTTATGATGGACGACTGTATGACATCCCGGCATTGACTGGAAGGAGACTGTGGACATGACATCTGAATCCGCTCGCATTGACTGGATTTATGGGGGGGGGGGGATGTTGCCTCTATGCGCTCTGCGCTCTTATGGACAAATTGTGCATCTAAAGCTGCACAGTCTTCGTTATGTGGAGGAAGATTTTGGACTAATTCAGGCCTGAGGTGAGATGGGATGAGGTCATCCCCATCCTTATCCTTTGTCCTCTGTTTTACTGAAGGACCTCTCTTTCTGCTCCGACTGGCTTTTGGGGCTAATTTTTTGCCACCAGCTTTGTTTGAAATGTGCCTTTGTTTAGGGAGCAGGATCTCAGTGGACATGCCTTTGTCAGTTGTCAAGGCCTTTGTTACTCTTTCTGCCTTTTCTTCCATTTTCTTCATTAGAACTGTATGACGGACAAGATTATCAACAGTTAGCTCAGGGTTAATCCTTTTAATGATAGCATGCTCCAAATCTCTGGGAAGGTTATTAAGATCATCCTCATCCCTGACTGGCCATTCCTCGGGTGGGAACTGTCCAGAGAACGTGGCATATTCTTTCTTTATCTTGGTTTCCTTCTTTCCTGTGTTACGCCGAAACAGGTTGAGGCCAAACTTGCGTCCAGGTTTTTCCTTGTCTTTACGGCTAGTGGCTGTAGACTTGCTGATTTCGCTGGCCTGGTAGTCTGCTGCCGTAGATGTTGATTGGTGTTGGACAGTTGGCTTGTGTTCTCTGGGCCACTTAAGGCTTTTTCCGGTGCATTCGCTTAAGCTGATAGACTGCTCCTGAACAGAAGCAGGAGCACTTTGTTGAGGCGTGAAGCAACTACAGGACTTGCAATGAGCCATAATGGGTACATCATTAGAAGCATCCAAACAGCTCTCATTGCTCATCAGGTACGTAATCGGAGGAGGAGAGATACGTTCATTATCATTTGTCCACCAGTTCTGCTCTTTCATCAAGTTGTTGGTAATGAAGTATGTCTGAGGTGTAACAATGAAGTAGCCCTCTCCAGTGTGGTAGATTTTTCTCTCTTTAATGAGAGCTCCCAGAGCATTGTAGAGGATCTCTTGAGTGGGAATTGCCATGCCTAAATATAAAAAAAGGAAGTTAACATGTTAAAGAACTGACTAGGCAGAACTTTGCCATAAATGTATCAAGCCACACTGAATAATACCAAAATTGTTTTAAGATAGAAATTGTTTCTAACATGGTACCTGGGTGGGCTTTCATCATGTGATTAATGAGTGCTTCTTGGTTAACCATGACATGAGCAACATTCATGTCAGATATGACTGAGCATAGCACCTCAGACAGTGGAATGAACTGCGACTGACAGATAGGTGACATTTGTACTGGAGATAAGTCACCTGTCAAAAACACAAAAAAAATTTTTAGTATTATTTCTTTTCCTATCATATGCAAACATATTTGCACTAAAACTATTAAAAGTAGTCAGAGAACCTTTTAAAGCTGACCAGAACCGATAAATTAAAAGATTACATAAATATTTTTCAGACATGACACAAAAAACAAAAACCACATAAGACCCCTCTCCATGATGCTAAGCTAAAGCTAAACTTTTAGAAGAAATAATGTTATAAATTCAATTGTTAAAGATTGCAATTAATGAACCGTGAATCTTTTATATTTATATCAATCGGATTCAGAGATAAAGATGGTCATACTAATATTTACATCTCAGCGGTCCAATCACACAAGGACAAAAATATAAAATAAATATTGATTTGCTTACAACAAATATGGCAGGGTACGGATGCAGAGGAATTAGAAACAAGCCGGTTAAAGCCCACACTCAAATCATGTGCATTTTTCTAAATAGATGATAATATGACTAACAGTAAAATAATAACAGTAAAATATAGTTTTTGTATATTGTTATTAATTTGTGTTATATATTTAACTTGTTAACATGGTAATTAGCTTCCTTCTCTGGGGGGGGGGGGCATTGCCCCAGCACCCCATTAATTTGCTTATGAGTTTTAACTGTCCAGGCAATAAAGGACATGCTTTCCTGAAGACATATATCAGTGTTTATTTTTCCATTCATGTTAAGGATGCAGAGACGGGCAATGACATCAATATAATTTGAAAATGTCCACTTAAAAAGCACTATGAATACAGCAAAAAGTGTCCTTTAACGTGTGTGTGTGGCCTTTGCATCCAGCACAGCCCTAACCAGAAAAATGGTTATATAACAATACAAATAATTTATTTTAAAAAAAAGAGTTTTTTAGCAGGAAATTATGTAGAACATCTGTTAAATGTGTTTTAAAAAGACAGATTTAAATGTACACCCACTCACCCTGCACCTACTTTTAATTTTTAAAATTAACCGCAGGGAATTAGTTTTAAGAAAAGAATCATTGGGGTGGAGTCTTTCTGTCTATATGAAGGTTGATGACATATGCATACATCACATTTACACTGCCTGTCAAAAAAGTCACATTCTTATATTTCTTTGGACTGCCTTTGGCTTTGATTACAGCATGCATTTGCTGAGGCATCGTTTCAATACGCTTTAAAAATTTTACAACATTTATTCCCGTCCAGAGTCGCATTCATTTTTCGGCAAGATCTCGTATTGACACTGGGATAGTAGGACTGCTGTGCAAAGTCTTCTCCAGCACATCTTAAAGATTCTCAACAGCGTTAGGGTCTGGACTCTGGAATGATGTCACATGATACCCGAATCACTCTTTTACAATTTGAGCCTAATTAATCCTGTCATTTTGCCATCTTGGAATATATCCATGCCATCATAGAAGACAAATTTCATTGATGGAATAACCTGGTCATTGAATTTATTTAGGTAGTCAGCAGACCTCATTCTATAACGTTGCTGACCAACTGCAGGAACCTCTGATCATAGCACTGCCCCCACACGCTTGTACAGTAGGCACTAGGCATGATAAGTGCATCACCTCATCCACCTCTGGAACAGGGTAAATTTGGGCCACCACATGACCTCCTTCCATTTATGCTCCCTAGCAAATTAAAGCCATTCTCCTGATTAGCCTTACAGATAATTGATTTCCCTAAGGTTACACAGCTGTTTAGTCACAATCCATTGGGTTCTCTTCACATTGTGTATATGGAAATGCTCTTACTTTTACTATTAAACATAGCTTTGGGTTCTACTGTTGTTTTATTACGATTGATGATTTTACTAAACGTTTAAGTGATCGCCGACCACAAGCATTTTTTTCCGACTACATTTCTTCCTGGAAGATGATGGTTCCCCACTAGCCTTCCAGTTGTTAATAATGCTATGGACAGTTCTTAACCCAATTTTAGTAGTTTTAGCAATCTCCTTAGATGTTGTCTGTGCTTGATAGATCCCAATAATTTGACCCTTCTGAAACAGATTAACATCTTTTCCACGACCACGGGATGTGTCTTTTAACAAATGTTTAAGAAATAAGAAGCTACTCAGTGCATCAGTTAGGGTTTAATTAACTTGTTGTCAGCTAAAACATAATCATCATCCAGTAATTATCCAATGGGAGTCTCTTACCTATTTGCTCAGTTAAATCCAGGTGGGGACTTTTTATTGGACACTCAGCACTAAAACTATATACTATTAAAAGAGTAAATGTCTGTGCTTTTGATAAATTACATCAGTGATAATTCCAGGAAATCTATTTTACCAGCCAAAAGATTTATTGTTTGTTTCTTTTCAAAAAGGAACAGACCGCACACACTACAATGGCTTAAGGCCACACATTCTCTCTTTTATCATAATAATGTATATCGCACAAGCTTACCACAATGTTGTGATAGGTATTTCTACACATACACACACACTACACTATATTGTTTAATTTAAAAAAATTCCAAAAGTATACATGTGCCATTCCAGCTACAGCGTGAAAGTGTTGACTTTCTCTGTTGGTGGATGTCTATAAGGAATAGAAGCTAATAAGATAAGTCTTGTTATATAAGTCGAGTGTTTCGACATAACACTTGCTTTATTCTCGTTTTCTCATACTAAACACTCTCTTTTAGCAGCAGTTGTGTTGTAGTGTTATAGCATTAGCTTCAGAGTCGAAAAAACATTTCTGATTTTAGACTAATTTCTTGATGAAATTCTTTGCCTGTTCTTACTTTGTCTGCATAACTGAATTAACTAAAATTAAATTTCCCCACGTTGTGAAGAAGTGTTCAAGGTCTAGTTCTCAGAAAAAGCAACTTGACCCTAACCAGGATTTGTGCTTACTTAAAGCAAATATTAAAGTAAATGTTTAACTATATTTAAATAAAGTAAATATTCTTGGCCGGCACCGTGTGTGGTGGGTTAAGGTGCTGGCACCCACATGCGCAATCGCGCTCCGGCGACCTGGGTTTAATTTCCGGTCCCACCCTTCTCTCTCTCTCTCCCCTCCCCAATTTTATCTGTCTGTCCTATAAATACAAGCAAAATGCCCCAAAATACCTTTAAAAAAATTAAATATTCTTTCTGTGTTCTTAAAGGATATTATATTCTGAAATCTGAGGCCGCTATAAGTGAGGAACCAGTGACAGGAATACCACAGTCCACTTATAAATATGTGTCTGATCTTATTTGCAGGTGTCCTGCTATAATGTCTAGCTGTCAGGACAGAAAACTTCAATTTAGACAAATTTCTATAGTCATTTTCAGTGTAGAAACAGTAACAACCTAGTATTGTTTTGTCAGAATGTAGTCCTCGGTATACGAAAATGCCTTTTTAGTCCCATTTATTTTAAGAGGGACTGTAAGGCGCAATTGATATTATATATTTATAAAGTTTATACCGTATATATATATACACTGCTCAAAAAAATAAAGGGAACACTTAAACAACACAATGTAACTCCAAGTCAATCACACTTCTGTGAAATCAAACTGCCCACTTAGGAAGCAACACTGATTGACAATCAATTTCACATGCTGTTGTGCAAATGGAATAGACAACCGGTGGAAATTATAGGCAATAGCAAGACACCCCCCAATAAAGAAGTGGTTCTGCAGGTGGTGACCACAGACCACTTCTCAGTTCCTATGCTTTCTGGCTGATGTTTTGGTCACTTTTGAATGCTGGCGGTGCTTTCACTCTAGTGGTAGCATGAGACGGAGTCTACAACCCACACAAGTGGCTCAGGTAGTGCAGCTCATCCAGGATGGCACATCAATGCGAGCTGTGGCAAGAAGGTTTGCTGTGTCTGTCAGCGTAGTGTCCAGAGCATGGAGGCGCTACCAGGAGACAGGCCAGTACATCAGGAGACGTGGAGGAGGCCGTAGGAGGGCAACAACCCAGCAGCGGGACCGCTACCTACCTCCGCCTTTGTGCAAGGAGGAACAGGAGGAGCACTGCCAGAGCCCTGCAAAATGACCTCCAGCAGGCCACAAATGTGCATGTGTCTGCTCAAACGGTCAGAAACAGACTCCATGAGGGTGGTATGAGGGCCCGACGTCCACAGGTGGGGTTTGGACTTACAGCCCAACACCGTGCAGGACGTTTGGCATTTGCCAGAGAACACCAAGATTGGCAAATTCGCCACTGGCGCCCTGTGCTCTTCACAGATGAAAGCAGGTTCACACTGAGCACATGTGACAGACGTGACAGAGTCTGGAGACGCCGTGGAGAACGTTCTGCTGCCTGCAACATCCTCCAGCATGACCGGTTTGGCAGTGGGTCAGTAATGGTGTGGGGTGGCATTTCTTTGGAGGGCCGCACAGCCCTCCATGTGCTCGCCAGAGGTAGCCTGACTGCCATTAGGTACCGAGATGAGATCCTCAGACCCCTTGTGAGACCATATGCCGGTGCGGTTGCCCCTGGGTTCCTCCTAATGCAAGACAATGCTAGACCTCATGTGGCTGGAGTGTGTCAGCAGTTCCTGCAAGACGAAGACATTGATGCTATGGACTGGCCCGCCCGTTCCCCAGACCTGAATCCATTTGAGCACATCTGGGACATCATGTCTCGCGCCATCCACCAACGCCACGTTGCACCACAGACTGTCCAGGAGTTGGCGGATGCTTTAGTCCAGGTCCGGGAGGAGATCCCTCAGGAGACCATCTGCCACCTCATCAGGAGCATGCCCAGGCGTTGTAGGGAGGTCATACAGGCACGTGGAGGCCACACACACTACTGAGCCTCATTTTGACTTGTTTTAAGGACATTACATCAAAGTTGGATCAGCCTGTAGTGTGTGTTTTTTCCACTTCAATTTTGAGTGTGACAAAAAATTTGATTTTCATTGATAATTTTTGTGTGATTTTGTTGTCAGCACATTCAACTATGTAAAGTATTTAATAAGAATATTTCATTTATTCAGATCTAGGTTATTTTAGTGTTCCGTTTATTTTTTGATGATAGTATATATATATATATATATATATATATATATATATATATATATATATATATATATATATATATATATAGACATACTCATTTGTATAGAATTGTTCATTTTGAATAGAAACAATAAACTTTAAAGAATATATCCTTTCAGTGCTATTAAAATGTACCACAAATCCTTGGTAATGTTTTCGCTGTGCTTTAGTTAGACACACTTCTGAAACAGGTGGTAACCCGCGATTAAATTAATGAATTCAGGTGACCACCACGTTGCGGTAAATGTAACTTCCACTCTCTTTCTCAGAGGAAAAACATTGTCTGTTCACTGTAACTTGAGGCTGCGTCCAGACATTTAGACCTTTGTTTCATTTACCATGAATACTCTGCCAGGTACCATGGAAACTACACAACGTGGCACAAAAGAACATCCAGGGTGGCAAAAGACTAGGGTAATGTAAGCAGTGACTTTTTATTTGGGGTAGAATTTCTTTTCTTATAAATGGTCAATGGGTTATTGTGCCATTGCTCCACAAACACTGAATGTTATCTTACAAAACGAATAGTCTATATTTTGATATGGAGTTCTGAACTCTGGTCAAAAGCTTGTTCTGTTTTTGCAACCTCTGTTTGAACTAATAGAAAGCAGATGCTAAATGTCAGGCATGACAGATTTCTATGTTCATTTGCAGGTTGAGTTCATGCAACATTCATTAGCTGAACTCTAATCAAGTTGCTTGAAATCCAGCAGCAGATCCTTGTCAGATGGTCGACTATAAAAATAAACCTGACAATAATAGTCAAGTCATTCTTGATATTATGGACACTTTGATCATCTTTGTCTAACTGATTATGCACAACCTACAGCATTTTTTATTTTAGTCTCTTTGGAATAGAAATGTGGTTTGTGTGAAACTTAAAAAATAAATGAATTATGTTTATTTAACTTGTGGTTTAAGGATAAAATAATGTCTAAAAGGATGCTACCCCAACGAAGGTAAATTTAGTCATCTGTGTGGTTTCAGTCTGCAGTCTTCATGGACAAATCACAAAGGTAAACTCAGAGAGAGAGCGAGAGAGGAGGTGAAACACCCCCTAAACTAATAAAGATTCTAATTTAATGTGGTGAAGCTCATTCCTCATCATGACCACTAACAAGATTTCCTTCAGTGTATGCTGCTCATTCCAAAAGTAGTTAGCGAAAGCAAATGCGGAGGCATTTTTCGGGAACGTGATTTTTCCGCTGGAGGGGGAAGGTAGTGGATAAAAGCCAACCTGTACAAGCTGCCTATATGAACCTCAGTGTGTTTAGTTCTGTTTAGACTACTGCACTTCTGTAAACCACGATCGGAATCATATATTCATAGACTGATTTTATTCAAGCTCAAAACTTATCAACCTAGAAAACATATCTGATTATATTATAATATAATTACTCAGTTTGAGATTTTATTCAGCCAAATACAGTAACTAGGTTATGCTGTATCTACTTATTAAATCCACTACTAGAATTAGAATCAGACACAGTCCATAATTATCAACTTAAGAGGATTTGGTGATATGATGACCTAATATCGATATGATAAGCCGTGTCATGGGTTGCTTTTGTGACTGTTCTATGATTTTGTTATACTTTTTATTAAATAAATCAAATTACAGCCTGCCATCAATCGGCTGACAGAATGATTAGCGTTCTTCAGAACTGTAAAATGTTCTCAAAACATTTTGACAATTATAAGAAAAATCTCTTTTACTGTGTATATATATTTATAGAAATAAATCTATATCTAATTATAAACCATCATACTTTTTTAATATGATATATACATATTATATTTTTCACAATTACTAAATTGCTGACAAAGTTTTGTTTATATCATGATAGATATCATGTATTGCAGAAACATCTTGTGAATTGTGATGTAAAACATTTGTCATATGGTCTGCCGGTTAATGTGACAGCTTAAGTCCTGTACCACCTAATTATGCAGTATATAACACTATTTGAAAAAATGTTTTTTTTTGTTGTTGTTTTTTTTTTTTTTTGTTTTTTTAGAAAACTTTAAACAGGTCTTACTGTGGCTTTCTGTCTGCTTTCTTTTCTGTCTCCCTTTACTGCAGCCTCAATCAGCGCAGCTGCCAGGAGTTGTGCAATTCCACCTGGTCTCAGTACAGCTTCACTGTCTAACTGAAAGGAACGAGTCTGATCGTGCATGTCTGAAGAATGGAAGCAATAAATCCTGTCCCATCAGCTCTGTGATTAGTTGATTTACTTGGAGAAATGATTAATGTTGAAAGTTATCTCCCTCTTATCCAAATTCCATTGGTTTTTGCTTGCTATATAATATATATGATATAGTAGCCTATAAATCAAAGTTCTCAGTAAAAAATATGTCATTCTGTTAATTTCATTTTGTTTCAAATTAGTTAAAACACTATTAGATTTTTATTTTGTGATGCAGATTTAAATTAAAGGGCTGACATTAACGGGTTCTTTATTACCACAGTGGTTCTACTTCAACTCTAATCGAAAACAAATGTCAGAGAAGTCAATAAATGCTATAGGGGTTTAGGTTTTAACCTGTTAGAAAGAAGGTTAACCTAAGATTTTGCTGGAAGACATAAATGTCAAATTCTGCAGACATAAAATAAAGCTCTGGACACGTGTAATGTCTTTCTGCGGAGACACTTTTATTCCATGTTTTTGAGCTAAGACACCAAACTGGAAGTTACTATGTGGAGACGTGCAATGATTTACAGAAGACATTCTTAAAACTGTGCTTCAAACAGACATAATGACACCTGCAAACGCTTTTACTGACACAAATCTTCCCCTAAAAACACCTCTGTGTTTCATGCAATAAAAAAAGAAATAGATATGCTCAAAAATAACCCTCTACTAAGTGCTTTTTGATTGCTGTAATACTATTGATTTAACCCCTAAATCAACACTATGAACGCAATAAATATTGATTTTATTGTCAGACTATCTGCAAATAGTAAAGTAAAAAATTCCCATAAAAAATAGTTAGCAAAATTACAATATTACTCTTACATTAGTGATAATATGCAAATATTACTGTCTAATAAATATATATATTCACTACATGCATTGGAGTAACTCAGTAACCTTACAAACCATCTGGTACCATTTTACAAAAAGCAAAGGTCAGTGACTTTTGAAAACTTTTGGCCAAATATTTGCCCTGGTTGTCACTGGTTAGCAAATACAGCTGAGAAAACGCAAAGATCTACATGTTAAAGACATAACTTGGTAATATATACCATCAGTATATAATTTACACAATTAGCAAGTTTATCACATTTGATTTTATTTTTAAAAATCCTCTAAATTTAGATTTTCGAATGACGTCATCAATCAAATGTCACATGCCTTGTCATATGAGTATTACCCCATGCATCTTCACACGCTGTTGTTCCCTGATTTTTACAGCTTATTTGACAGAAAAAGTCCAAAAAAATAGTGAAGGATTTGCTTTTTGAGATGTTTAGACATTCCAGGTGATTCTGGCTGCTATCACCTCCAGAAGCTGGTGGGGTTTACAGCACTAACACATCACTAATCAAGCTCCATGACAGTAATTCACACCAGAGGAGAGCTATTTTCTGAAACTAAGACTAAACTACATCAGATTCAAAGTTTATTATTCTTACACCGAGAGGCCTATACCAGTGTAACAGCATAATCATGGTCTAAATCCTGAACAGCTTTAGAGTCAAATGCATGGTATGTCTTCATTTTAGATGAGCAAAAGCATGAAAAGAAGGCAGGGCAGCAAAAAAATCCGTTCTTGAAAGTAAATTTCCTGCGACAGGAAGAAAAATGAGCAAGGTGGGATTCTGCTAATGAAAAAAGCATGTAGCGAACGATGTCCATCAGCTACAGGATAGTTTCTAGAAGGTCATGTTCTATATTAGAGCTTATAAAAAGTGCCAGACTCAGTTACATTCTAAAAGGAAAAAAAAACATTCATAACATTCTATCCAAACTGCTCTTTTCCACTATTAAACAAACACCCATTCTGAGTACTCCTGACCTGTTCATGCACATAGTTTATACTAAATGTATACTAAATGTACTATATACTAAATGTATACTAAAACAAACATCACCAACATCAGAGCTTCCACAACCGAAACAAATAATCCCATGCTAGATTCATTTCAGTTTGTAAAAAAACAGGCACTGTTTCTATAAAGAAGACAACCTCCGTGATAAAATCCCAACTTATCCATCCACTTGCTGTCAAGGTTTGTTTAAATACAGTGATGGATAAAGGATACAAGCTTTCATTGGAGAAAGACGCTAAAGGCTGAAGTCAAGAAGGCACCACACACAGCTGCTTGTGGTAGGCTGTGGTTTGGTGTTTGGTTACCACAAGAAAACATTCCAGCGCTCGCCTTCTTAGAAACCAAATTCACTCCCTCTGTTCCTAGACAAGATGTATACACCTTAAACGATCGTCTTCTGATGTTTTATCGAATTAACTTTGCTGTAGATCAATATATAGTATCGGGCTTATAAAAATATTCTACAGCTGAATGTATGCACCGTATGTAATTGCACGTTGTCTTATCAATGCTATTTGTATATGTTTAGTATATATAAATGTACATGTTAAAAAGTCTGGTAATAAAGCAAGCTAAGTCGAAGTCGAGAAGATCTTGTATTCTTTTACAAGCATGTGTTGGCTGAACGGGGCCTCATGTGTGCCTGGGGCACACCTGGATTTACTGTTTATCTGCCCACATCAACAACGAGCTCTATGAAGGTAGAAGGGGAGCCGTGACCCTTGGTGTCCGGTTAACAGTGAGGGTTACTTTTAATGTGTAAGCATTTCAAGACCTTCCCCTCTGGACAGATCAGTCCAGCATGGTGCCTGGTCATGGCTAATATGCTGAGATATAGGAGACGTGAGAGAATGAATGACTTCTCAGTTCTATGTGAGACATTTACAAAACATAAGAGATCTTGGGGCCAAGAAATACGACTCCAAAACAATTAGTCTTCAAAAACAGTGTCACACAAAGATTCCCTTACTGTTCCACTACTGTTAATAATAGTGAGGCAGCTGTTGTTTTGTAAACAAAAACTTAAAAGAAGGAATTAGACGATTTAAGATGGAACATGCATAACAGCCTTAGGTACACCAACTAAGGTATGGGGTGGCTCACATTACCGGGCATTTCATTGCATTCTGTATAGCTCTGTGTGAATGGTTTAGCACTTAGATTGCCTCCTGTTGTGAGCTGGATCTGGAGCCACTCAATAATGCAGAGAGATCAGGCACCCATTGTGGGTGCAGCCTCAAATTTCACCAGATAAGCGCAGATTAAAGAGATAGCTTTGACAAAAAATTATGCATTATTATCAAGCATTAAATCATGATGTTGTGCGTTATTTTTCCCCTTTAAATGCACTGTAAATTATTATTAATAAATTACCAAAAAAATTAAATTAAAAAATAATAATAATAATAAATAAATAATAATCACTTTTTTTTAAGAATAAAAAATGAATTGCGCAACAATCAAATAGGTGTCATGCACAAAACAGAATCTCTTCATTCTCCGTCAACCAGATTCAAGCGCAGTAGAAAACCGCCCATCTTTACATTTAATTCATGCTGATAATTGTGGGCTAAATTCATCATCACATTCACTGAAAGGTAATCATATGAAAGCACTAACCAGCTCCTGCTGGGAAAATATTAGTTTCAGTGGCAAAATATATAGAAAGAGACTTAATAATATGAAAAAAAATGAACCGTAGATTATAAGTGCAGAAAAGCAAGCAAGGCACTCAGGAGGCAGCAAGGAAATGCTAATGAATGTGCATGACCTAGCCTCATAAGCTGTTTCCCAGGACAGCCACAGAAGACAAGCGAACTGAATGGATAGTAAATTTCGGTGCCATAGAGCTGAGCCCATACCAAGGCAACAGCTCATTGTAACCTGAAATTACAAAAGCACAAATGTTTATGTGCCAGAGGAGTTAAAGTCTCCGACCACCGCAGACAATCCCATTGTGTGGTCTCACCACTTAAATTCCACAGCGTTATTTTCTCCCTTTGCGTTACACTCCTTGTGCTGACCTCCACCTTCCATTACCCCGACACCAGGAGCAAATGGCTGATCTCACATGGTGCTGACGGCTTTGTGTGGGCTTAGCAGCAGCAGCCATGTGTGTGGGGGCTATGACCACAATATTACCACAGAGCTGTCACCTCAACATGTGTCCAATAAAAACATTAGCCCTAACTGTTGCTATTATAGAGTTATTGTTCCCAGATCAGAAATCATTGTATTTAGGGTACTTAGGAACTTCAGAGCAGATTTTACATGGTTAGACAATAGTGTAGGCTGTGTGTATCCGGGTCTGCATGTGTAGAGGGAGTTGCTGTTTTTTTCAGGGTTGAAGGCCACGCTCCACTTACATTTATTTCCTGTCAAGTGGAAATAATACATTAAGGTTGCATGTACACAGTTACCTCTCAAGCATGTTGAGTTCCCTCAGAATTGTTTAGCTTGGGGATTCAATATTCTACACATTCCTCTTTTTTTTTGGAAAATATCAGATGAACCAAAAAAATGAAACATCTATTATAGGGTTCTGTGAAGGATAATCCGTAATGATCACATTAATATAAAAAAAGCTTTAGGCAGAAGGGACGATCAACTAGAAGGTAGATGATCGATCTTTGTCAGATTTAAGCTTATTAAAAATAAGTGCCGCTCTGTGAATGAGTACTTTGTTTTTGGTGCCTTTTTGTGTTCTTTGTGTATTATATAAAGAGCTCGGTGTGTATTTGATGCCACTGGTGTGCTTATATCTATTTACAACCTTGACATTGAAACAATTGTCTGGTGAGCTCCAAAGAGATTTTACCTCCCTGATCTATTGAAAAGAGACCATTTTGGTTGTTCTATCACCTTAGCAAGGATAAGCAGACCTTCAAAATCCCATCCTATGATAATCACCTACTGCTATTATAGTCAGATTTTGCTCTGCTCTACAGTTTCCCCAGCAAATGTGCTATAACCCGGACATAAAGCTATTCTCTGAAGCTCTCGGATGGTGTGAGGATCGTAGTGAACCTACCCACTGCTTTAATGATGAATCCTTTGGGCGACCTGAGCGCTCTGCGCATCCACGCTTCTCTCAGCACCTCCAAATCATTGCCGCTTCCCTGAATAAGGAGCACAGAATTTTCCATCCAGCCCTGAAAGTAAACCTCGGACACCGCCTTTACGAGTCTTTTATTCCAGAAACTGCGCAGATTTTGTGATTTAAAATCCATAAAAACATCGTGGCCGCTGCTGAAGCTTGCAGAGTCGTCGTCGTCGTCGTCCTTCCGCAGCACCACAGCGAGCGCGGCCGCTGACAGCTGCACCACCCGCTGCAGAGGCTGCTGAGACATGGCTGCTGTGTGCTGTCTCACTCCAGCATACGGAGTTCGATACTATTCTTCACATTTACACTCTGTATTTAAGATTATTTAGATGTGTTTTAGGTCTAAAAACATTACCATCGTCTCACATGGTGGTTCAATCATGCGACCTCGCCGCTGCTCAAGTCTGTATGGCGCTTCTTGCTCCCAAGGCAACCGGTACTGCTGACGTAAAAAGGGGGGCGGGACCACGTAGCCTGGGTTTTGGATACGAACCAATCAAAACAACGACTAAATATAAACGTATCAAAATATCGTGTATGAGTTTGTACAAAGTCAGTCTTTAATCCTTTAAATCATTATTCTAAGGTTTAAGTTCATCCTGATAGAGAAGTGCAGGTGCATATTTTACAATATCGTATTTCTAAATTATTTATTTCCACAGAGTATTGTATTAGACGTTTTAGAGGCACTAAAAGCAAGGATTAAATTGTGATTAAAATTTTAAAACCCATTCATTCATTCATTTATTAATTCATCCATTTATTCACCCATCTAGCCATTCATTTATTTATTCATTTATCCATCTATCTATCCATTCATTCATTCTTCTATCCATCCATTCATTTATTAATTCCTCCATTTATTCGTCTATCTATCCATTTATTCACCCATCTAGCCATTCATTTATTTATTCATTTATCCATCTATCTATCCATTCATTCATTCTTCCATCCATCCATTTATTTATTAATTAATTTATCTATCAATCTATCTATCTATCCATTCATTTATTCTTCCATCCATCCATTCATTTATTAATTCATTTATCCATCTATCTATCCATTCATTCATTCTTCCATCCATCCATCCATTCATTTATTAATTCATTTATCCATCTATCTATTCATTCATTCATTCTTCCATCCATCCATTCGTCAATCCATCCATCCCTTTATTCATTCATTCATTCAAATGGGTTGCCTGTGTCTAAGTTTCTTCCACTTTTTAAAAACATGGCATTATGAATTGCCTACACAACTACTGGACTGCTGTGATGGACTGCTGTCCCATTTGGGTTGCAGTCCAGCTTCATGCTCAGTGTTTCAGGAACGGACTTTGGACGTAGCTTTTAAAATTGGGTGTAAACCAGAGAACCCAGAGAAAAAAAAACATTAGACTGTGCATTTAAATGCACTAAAAGGTTCCTGTTATTAAGTCTAATTTTGGGGTTTGCACAATTGTTGCTTGTCTGGTTTGTAAGTTTTACCTTAGAAAAGAAGTCCAGGATATGATTTGTGTTTTACAGGCTTTTGTTAATAAGACACCTCATACATCAGCTTCCTAAAATCAAAGGAGCAGCTGCATAATGAAAACCAACAGGGTATGCTATATGTGCCAGGCCATTGAAAGTGGGCCCACTAGTGGAATCGGATATTGCAGTTCCTCTGTGTAAAGTATACATTACATCTTCCCAATCTAAATAAAGCCTTTTGGGAAAAAAAAAAGTGCATTGGGGTGCACCCACTTCAGAAAAGCAGTCAGACAATGGGCTCGTCTAGTATTCAGGGTCTTGATGTTCACAGTGTTTGTGCTGTTTACTGCACAGTGACTTTCTTTTTATATGCATAGGTTTATTTAACATTACTGCATGTAATACCATTTACAAATACTTGTACCTCTCTGTGAACTGTGGGTGGTGTCGCCCATTATTAAGCCGAATATCCAGTAAAAATTCTTATATAAGGTAAAGCTGCAAAAAGTCAACCTTAAACTTCAACTCCATTAAAATACTAGTTTAAGATTATTAAAGTCATCTTCTAGACGCTTTGACTCCTGTAGTAGACTAAGTGAATGCGCTAATGACGTTTCCTGTCTGTGTGCACAGAGGTATGCTCATAAATATGTTTACAAGCAGGTAGAAAAGCCGATCGTAATGTTTTGACTAAACATTTCAATTGGATGAACATTTCTTGGTTCTACACATTTCCACGGATTTATAAATACATTAAGAGCCACTTAACTTCACAGTTGCTATCCTGATGTGAACCACAAGCAGAACCAGCAGAAACAAGAAACGTTTTTAAAGACAACAGACTCTTATACCTTTAAGGAAATTGAGGGCAGCTGTGGTGTTTAGGTCTACAGGCCCAGTCCCAATTTAGCACATTTACCATCTTTTTCTGTAGGCCAAATAAATTATTAAAAAGAAATTAAAAATGCAATAGAAAGACTAAATCATTAAAATTAGTATTACTGCTTTCTGGAGGGGAAAATCTCTTTTGCTCCTGCTCTCTCCCGTCTCTCATATTACAGTTTTATGACAGTTGCATGTGTACGAACTGGGTTGTAAACTGGATCAAAGCCACTTTTCACCACTCCTTGTTACATCTTTATGGTGTGCACTGATGTAAGGGGCCACTAGCTGGCTCAAGTGCCAATAAACTTTGGGGAGGAAAAAAAAAAAAATCAATCATTGTGCTACCAGTTGAGGTGGACCAGTAATAAAGGTACATGTGGAAGCATGTTCATAATGGAAGTCATTTTTAACTGATAGAATCCGTTTCCCCTCTCCAAAACAACACCTAATAATAAACTTAAATATACAGGGCTCTTCAGAGATCATAAAGAAATTATTAAGACAATCAACGGCCCCTGCATTTACTTATATACAGTTATATATTCATTTACATTATAGGACTGCAATTACAGTTTAACAAACAAAATTAAAATGGCAAAATGTTAAGCTAGTCATTTTAATAGAACTTGCACATGTTAATATGTTGTTAATGTGTCCTAACGTGTTTTTAAAACTTTGACGGTTAAAATTCGGTGTTAATATCTATAGTCTGGTTTTCTATGCAACAGTACATAATGTGGAAAGTAAGTCTTTAGAAGCAATGACTGGTGTGCTGGAACACAAAGAAAAGTGTATCCAACAAGACTACCGACAATACTGCAGTTTGCAGCGAGGTGAGACTAGTACATGACTGCAGTGTAAGTGCATCTGCAAGTACTTCAGAAATTACACTAAAAATGCAGCACCAGGACCAACAGCTAGGATATATAAATAATGCAAAAATGTAGCTGTGCTTGCAAGTCTGCTTTCACAGCACTGTCAAATAGCCCTGTATCAGTTTAAAATGCTGTTAAGCAAAAAATATGACAAAGAATAAAATTATGGTGGGTTTTTTTTTTTTTTTGTTTCGTTGCAGTCTTGTCACAACTTTTATCTCACTCTTGCAAACGGCGTGTGCAATATACTAACGTGTTGGTAGATGATATAATTGTTTCAAAGCAACATCAAACGTAAGAATGCAGACATTTTGAAAAACATCCTGCTGATTTCATTGACCCAGCACCAGGGTAACTATAAACATGCAGGAAATGCTTCAGCTGGACGGTTCTGGGTCAGTGTATGTAGTGAAGCTCAGGAACAATAAAGACGAGCATAAAAGCTCCAGCTTTCAATCAATTTAAGTATTAAAGTTTTAAAAAAATTATTCCATAATACTATGAAATAGGAAGCTTTTATTTTATAGAACTATATATATATATATATATAAAGATTAAGGGGTCTGGATGTAACAGCTGGCAGTGAGCTCTATTTTACTTGAAGTAAACAGGACAACTGCTAACAATTCTCGGATGCTGTATAGCCTGCATTTTTTAATGACTGTTCATTGAAATATGCTTTTAAGTGAAGACTTTATGCTCCCGTTTGGCAATAATTACATAACAGACCATTAAATTAAGTCTTAAGAATAAGCTTGAGTCGCACAATAACACAGGCCAAACAAGCTTTCTATGCAATCTTTCTTTCCTGTGGTTGCAAGTTTGCTGTACACGCCTGGTTAGGAAAAGCTTGCAGGAAAGTCTCCTGGACTGCACAGAGGTGTGGTGCTTCCAGTGCAAGAGCCCAGGGGGCAAGCAAAAACAACTACACAGGTTTCTCACACTGTAACCCTGTATTCCCTGTGCCTTAGAGCCAGGAAACAGGATAATTTCCTCAACAACCACACTACTTTCATCGGTCTTGAGGCAGCTGAAAAGTGGCAGAGCTGTACATAAGGAACCCTTAGACACCACAGGGGCCTAAGTCTGCGATAAGAAATCTAAAGACGCCCTTCAATGGCTCCCTCTCATGTATCACTAACCTAAAAGTAACAAACATTACATAAGTTAGTGGTTTTTAAAGTCGGTAAAGACTGTGCCGACTTTCCTTTTTTAAGGGCTGTGATATTTGATAGTTCAATTGATATTTTAATTACTATTTTTTTTATAACAGTTACAAATTAATTACAATAAATGTACAATAATTATAATTATTGTAAAATTTGAAATTGGAACAATTTAGCTATTTAATACGACATTGCAAATGAAAATGTCAGATTTAGCTTTTAGCGCCAAAAAATGGCATTAAATTTAACCAGCTAATATTCATGTAATAATTAAAAAAAACACACATTGTAATTAACAACAAACAACCATATTGGCACATCTGAATTATAACATTATTATGCACTGGCTCTTTGTTACCGAGTTTGGCTTGTTTCTCTTTCCTGTTCCTATGCTAGCCTGGTTTGCCGTTACGTTTTTGTGTTTCTGTAGTTAAAAAAACTAGTCAATAGCCATCT
>VCAZ01000428.1:0-22500 GCA_005784505.1 Bagarius yarrelli | reverse complement strand
TTCATCAGTGTAACGATGACTGTGTGCATCAAGACATGGTTTTACATGCTTGGAGTATATAAACTCCAAATGTTAGAGCCCTGACATCAAACTGGTTTACAGACTGCCTCAATAGACACTGTGAATAATTTGAACGTGCAAATTGCCAAAGCGATGCTCCAAAAACAAAAGTTAAATGTTTTCTGTAAAGGCAGGCTTACACTGTGCAATTCTGGCCAAAATTTGGTCGTCTGGGACAAATTTTGAAATCCTAAAAGATTCTGATAACCCTATGATAAAATCTTTTGTCTTTGATCGACAGTTTGACATGATCACAGACAGCTGATTGACAATCAATGCAATCAATTTTTGTTTCTAATGAAATTCTGGCAGTGTCAAAAGTGTTTTCTTGTTAAACAAATAAGAGTGCTGTATCTGATGATGCAATTATCTCGACAATCGGGCAAAATAACCGCGACAATTTGTTTGCTCGCTACCGTTTATTGAAACGTAACAGATTAATGACGTAAAAAAGGACTATAAAAACAACTGCTATCAATGCAAACTGCAAAATGCTTGAAAAAACAGGTCATCGATCAAAACAAAAGCTTGGTGGTATGACAAAACATTGCCACAAGGCAAGGTGTAACCAACAACAAAAACGTGTGGGTTAGAGCACCATGGAACTGACCAGATCATAAAGATTGTAAAACATTAACCAAAAAAGCAGTCAGTAGGAAAGTCAGCTTACACAAGCTTTAATGCTCCTTCCCGAAACAAAGGGCTGCTGAATAGAATAATTCCATGCATACATGAATATGCAGTCAATAAACAGAACCACCTTAAATATTTAACTTGAACAAATATTACATAATATTCCACATAATACATTTTCTATAATTAATATATAGAACTCACAGTTGCAAATAAGTCTCTGCTCATCTAATAATAAGTATGCATATGCCGCCAAGTTTGGTCAAAAGTACGCTTTATTCGTTTTTGATTGATATCTTACTTCCTGTTTAAGGTAGATTATCCAGACATTTGACCTTGCTTTGACCAGGACTAACTCGTTTGGACTGGTTGTAAAATAGAAGCATTTGCTGGTTACGATGATTATTTCATCCTAATCTTATAATATAAATCCAAGCAACAGTGTCTGTAAGCATTACCTATTTTAGTGTCCTGCTGCATGAGTTTCTGCTCAATCTCCTCTCTGGCTTTCTCACTTTTGTCTAGTTTCTGCAGCATGCTGCCCACATCTACCATAGCCCCATTATAAACGATGAGGCTGCCTGAATCTTTGTCTTCTGTCTCACGCTTCGTCTTCTGACTGGGCAGCAGAGGTCGGTTTCCTGTAAGCCATATTAGCAGAACTGTTAAACACCCATGATACAATTTAAAATCCAGGATATGCAGGCTGTTTTTGTAATTGTTGCACAGCAAAATTCTGGTTTTTATGAAAAGTTTTTAATTAAAAATTATTTTTTTTTTTTAAAGTTAAGCATGTTGCAATGTTTTAGGTGTTTAAAAACTGCAATATTAACTAAAAGTTGCAAAAAAAAAAAAAAATGGACATCTGGATATTACTAAACTCAATCTCATAGTACATTTAGTCGGTATATGGGTGGAATTAGCGACACCTTCAAAAAAAAGAAAGTGCGTTTCTTAAAGTACTGTGCAGGACAGCAGACAAATAGAAATTCGACAAATTTGCAAAACAAATAAATAACTAATCTCAGTAATTACATAAATTTGCTTGATCATGCAGAATGCGCCGGGGTTAAACTGACTTTATAGGTGTGACATTCTGAAGGGACAGCAAACAGTTCTTGGTTAAGAGTTTAAATGATTTGAAGGCCCATTGTATTATTACTTACCCAAGCAGTTCTCAAGTTGGGAATCAGAAGTCCAAACAGGGCTGGGCTCATCCTTGGCTCGGTCCGTTAGCTTTCGGTAATAACAGCACTCCTTCACCAATGGCTTGCTTAACAGTTTCTTTACCTGAAAAAGTTAAGCTATTTAACACTAATACTACTCCCAACATTTCTTATAAGCAGTTAAAACATAACCTTTGTATGAGTAGCCCTCAACTACTGATAAAAAAAAAAAAGTGATGGAAATAGTACAGTTTCAAAAAGAAAAAATCCTATAAATCTCGAATACCTGAGCTCTGGAGAGATGCAAGCCGAGTGTGTACATAATTTCCTCTAGATCTTTTTCCATTAGGTAGCCACAGTGACTTTGATCAAAGTACACAAAAGCCATCAGGAGATCTTTGTCATAAGTGAGCATCTGCTTCTTTTTGTCATCCTAAAGACATCAGAGGAATTTAGTGAGTTGAAAGAGAAGAAAAATATGTTTATAAAAAGGACTACATCAACCACAAAGAGCTCACTTTATCTTTAGATGGCTTATCCCTTGATTTTCTGTCATCACGGCGTTCATCTCTCCTATCCTTTCCGTTGGAATCATCATCATCTTTATCTGGGAATTATAGACATTATGATGTTTATCCAAGTTGTCTGTACAATATAAAACATTCTTTACAGGCATATAAAATATACCATCATCATCATATTCATCAGCGTCCTCAGCGTCCATCGGATCATACTCCTCAGCATTGTTATTGCTGCTTTCATCTTCGTTATCTTCGTCATCTTTGGAGTCTTCTTTTTTCAAACTTCTCTCCTTGTCCTCATCCTATTAAATATAAAGAGGGAGTACTTGAAATTAATCTATTAAAACCACAAAGCTATTTGGCTGCAGTGTTTATTGATCAGGCAGAATAATGTACTGTTCATAACCTTAATCTTAGGAAGGCAGTTATTTGAAATTATTTATAGCTGTGGCTCGTGTACATTTAAAAAAAAATTAATTAAGACAAATTTATTTTAAAGGTTTTTGAAAATAATTTTATAAACTCTTTCATATGATGTAAACTACCACACTTTCGGCCCATTTTAACTTTAAAATATAGAATAAATCTTTTAAAAACCCACTAAATAAACTGAGCTAAAAATAATGCACCTGAAAAAGCTGCTTTAATATTTTTTACACATTAATTAAAATACTTACTTTAAGGTATTGTACAGTTTGCTAGATTTACTGGACTGTTTTACTGTCAATTAAGCAGGTTTTTATACTTTGTTTAAATTTTCACACACACACACACACACACACACACACATACTGTGACTCAAGTTACTTTGACTGTACAGATACATATCCACATTTAACGCTGACATTTTGAGCTGAAGAAACGGTCAGGACATAGGGAAGCATGAAGCATCCACTCACCCTTCTCTTATCCTCCTCTTCTCTTTGTCTTTTTGAGACTGGCTCAGCATTCTCGTCCTCTTTCTCCTTCTTCACATCCCTCCTGTCCACTTCTTTTCTTTCTGCATCTTTCCTAGCCTTATCTTTCTTGTCTTTTTTCTCATCCTTACTCGGGAGGGCCTCAAGAGCTCTATAGATTCTGTAGCCAAAATCTCTTTGAAGCATTTCATTGAAAAGTTCAGCAAATAAGGAGACCTGTAGAAAAGCACAAAAATTTAAAAATCAACAATAGGAGGACAATAAACTAGTCAGAAGTATTTACCAACCAGCAAAAAATTGGAAGGTTTTGAATAAAATAAAGTACAAGGAATATCTTGTACTTTATTTTTTATCAACATGCACACTAAGGGATATAACATATACTGCTTTGCTAGCTTTATCTATTAAAGTACATAACGGGATTGAGTTTCCCTACCTCAAAGGAGTGCTCTTTATTATCCTCTAATCTGTAGTCCAACAGCACACTCAAAGACATGATACTGCAGTCAAATTTGCCATTTTTGCTGCCCAGTTGGGGTGAACAATAATTGTGGGTTCATCTGGGAGAACATAACGCCTTTCCCTACGCTGGCGCTCCAACTCCTCTTGCCGCTTACGTTCTTCTTCCTTAAAAAACATTCAATAATTTTTTTCTTAACTTATAAGTTATTCGACTTGCTTCCATATTGTCTTTTCATGTACAGAGTGAAAAAGAGTAATAACATTCAAGTGATTTTTCACCTCACGATCTTCCTCAGTTCTGCAGGGCGGCTCCTCTTCCTCCACACTGACAGGCTCAGCCTTCTCGGGCTCTTTAGATTCCTCCACTTGCTCCTCCACCTTCAGTTGCTTAGTAAGTCGTGCTATCAACTGAGATTTTAGTCCTTTGGAACTTAAAGCTCGGTTTTCCAGTTCCTTGCGCAGATCGTTCACCTGATTACAGGTACATGCATACAAATGAAGCAGCTGCTTAGTAGAAAATAGTGCCAAAATGACCAACCTCTTACAGTTTACCTTCATAGACTTCGGATCGAGTTTAGACCAGTGAGTGGGGGTAGAAAGCTCTTTTGAATCATTATCATCTTTGTCCTCTTCATCCTAGAACAGTAAACAACAGATGAACAGAACGTTAGTAACACTGAAATGGTTTTCGTTTTTTAAAATAAAAAGTTGATCCGTGCAAGAAGGTCAAAACAGTCTCTCATTTTCTCCTCCAACTTAGGTCTCGATTTTGAACAAAAACAAACAAATAAAACCAAACCAAATGTGTCAAATTCTAGTATACATGAGAGCTCTCTAGCTTTTATAACCGATGCAAACCCCACCCATCAGCCAATCAATGCCAGTTCTGTGGAATACAAAAAGATAAATCAATGACAGTGGGTCCAAGAAACGCACTCAGATGGTCTCCAACTCAGTGTGTGTGTGTAATGATTACCTATAGCTATAATTTGTTTTTTAGTGGCTGTTTTTCCTAATTTTGAACATTAACTCAAAGAGGACTGTCCTTGAATCAACCAACCTCCCTGGAGATATCAAATCCACAAGTCTAGGTACAATCCAATCAGAGAATATAGAAAAAAAAAATAAGGACAGACAAGAAATAAAGCCTAAGGAACTTTTAGTTCATTGGATACTGATTTAAAATATAAATGAATTACAACAGAAAAACATTCTAACACACACAATCACAACTGGCTCTCCAGATTCCAGCATGCCATTTCATAACGTCAATAACTTTTAAATAAATCAATTAGCAAATATTACTGTGGTATTCAAATATTTCTATTCACAGTAAACAACACTATTATACGTTTCGGATTTAATTTATGATCAGGCAGAGCTAGAATCTGCTTTACCAGTTGATGCAGTCTCGATAAATTAAAGTCCTAATCTGTTCCGCTGTGTAAGACTGCAGGCTGGGTGGGGTGGGGTGGCGAGGGCAGTGCTGGGACAGCAAGTAGAGAAAAGCAGGAAAAGAATGGGGTTGGAGAAAAAGAATGGACACAACAGGGACAATAAAAAGGGGCATTTGTATGGTGCCTGTGCTTGTTTGTGTATTTGAGTATTTGTCTGTCTATTCCTGTGCCTGTGAGAAGCGGAATGAGAAAAGAAGGATTAGCATTCAGTGCCTGTTCTCCATCAGCCTCCTTCCGTTCAGCCAAGAGTTTCTCTGCCAGCTGCTCCTTGAGTCCGCGGGACAGTCCTTCCCACTCTGAGCGGGTAGGAAGACAATGCCAAACATCCGGGAGAAATAAAACCACTGTCTCCACATGTGCGGGAACTGTCCGCCCTTTGTGAGTCTCCTCAGGGCGGTGATAGCGAATCTCTGCAAAACGATACCTGTCGCAAAGGAAGAAGTGTATTGGAAAGAAACATTCTGTCAAACATCACAAGGCCTAAACCCAATACACTTTCATACACACAGCTCCAATCCCACTGCCCCACTTTGTGGTAAATGACCCCAGAATAGGGCATGAAAAGTCTTCAGCTTTCCACAGTAGATTCTCACGATGAACAGCAGCCATGTGTTGGGAAAACCAACAGACAAAAACAAAAACCAACAACATATCTGACATTTTCACTTGCCCTCCTGCCAGACCCCTCCCCACAGAAACTGAAAGGTCTGAACTGGATGCTTGTGAGGAATAGCTCATAAACCATTGTGAAAGAAAGACATATTTATAAGACACAGTGAAAGCAAGTTAAATATATAAGATATTTAACATATCAAATGTCATAAAATAGAATGTAATGGTGGCGACTCCTCCTCTGGCTCTGCTTTTCCAGCAACAGATTAAGTGCATTCAACCACATAGAGGCATGACTGGTACACACATTAGCAAAAAGGACAATGCAACGCAAGATAAAAGAGCAAAAAAAAATAAATTGCAGTTAAGTAGACAAATAAGCTCTTGACAAGTAAGAGCTTTGTAAAAACCATGCAGTGAGTCACAGACTGCTGATGTTTTAGTGTGTTTAACACTGCTTAGGACTAGTACTGACAAATGCACATGTAATAAAATTTAACATATTTTAACTTTGGGGAAAAAGTTGTACTTACCATTGGGTACATAAACTCAGATCAATGCCTGTCAGGGCCTTACAACAACGTATTGCTGTTTTTATTAGGACCGAGGGATCGTTTTCTGGGTCAGATCCATCCAGAGATGGAGACCAGTGTCCACCAATTGCCATGGCTTCATCTTTGCCCCTCATCCCAACCAAGAACTAAGAAGGAATTAATTAATAAAAAAAAAGAATCAAATACTATACAAAATAAAGAATTTAAAAAGGTAAACATTTAGCATTAGAACTGTACAAGGCAAGGGAAGTTTATTTATATAGCACATTTTGTACATAGTGGTAGTAAAGTGCTTTACATAATAGGAATTAAAATTAAAACAGTAAAACCTAGATTTAAAACAACAAACAGTTTTAAAATCTTTATTTTAAAATAAATAAACATGTGTTTTGAGTCTGGATTTAAATAGGACTAGGGTTAGAATTTTGCTATCTGGTCTCCAAATCCTTAGTATGCGACATACAACACACAAAAAGTTTCCGAATGCCCTACACTTTACTATCCCATGAGGCCTGGCAAAAGATGAAGTGGCAACGCAGCACTTTTCAAGTGTTTTGAGTAGCTTTAAGTGATTCAAGAGAAAAAAAAAGCACTGCTGTGTAAATTACTAATAATAACAAGTTTAACACCATTCACGTTAAACAATATCCAAATTCGAGCTGCCATGATTGTCCGAAATTCATTCATACTACCTGTAACCAGAATATATAAACGGCTGGGAGGAACATTCTTCTTAAAATGTAGTCTATAGGGCTGTGCGATTTAGGGAAAATATCTAATTGCGATTTTTCTGACAGATATTGCAATTGCGATTTAATCTTCTTAATAGTGTTAACACTTCTTAAAGTGTCCAGCAAACATTACACATTCCTTATTTCCTCTGTGGTCTAGCAGATGCAGTGTGTGCCTTTCTACCAAATAGATGGTTAGCTTTTCATGCAGTCAGTGCTGCCCCCAAAATGCATTTTAAAAAAAAATTTTACATTTCAGTGTTCATATATTTTTTTTAAAAATCCATTAAACAAAATATATATTTCCTCTAGTGCAAAACACTTCTAATAAAAACAAAAATGATCTTTTCTTCTGTAAACAAGCTCTTTTTGAAATAAGCTAGGTCTAGCTACATTATCAGCAGTTAAGAGCCTCTGTCTGTCCTTCCTCTTGGATAAACACTCCCTTAGTCCAGGCGCAGTAGTCTATCCCGTGTGCTCTACAGAGATGTCTGCCGTCTGCAAACAGCCACTAATTTAGCTCGAAGTTAGCACTAATATAGTGCACAGTGAAAATAAAATATGTTTCAGTCCATGTTTTAACATATGTGAGGATGAGGTTTTTTAATTCTCCTTTTGTCACTGCAATAAAGGCACTATGTCTTTAGCGAGGTAGCGGGTTATGGCGTTCGTTATTTCCTTGTGTTTTAGCATCTTTTTATATGCTGTAACAGCAGCAAACAATTCTGAAATTTCACTTTGTTGCTTGCTGTTAGACTGCTAGCGGGTACTTGCAGAGAAAGACATAATCCCACTCTATTGCACTTTTTATTGATTTTAATTTATTTATTTTTTTAAATGGTGGGTGTTGCACGCACATGGCCAAAATGTTGATTGGCCGCAAAAAGTATTGCGCACTTAATTGGCTGGTATGACTGTCTCTTCAAGAGGGCATTTATGCATTTGTTCTGGGACTTTTTATATCGCGTCCACATCGCAGCCTTTTGCTATTAGTTAATTGCAGTGTTTTAAATTGCGATTGTGATCCATATACGTGAGTTGTATGCGATTTTGGACTGATATCTTCTGAATGCTGATTCCAAACAAGGAAAGTCTACTGTTTAAATTGACCCCTTGGTATGTCTGACCTGATCAGGGCATTAGTTAACCCAACTCTTATTAAAATACTGACTTAAATAAATTTAGCATCCCTGCAACAGGATAAAAACCTAATATTTAGCGTAAAAAGAAACTTAAAAAAAAAACCCTAACAAAAAGCAATTGGGTGTTTTTTTTAAAAAACTGACAGGTTGAAAATAAAAAAAAATAAAAAACAAGTCTGCTTAAAATCGATGTCCTCTGAAATACTACAGCATTAGCATTCAGAAAAAAAATTTAATAACTATCCAATAGTAAGATGGCTGCTGGTTGAAGTGAACGATAATGTACAAGGATGGTAATCTGGCTTTACCTTAATGAGGCGGGCTGGGTGCTGGAAAGAGTCCCTTAACTCTTGTGGATCATCAGCCAACGCACAAGACTTGTGATATAGTTCATCAAGACTTGGGTTTGCCAGCAACATTACCTACACCACAGCATTATTAGTTAGGGGTTACATACAAGAATACACAAAAAACACACATACAAGAAAATTGTAAATAAAAATCAGAACACAATGAAAAACATCTTCATACCTTAGCACTATAGGTATGATTGGCATCAGGAGGGTCCAGTACGGCGGTGTTCTTCACTAAAGAGTCCACTTCTTTATGCATGATATGGAAGTTACAGTAGTTCCCAAAAGTGAATGGTCGTGATAAGGAGAAGGCATCCACCCAGGTGAACACAGCATTAAAGAAGTCACTTGGGATGTACAGACTCTGATACCTACGTCTTAGCTCCATTATGTCACAATTATATCTGTGAAATGAACACACACACACACACACACACACACAAGCAAATCCAATCATAAAATAAATTTGCACTTTACATGCATGTTCAATTACTATTTAATAATAAACAGTAAAACAAGTCTTACGCATCCAGGGAGAACTTGGAAAACTGTACAGTGTATCGAGGCACAACTCTGCGTGGACGTCTAGGTGAACGATCTCTGCGAGGGGACCGGTCCCTTGAGCGCTTGCGTGCTGGGGAACGCTCTCTGGATCGCCTCCGCTCCCTGTCTCTCTCCCGACTGCAAAGAAATAACCACTTAATTAATATAAACATTACACAGACACAAAGCCAATCTATTTCCAGATTAAACTGAGAAAATAACAGAATCAGGTCAGTGCAGGTCTCTATTAGGTATTTGATTCATAAAAGAAATCCTTATACTGGAAGCAGTCTATGAAATGCAGAACCTGCTTTTTAATTGCCATGAAATGCATCAACATGATCTTTTTTTTTTGTAGCAAAAAAAGGACTGCATACAAAGAACTTTCGTCACTGATACTTATTGTGAATCTGAAAAACTGTGAGGAATTAAACTAAATACTGACCTTCTGTCATCTTTCCTGAGAATAAGTTCTGGTCGATCACTACGGCTGGGAAAGCGAGGAGAGGGGTCCATGCGTCTCACAGGCTGAGGCTGGGGCATCATCCGCACTGGAGGCTGAAGCAACCCCCCTGAAAAGACTGAATCTACAAGACAGACAGAGGCAACTGCTAAACCAAGGCAGAGCAGAAATACAACCTCTCATTTCACATAAGCTCAGAGCTTGCTGTCACATGGGCTGAAGTTACTCTACCTTTGGGAGGTGGTTGAGGAAGAAGAGGTTGAGGAGGATTCTGGAGTAATGGGGCAAGAGAGGCTGCTGAAAGCTGAGCTTGAAGCAGAGACGGAGGGGGGCCCTGTGCTGGGACGCTGAATGTAGTGGGTGGAGGTAAAGACTGGATCATGGAAGGGCCTGGCTTCATCATGTTGGGCGCTGGAGGCTGGCTCTAAAGCATGAAGTAAACACGAGTTAACACCAAATGGAGCAAAGAACTACAGCAGCCCGTTTGGGACAAGTCCGTTGACAGCAATGGTACTTTTTAAAGCAATTTATCACAAAGTAGGCAATACTTGTTTCACTTTCAGCACATGGATTTGAATGATCTAATATAAAGGTTATAAACGTAATATAAAGGTTATAACAAGGAAAATCTTTATAATCAAGGAGAGTGAATACCTAATCAAGTATTCCTTTTTGCTTTTGCAATTAATGACTGTCACATACACAAACTAGCTCATGCTTGTTTCAATTACACACTTTATTACTATTACACAGAGATTACTACGTTATACCATTAGCCATTGCAGTTGCTTGTTTTGCTGTTTGTATGAACTAAAGGAGACACCAACAGTTCATTTTAAATTAAAAGCACAAGAATATATTAGTTTTTACAAACTGCAACTGCCATATTTCCAACAAAACATGAGTGCCATATTAGGGAAAGGTAAGCTAGGAAACACACTTTAAAAAAAACAAAACACACAACGGTTACATTTGATCTGGAATCCACCCGCTGCGTGTCATATGGCAAGCGTAGCGTACTACTACTCCTGCGTCAGAGTAACGTAAAAGCTGGACAGCTGTGGGGAAAACCTGAGGTAAGGGCTGAGCCGCCCTGGTGCTATATATGAGGATGTTAAAGCACAGTCCAAATCTCCCCTCGCTGCCAATGACGGATTAATGAAGAAAACAGTAAATTAGGAGAAGTTACTTTGGTAATTTAGAATCAGTTTGTTGCTCACCGTTTGGTGTTTGGTAACTGAGGTAACGTAAAGTCTGGATGCGCTGAGCATTCCATCCTTGAAAGGGCATGTTGGGATTATAAACACCTCGCAGCTCCACCACCAACACGGTCACCCCCCCCACTTGGGGTGTTTTCCCTTTCACAGCACTTAAAACACCAACAGAAAATTACCAGTTTAATCAGCCTTAAAAAAAAACAAACTTATTTAAAAACAGTCATCCCAAAAATCACGTTCTTCAACTCACCTCAGCTGGAAGAACACACTCTCTTCATCCACAAACCCAAATGTATCATGTAGCTTGTTGACACAACGCCAGTAAAGACACGCTGGTTTCTGTGGCTGTGTCTGTGCTGCGATGGCTGGATCGGGGAGTTGGGTACGATACTGTGATCTGTGCAGTTTGCTGTGGGTTTGACAACTCATACTGGGTTGGCACCAAACGGGCTGGACCAACCGATTCGGTCTTTGGTTTCACAGCCACCCCTTACAGTTTTTTTATTTTGGCACGATTGGGGTTTTTGTTCAGAGGGACCAGTCCACGTTTTTGTTTATTTCCTAAACTTTTTATAAGCAGGATTTACAACCACATGACGCACATTGGCGCTAGTTTTAGCGGGGGTACGGATAATTGAAAACCCCGTTCTATCCGAAGGGTTAACCAACAAAGGCTTCCTTTCCATGAAATGGTTTTCAGATAGCATATAATTGCAATATGTTTAAAGTTAGGTCTGATCTACACAGAGAGCTTAAATTTATGACCACTTAAAGCCAACAGTTGCTATCCATTGATGTCGTCATACCTACCATAACATTAGTAATCATTTCTAACTGGCAGCTAAATTTTATGTCGCAACGATTACAGACAAGTGTCATGTCACACCACACCAAACCGTGCACACGCTAGGGTATTAAGCCACTAGTTGTATTAATGCTAATGTGTATTGTGGGGTGTTTCGTTATTGGTTTAATGTATCTGGGTGAACCTAGATGAGTGTGTGCCATACACACTAGTTATAAAGTGTGTGTGTATAACTATATGAATAGTTATAAATAGTTATGTTAAGTTGTGTATAAAACAAATGACTGGCCTGGTGGTAAAAGTCCTATTGTACCATTAATAATAAAATTTCCCAGATAAATAGCATTGCCCATTGACTGTGGGTATATGAGTACAAAATAATTTGCATTTTGGGGACAGTAAAATCGTTACTCTTTAATCAATTAACATATTGTTGAACACATAATCCTAATAAAGCAACATAATTATTCAAGTTTACTTGCATGATCAAGTTTACCTGTGAAAGCAGGGCAGGCTGAGGCTGTGGAAGCTGTCAACAACAAAACAAGAGAACTGTAATAAGGAGCTGTAATAACAAAATTACAAACTGTTTTATGAAGCTTAAGGCAGTAAGCCAGGGTCATCATTCCACGCAGTGTTAAAATGCAGAGTAACGATTTTTACCAAAGCAAAAACCAAACCAGTCATCAAGTTGCATGCAGCCAACTAGCTACAGGGCAAGAAGGCACTCATGATACTTGCCAAGACGTATTCATCATGTTTACTGCATACCCATCTTGTTAACCAAACCATTGTGAATGGTCTGTTTTGTTTGTTTTTATAAGTATATTTACAAAAAGTCAGAAGTTGGGGTTATAACATATTTTAATGATATCAATTTTAAGTCAATTAACAAGAATCTATCAGCAAAGATCAAAGACCCATTATTGGCTGCTGTGTTAAAAGTGCTGTTAAAAGCACCACACATGACATTAATATACTGAACTGGAAAGAAAAAAAATCCTGTCCTGCTACAAAAATTATAGCTGGGCAAAAATGTAATCTTAATCATTTTTTTCCATATTCACGAGCTTTTTAAAAAAAGTGTGTGTCAATTTAAAATTGTTAATGATACCAGCTTTTAAAAAAAAGGGTATCTAATCAATGACTGAAGCACAAACAACAACAAAAAGGTTTTAATAGTTAAGTCTAAATGTATAGTTTATCAACATTAAGACATTAATTAAATAAGACATTGAAATTAAGACAAACTACTTACAATTAACACAACACAATTACCACCTATGCTAAAAGCTGTTTTTTGGTTGTATTGAAGTACTTTTATTTGGAAAAACAGCATCCAGCACAGATGTCATGATTCAGACTCACCTATTCTGAGCTTAGCTTTGGCTACACTTTTTTTTGTTAATTGACATAGTATATGTCCACATATGTCTCTGGACTTCATATTTAATACATTTGATTGTTTGGATTTTTTGTTGGAACTTTATGGATCAGTGGCTTTTAGGGTTTTATTTTTTTAATGTATGTTTTGGATGGTGGTCTGTGCCTATTGTATCTTGGTTTACATTATTCAGTCACAAGAATCTTATCTTTTCAAAGATATCTTACGTGTTTTTTATTTGAGTGCTGTACAACCACCAACGTTTCCCTTATGGAACGCAGTGTCCCACCGGGAGGACGGTAAAAGGTTAAAGGTTTTAATCCATATTGTGTAAAAATGCCCAGAGCGTATCATCGTTATCCACATAAAAGTTTATAGCAATATGAAATGAATCATCGGGCGAGGCCTATACAGGATCACAAAGTGCAGAGTGGCCACTAAAGTTACACTATAAAGTTCAACTAAGCTGAGAGTCAATTTGCTTGTCAGACCTGGCAGGCAAATATATTTGCCTTTTTTTGGATGCTGGCCTTATCAGCAGGAAAAGCCTTTTTAGAGTTACCCTACTTTAAAGACAAACAGGGTTACAGGGGTCACAAATACAGGTGTCTCCTATCAAAATGCCAAAAAAAAAAAAAAATTCTGATATCTCTGATAGTCTCTGATATCTTTTTTTTTTAAAATTACTGTGACAAAATCAATGACTAACAAAAGCTATTCATCCGGATTTTTCACGCCTTTATTGTGAACAGCTGAAAAACCATCTGTTTGTGCTGCTGGTTTAATTAATTAATTATTGCGATTCAGAAATGTTTTCTGCACCGGAAAAATTCATTAGTTCAGCATTCAAAAGTAAATTTGCCAAACAATGCAGTAATAAGCGGTAAACAATCACAGTAATTTAAACTAGCAATGTTCATCACACCTGCATACACAAAGTACAGTACTAAAAAAATCAATTAAATGTAGCGATCAAATAAGAGTTATAATTATAAAATAAGAGAAATTAGCTGTGAAAAACATAACTCGTGCTTAAAAATCAGATACGCATGAGTACCTGATGAGGGACACTGTAGAGCGTCTGCTGAGGAGGTGGCTGGGGTGGAGGAGCTTGAGGTGGCTGCTGCTGCTGTTGTTGCTGCTGGTACTGCTGCAGAGCTGAATTGATCTGAGACTAAAATAACACAAAAGATGTAAAAACAAATACACAGACGGAAGAACAAATATTTTACATGTATTTATTACAGCTGTGAGTAAACCTGCAGCTATACTGATCGGAAAGACACTCATTTCACCACAACCTGTACAATCCGACCCTGTGTGTAAACTCTTAACAGGGTTACAACTTTATGATCTTTATAAAGCAAATGCTTTGCTGTTTGAATGTGAATAGTGTGCTTTCTTTCCGTGTGCGCCTTTCCCTTCACTAGAATTTCAGCACTTTGAACTTTGTGCAACTCACCTGTTGCAGTGCGGCTGCGGCAGCGGCGGCTGCCTGCTGCTGGAGAGCCGCATTCTGCTGGGAAATCTGGGAGCCGGCAGCAGACTGTGGGTTTAGTGACGCTGCAGCTAAGGCGGACTGCTGAGAGTACATGGAGGGGGACGCGCCTAACAGAGACGGCTGCTGAACACCTAAAGCTGTAGCAGGAAAAACGGCAAAAACAACTGCTGTTATGTTCAACTTTTCAGCACCAAACACTGCTTGAATAAATATAATATACAGTGCAAAGCAGTGAACACTAAACAAACAATTGTACAAACAAAACTTTAAACTTTACATCTGAGATCAAGAAATAGATAGATTGGACCACTAGGAATAATAAACACACACAAAAAAAAAAAAAACACTTTTGTCCATTTTTGTATTCCTCACAGTGCAAACTGTTCAAGTCGAGTGACTGGGCAGAATGTCCAGGCTGAGACACTGCAGTTGCAGCAAACTGAGCTGCCCATGGAGGGTTCTTCTGTCCCCCAAACTGAGCCATGGAGGACGGCTTTCAGTACTGATGCACCAGCAGCAATCGACGTCCTGTGAAAATGGTGTCATTACTCACAAACTTAAAAACAATAATGGATTAAATCTTTCATTTTGTTTAGACCAGTATTGCCTCAGTTAACAGTCGTTGCCCGTATAACATTGATATTATAAGTACAATAACATATCTCCACAAATGAGTCATATCACTTCAATGCGTCTAATACTATTTTAGCTATACACAAAGAGCTTTTTTTTTTATTCTCAAGAGCCCGCACACAACAAAAACATTCAAATGTAAATAAATAAATAAAGCAAACAAAGGAGATTAGGCTTGTATTAAACAGACACCCTCAGTTGACGCGGTCAACGATTATGCTAAATTTGATTTATTCACATTTTTTATTAGCTCTACATGGAATATCAATTTAATAGATTACAACATTGATTTTATTACTAGTTAATTACTATTACCAATCCAACGGAATATCAATTTAATCTATTACAACATTGATTTCCATTACTAGTTAAGAATCTATTCCAACCAATCCAACGGAAAAGAATCTTCTCTCCCTTAATAACCTTTTTTTTTTTTAATGCATTTACAGCATTTGGCAGACGCCCTTATCCAGAGGGACTTACGTTTAACTCAACGACGACTTGCTAAACGTAAAGTTATAGAAGCTAGAGCCTTTTGGACCCTTGACCCTTGATGAAAGGTAAACATTTACTGCCTGCCCACCAAAGAATTGCCAAAAAGTGACCTTGTATTGAGATCTATGTCGAATGCATTTTCCAGGATCTAAATACACTGCTCAAAAAAATAAAGGGACACACTTAAACAACACAATGTAACTCCAAGTCAATCACACTTCTGTGAAATCAAACTGCCCACTTAGGAAATCACGAAAGGAAGCAACACTGATTGACAATCAATTTCACATGCTGTTGTACAAATGGAATAGACAACAGGTGGAAATTATAGGCAATAGCAAGACACCCCCAATAAAGAAGTGGTTCTGCAGGTGGTGACCACAGACCACTTCTCAGTTCCTATGCTTTCTGGCTGATGTTTTGTTCACTTTTGAATGCTGGCGGTGCTTTCACTCTAGTGGTAGCATGAGACGGAGTCTACAACCCACACGTCAAGTGGCTCAGGTAGAGTGCAGCTCATGCAGGATGGCACATCAATGCGAGCTGTGGCAAGAAGGTTTGCTGTGTCTGTCAGCGTAGTGTCCAGAGCATGGAGGGGCTACCAGGAGACAGGCCAGTACATCAGGAGAGACGTGAGAAGCCGAGGCCGTAGGAGGGCAACAAAACCCAGCGGAGCACCGGACGCTACCGCCGCCTTTGTGCAAGGAGGAACAGGAGGAGCACTGACAGAGCCCTGCAAAATGACCTCCAGCAGGCCACAAATGTGCATGTGTCTGCTCAAACGGTCAGAAATAGACTCCATGAGGGTGGTATGAGGGCCCTGACGTCCACAGGTGGGGTTTGGACTTACAGCCCAACACCGTGCAGGACGTTTGGCATTTGCCAGAGAACACCAAGATTGGCAAATTCGCCACTGGCGCCCTGTGCTCTTCACAGATGAAAGCAGGTTCGCACTGAGCACATGTGACAGACGGGACAGAGTCTGGAGACACCGTGGAGAGCGTTCTGCTGCCTGCAACATCCTCCAGCATGACCGGTTTGGCAGTGGGTCAGTAATGGTGTGGGGTGGCATTTCTTTGGAGGGCCGCACAGCCCTCCATGTGCTCGCCAGAGGTAGCCTGACTGCCATTAGGTACCGAGATGAGATCATCAGACCCTCTTGTGAGACCATATGCCGGTGCGGTTGCCCCTGGGTTCCTCCTAATGCAAGACAATGCTAGACCTCATGTGTGGAGTGTGTCAGCAGTTCCTGCAAGACGAAGGCATTGATGCTATGGATTGGCCCGCCCGTCCTCCAGACCTGAATCCAATTGAGCACATCTGGGACATCATGTCTCGCGCCATCCACCAACGCTACGTTGCACCACAGACTGTCCAGGAGTTGGCGGATGCTTTAGGTCCGGGAGGAGATCCCTCAGGAGACCATCTGCCACCTCATCAGGAGCATGCCCAGGCGTTGTAGGGAGGTCATACAGGCACGTGGAGGCCACACACACACTACTGAGCCTCCTTTTGACTTGTTTTAAGGACATTACATCAAAGTTGGATCAGCCTGTAGTGTGTTTTTCCACTTCAATTTTGAGTGTGACTCCAAATCCAGACCTCCATGGGTTAAAAAATTTGATTTTCATTGATAATTTTTGTGTGATTTTGTTGTCAGCACATTCAATTCAAAGTATTTAATAAGAATATTTCATTCATTCAGATCTAGGATGTGTTATTTTAGTGTTCTCTTTATTTTTTTGAGCAATGTATATTAGCTCAGTAATTTCAATAACAATTTCAGGCATTCCCAAAGGCATGCAAATGAGATCTGCTGGTGAGTGCTTACATCTATTACATGAATCGCTTCAAATTTGATTAAAAAAAAAAAAAAAAAAAAGATCTAAAAACAATTTTAGCAATTAACCTGACCTGTGGTACAATGGAGAGATGACATGTTAATTCATCAGTACTTTAATGTTGGTCTTTGTAACACTGATACTGTTAACTAACCATGGCACATCACTGATACACCAGTTAGCCTGATTACACTGTAATATCGCGATATTATACCGAGTTCATACTGCACGATCTTTATAGTCGCCGGATCAGTTCTCACACTGTATTAGTGTCCATGTCCTACATCGGAGAGATACACCCTTATCTGGACACGCTTATCCAGAGCGACTTTCATTTAACTTTTTTTTTATTGGGGGTTAATTATTGCTGTGAATCGAACCCACAATCTTCCTATTAGCAGTCCAACACCTTTTGTGCTACCACATTAGCCACATCGCTTAATCAAGGCAAATGTAAACATGTCTGCCGTCGGGACCAAATTAACCATCTTATTTATTTGCTCGGTTGTAGATACGAAATAAACCCAACGAAGGTCGTCTGTGCTGCAGAAACTCCGGCATCGCCATCTAATAGTGTATATTTCACCATAAACCTCAACCGTGTAAACAGGCCATGGTACTAGCATTAGCTGCTGCCCTGCTCCTCTTATGCATGCTAAGCGAGCAGGCTACATGATCCGCCAGATAGCTTGCTAAAGCATTTAGACAACCCACACAAATCTACATGGACTAAGCGTGTCTGCATGAACAACAACAACAAAGTTTAAACTAAAGACGCGGCAGTCAGCATGAACAACAAATAACTGAATGTGTTGTTCTCGAAGGAAACCATTTTTATCTACTCACACGGTGGTTAGAAATGTCAGGTCAGCAAACGCTGCACCGCCTGCAGTAGGCTAGCTCGCCGAGCTAACGTTAGCGCTGCGAAGTGCGCCGCGCTCTGGGACACTTTGTTAAGCTGCTCTTTAATTGCGGACCAGTAATTAGCATTCTTGGTTAGCTCGAAGCTATTACTATACACGAAGTCGATAAGAACGCTTCACAAATCGACAAATTAAATAAGTCCGCAGTCCAGTATGTTGCATGTCACAAGCACAACAGACATTTTACTAAATTCGCCAGTGTTTTTGTGGCACACGCTTACCGCTGGAAACGCACGGAGACAGCGCTGGAGTGAATAGACTGCGCATGCGCTTTAAGCACATGACGTCATACCGCTAACGACGGAGATCTAAGAAAATTTTATTTCTTTTATTTTTAATTTTGGCAACTAACTAATAATAATAATAATAATAATAATAATAATAATAATAAAATTGCTTAAAACCTATTGTTTTGTGGCATAAAATTAAAAATGTTCGCCCTCGTCATGCATCATTGTGATATTACTATTATGATATAAACATGATTTTGTGTAGACAAACATGAACATGGATCACTTGTGTGGCTTTTTTTTATCAGGTTCAAACACGTAGTGCTGAAATCCTTTTGTAATTGTATGGATCTCTATTTTCTTCCTCTTCTTCCTAATATTATTATTAATAATTATTTTATAATATAACTATATATATTTTTTCTCAATACTGATCGGACAGTCCAAACTGTAAGGCCTGTTGACCTGAAACCTTCCCAGACCGTGTTACTCGACAGCTACTCAGATCGACCAAAGGGGGGCGCTACAGCTTTAAAAACGAAAAATTTCAGACCTTTCTGGCCGAGTCGTACGTCACACACTTAAAGACTTTACTTTCTTTTTTATTTTTGCAGTGACTCATGGCCCTATAGGTCTCTAAGATTTATGGAAAAAAATTGGCCTCTAGTTGGCGCTAATGGATTTATGGCTCTGTAATCACGAGGTGTTTCACACGTTCAAAGAATATGAATATTATTTGTTAATTAGTCATTCAAATAGTTTATAAAATGTTCTCAATTTTGTTTAAAAACCTACTTTTTACAAGCATCAAAATGATGTCACAAAGTTCAATATTAAAACAGTCGGACATTGAGGTGAACTGCATCATGAAGGTCATAGTGATGTCACTAAGCCATATTATTAAGTCACAATCATGACACATACAAACTTTCAACATATCACAAGACAATCACATAATGAGTGAAATACTGAGGTCCAACTTAATTAGGTTTATATTCATTTATCACATGGCTCTTACAAATTCTATAAAGACTGAGAGTGTAGTAGTTACAAAGTGTTTGATACCTTCCCTACAAGTACAAATATAATCACTAGATGCGAGTGCACCATATCCTATGACATCATTTCCAATCGTGAAAATATTTCGAAAATTTTCGGCTTGAACCCAAGTAATCAGTGCTATATTTTATTGAGATTAGTTTTCTTGTATGACAAATACATTGTGTTTCATTATTTAATATATAAATGTTAAAATGTTATTTGTTAAAAAAAAAAAAAAAAACAAGTCTCTGGAAATTGGGATGAACTTTTTTATTCTTTCTCCATAAACAGTCCATAAACAGTCATTTTTAAAGCAAAATATAAACATGTGGGTTTAAAATGAACATTCCTAGGGTGTGACAAATTTACAATGTAAAAATGTAATCCTGGTTAATGTTTTTGGTGCATTTCATATAACCTAAATAGCAGCAAACACACACTAGACTGCATTATTATTAATAAGTAGCATTTATAACTCACAGAAAAATGGAACATACATTTGTTTTGGTACAGTATTGAAACTCTATAAATTCTGAGTTTAACATTTCACCAAAAGACCAAAAGAGTTACTCAGGTATCTTTAGTATCGACTTAACTCTGGTCAAGATCATGCTAAATCCAGAACACTGAATGTGAGGTCATAGTGCACACCGGATTGGGAGAACATTAGGGAAACATGAAAACAGAGCCTCGCTTGTATTCAGGATTTAAACGTTACAGTTTAATGGTGACTAAAACTATTGCACTAAATCAGCACAGCAGACAGGCTTTTGATTGGTAATAGACTGCAACACATCTTATACTACACCATAATTACATTTGCTTTATATGGATAATGGCTTTACAATTTTTTTTATCTCTGATTGTCTTAGAAAACTATAACAAATCATATATAATGTAGGGTAAAACTACAGGATTTCTAAATTTCATGAAAAAAATGTATAGCTTTGTTAAAAAAATAAGCACATTTGGAGTTTTCTTTGTTTCTGATGCATTTTATGTTATGTCTACATATGGGGTTTCCAGAGCTGTTCTTTAGCTCCACTGCTATAATAAGCAGAAAAATGCAAGATGAATTATTTAGATCAGAATATTTTTACAACTCTCTACAATAGAGCAGGTCTAAGGTCGTGGTCTTCTTCAATAAACATGCCTAAACTCTGTGAATCCTCAAAACAGTCTAAGCCTCAAAGTTATGATTCTTCTAATTTCTTCTCCAGTTGCTCAAACACCTTTATGTTTATTTCATCCACTTCATCCACCACCTTAATAAATGCAAGAAGAAAAAACAGTCAATTACTATGCAAGCTGTCTTAACAGAAGAAAATGCTTAATCTTTTTCTTGTTTAATATCTCTAATGTTGTAGTGTCGCTAGATCGCTCACCTGTTCAACATCATCCACCTCTGGAATGTAAAACTGCAGCATGTTCTGTATGCCACTCTTCAGAGTGACGGTGGAACTGGGACAGCCTGTGCAAGAGCCAACGAGCTTTAGCTTCACTGTGCCATTCTCAAAGCCCTTAAAGATCACATCTCCACCATCCTCCTGTACGGTAGGTCTAAACCACGAAACATAGAAATGCTTTTTCACGAAGGAATAAGTAAAAATTCAGAATGCAGTCATTTACTGTATATGCACAATATTTTTTAACATGAGTTACCTGATGCGAGTGTCTAAAAGCTCTTTAATCATCAAGACAATCTCATCATCCTCCTCTGTCGCACCTACAAAATAGAAAAAAACAAGACAAAAAAAGATAAACGTCTCAGCATGTCAAACATGAACTAAGCAATAATAATAATAATCATTAATATTATTTTCACAATTTCTAATATTTACATCATTTTAGAGCTGCACTATATTGGGAAAAAAATGCCATATTTTGTTTTTCTGTGATGATATATTGCAATTTGAAATAGATTAAACAGATGACTTGAACAGCTCTATTTGAAAATTTTTTAATGATTGGGGTGATTTTGTAAGGGAGTACATCTGCGTAAAATATAAACATATAAATTATAAGCATAGATTATTACAATAGAGCCAAGATGCAAATTAAATAAACAGTGTTTTATGTAGTTCTGAAATTGAATAATTGAACATAAAATCACACTGCACAGTATTTACAATATAAATAAAGTAAAACTAATCTTTTTTTTTTTAATCTACAAAAGTTATTGCTACTTGCACCTGAATGCTTTAAACGTAAAATGTTTTAAACAAGCAATGTGCAAATGTTAAACTTTCACTTAATTATTAAATTAATCGACAAATCACAAGCATTCTGAAATCCAAGATTTATGTTACTAGGTGATAAATCAGTTCTCCAAACTGCTCATATAAAGAATTTACTTTTCGTTAGGATGCCTTTGATGGCAGCTAAGAAATGTTTAGCTATACAATGGATATCAGGAAAAACCACCAAGTTATATGAAATGACTTAGGGAACTTTCCACATATGTTCCTGTTGAAAAAATAATGTTCAATCTGGAAAAAAAAAACAACCCATTAACGTTTTAAAATATTGGGGCAAATTTATTAGGAATATATCAAAGATCCTGATGATAACATTCAATGAAAATGATTGATTTTGTTAATTGTGCTTTCTGTTTCTGTTCTGTCCACGGGGGTTAAAATATTGTTTACTATTTCTGATGTGAAAATAATAAATATATTGATTGCCTTTTTTGCAACCTAAAAAGAAAAGAAGAAAAAAATTGAACACTACCAAAATATGTATCAAACATGGCTTGACTGGCTGATCAGCTATATTTGGGCTTAAAAATCCTTTTTTTTTAAGTTTTGAAGAACACA
>VCAZ01000431.1:10000-62500 GCA_005784505.1 Bagarius yarrelli | reverse complement strand
AAAATCTGTATTTTGCAAGGGTAGACACATTAAAATGTTTATTTGATGTATTGATTTATGTTTTGGATGTGCAGTCAGTTTTGTACTATTACTTAATTTTTTAATTTATATGTCTAATCTGTGTTCGTTTGTTTTATTTGGTCTTTTTTGTCATGTAAATACTTTGCACTGATTACTTTGTGTATATTGTTACACATTAGATGTATTTTTTTGCCGCCAGTGAGGCTGGGTGTGTTGTCTCTCGCTCTGCTAATGCGAGCACGAGTGAGGAGAGAGACAAGTTGTGCACACGGTTACATGTGCTCTGTGTTTTTGCAGAATAAAAAGAGATGTCAGGATCTTCTATCAGCGTTGCTTCATTGTTAAAAGAGAAAAAAAGTACACAACCAGAGTAAAAACCGCTACATAAAATTGGTGCCGTGACCCGGATTCGAACCGGGGTTGCTGCGGATCCAGATAAGGTTAGTGTCATATCAGCTGTGTCTGAAGCAGACCTTATGATGCCGGATGGAGCAACACCCTCACAGAGGAAAATAAAGTCATTTCTGGGGATGGTGATGTATTATCAGAGGTTTATTCCAAACTGCTCCAGTGTTGCAAGGCCCTTGTTCAGTCTCTAACAGCTGCACCAAAAGGGAAGAAAACCTCTTTAAGGGTTGATGTGAAATTTAAGAAGCTAAGCCCTGGTGACTGGAAGCAAGAAACATAGTGAAGCTTTTCGAAAACTGAAGTCAGCCCTGTTAGAGTCTGTCGTACTGGCTCACCCTGACTTCAGCAAGCCATTCATCTTGTCTACGGATGCGTCTCTAGATGGTTTAGGGGCTGTACTCTCACAAGTACCAGATGGGGAAACAAAAGCTCGTCCCATCGCCTTCGCTAGTAAAACCCTCAGTCGTGCACAGACCAAGTACCCTGCACATCGTCTAGAGTTTCTGGCTTTAAAGTGGGGTCAGTCTGCGACAAGTTTAGTCATTGGCTGAAAGGTCACAACTTCACTGTATGGACGGATAATAATCCGTTAACGTACATTTTGACAAAACCCAAACTAGACGCATGCGAGCAGAGGTGGGTGTCTAAGCTGGCCCCATACAATTTCAGTATTCAGTATATACCTGGTAGCAAAAAATGTCGTCGCTGACGCACTAAGCAGACCACCTTTTGTCTGTCAAAGTGTTGGCCAAAGGCTGATGTCGGAGCCATATGTGTTGTCCTGTTGAAAGAGTCCGAAAGAATTCATGAAGACACCATCCAGGATGCTTTTAGGGCAAGTGCAAACACATGTCGTGTTGAACATTTTCCATCTACAACTTCAGAGCACTGTTCGCTCACTTGTGCTGAAGTGTCAGCTATCCTTGATGTTCACACACAGTGGGAGGTAGGCGCAAGTGATCGAGCTGTCCAGTGGTGGCTTACTCAGAATACTCATCAGTTTGTTGTCTCCAGGTTTTGGTCCACTTCCAGTATTCTCGTTGAGTGACTTGCAAGAGAAGCAGCAAGATGACAAGGTCTTGTCAAGAGTTCTATTCTATGTGAGTAGAGGAAGGAGGCCATCCAGGCGTGAAAGGGCAAAAGAGAGACATTTGCCGTGCTCAAAACCTTAAAACAGTGGGAGAAGTTTAAGATACTTGATGGAGTATTGTACAGGGTGTCTAAGGATGTGTTAATGGGCAAGAAGAGGTGGCAGTATGTCGTTCCAGCTTCCCTTGTAAGGCAGGTTCTTCAGGGAATTCACGATGAGGCTGGGCATCAAGGTCAGGGCCGGACTTTGTCCCTTGCGAGACAGAGGTTCTTCTGGGTTGGCTTAGAACGGGATGTGCGGGAGCATGTTAAAAATGTTGCAAGCGATGTGTAGTGAGTAAGACACCCGAGCCTGAGGGGAGAGCTCCCCTGGAGAGCATTAAAACATCATGCCCCCTGGAATTAGTCTGCATAGATTTTCTGGTCTGCAGAGGATTGTAATGGTCGCAATGTAGATGTCCTGGTTATAACTGACCATTTTACTAAGTTGGCTTGTGCTTTCCCATGCAAAAACCAGACTACTGCAAAGCAAGTCGCAAAGACTCTCTGGGACAAGTTTTTCTGTGTCTTTGGCTTTCCTGAAAGGATCCATTCGGATCAAGGTGCCAACTTTGAGAGTCAGCTGATACATGACCTCTTGGAAATTGCCGGTGTGAAAAAGTCCAGAACGACAGCGTATCACCCGATGGGTAACGGCCATGTTGAACGATTCAACCGTACCTTGGGTAACATGATAAGGTCATTGCCACCAAGAAGTAAGCAAAAGTGGCCTCAAATGTTGCAAACTTTGACTTTTGCTTATAATTGCACAGCCCATGAGTCGACTGGCTACGCACCATTCTACCTAATGTATGGCAGAATTCCCAAGCTCCCTGTGGATGTCATGTTTAGTAGTGTAGAAAGGGACTACATCATTGCTGATTATGATGGGTATGTGAGTCGGATGAGGGATGATTTGAAAGAAGCTTTGTCTCTTGCTCAAAGGAATGCCGAAGCCAGTCAAAGGCGTCAAGCTGACCTGTATAACAAGAAAACAAGGGGATGTAGAAATTGAAATTGGTGATCAGGTTTTGCTGGCAAACAAAGGAGAACGTGGTCGAAAAAAAAGCTTGCAGACAAATGGGAGTCTACTACACCCTACACTGTTGTCGATGTAAAACCCTCAATGTCACACTTACCGTATACGCAACGCAAACACTGGACAGTACAAAGTTGTTCACAGGAATTTACTTCTTCAAGCTAACTTCTTACCAATTGAAGTTGGGGAACTTGAGCCTTCATTCATTGACGACAGTGATCTGGATGACACCTGTAGTGAAGCAGCATTGCGGGATGCTGTAGCACCCATACCTCTATGCAGCAATGAAGATCGAACTGCCAGTTGGGTTGCAGAGACCACACCAGGTGATGTCTTAAGCAGTTGTTTCTTCTGAGTCAGAGAGTGTCGTCTCATTGGCAGTGAATCCAAATCTCTCAAAGGCTGATTTTACTGCAGTGCAGGATGTATCCGCCCCTTGTGATAGTGCTTCCCTTCATTCAAGTAATGCAGAGACAGACTGTGACAATGTGTAACATCTGAGTCAGAGAGAGAGGTTCAGTCAACAACGAGGTAATGTCCTCCAAACCTGTAGAATCAACTTCTAATCAGGTCTCGTCCCGTCCCGGGTCAAAACTAGATTTGGTAGATTAGTGAAGCCTGTGAATAGATTAATTCAGAACATGACACAAAAACGTAAGGACAAGTTTCTGTTAGTGAGTTTACAAGAGCCCTGTTGTCATAATTAGTAAGTGTGCAATTAAAAAGTGTATGCGATTATAAGTTCACAATTCGCTGTCTTTTATCCAAAGTCTTTCATATAATGGTGTTTAAGGCACCTTATTGGCAAGTGGATCTTAGTGGGCCTGATCAACTCATTTGGATCACTTTCTCTGTTCTCTGTTGAGTGAGAAGCATGCATGTGCTGCTGTGACTTGTGTAGTAATTGACAGTTGAGTTCTGTAAGGACTATAATGGATGCTCACCTTTATGAACAAATTTTGTGAAGTTCAGGGGGGAGTATGTAGCCTGGTTAATAATTGTTAAGCAACCTATGTGAACTTCACAAAACTTTTTATTGTTATTTTGAGTGTTTTTATATATTTTTTTTATATAAGATGTGTATAGTTATACCGTGCGGAAACATATATATATGCAGCGTTTGTGTGTCAGGTAGAGCACATATTAGTGACACACGGTATGCCTCGTGCGCGCAGCGGCACATTAGATGTATTTTTGCCGCCAGTGAGGCTGGGTGTGTGTTGTCTCTCGCTCTGCTAATGCGAGCACGGTAAGAGTTATAAAACTTTAATAAACAAGTTAAAGTGTTAATTCATGGCAAGAAAAAAGACATGTTGATTTTAAAGCTCCGATGTCATGAAGCTCTCTGCTTATTTTATATGAATATTTACCGTGTTTGTTTAGCTTACTAGTTTTTCGTTTGTTTGAGCAGAGTGAGGAGAGAGACAAGTTGTGCACACGGTTTACATGTGCTCTGTGTTTTTGCAGGTATGTTATATGTTCAATTCGTTCTATATATGTGTGCATTGATGGATGTTAGATGTGCATTAAACTGCATATGGGTATGTTATAAAAAATCTGTATCTTGCAAGGGTAGACACATTAAATGTTTATTTGATGTATTTGATTTATGTTTTGGATGTGCAGTCAGTTTTGTACTATTTACTTAATTTTTAATTTATATTGTCTAATCTGTGTTCTGTTTTATTTTGGTCTTTTTGTCATGTAAATACTTTGCACTGATTACTTTGTGTATATTGTTACACATTAGATGTATTTTTGCCGCCAGTGAGGCTGGGTGTGTTGTCCGTCTCTCGCTCTGCTAATGCGAGCACGAGTGAGGAGAGAGACAAGTTGTGCACACGGTTACATGTGCTCTGTGTTTTTGCAGAATAAAAAGAGATGTCAGGATCTTCTATCAGCGTTGCTTCATTGTTAAAAGAGAAAAAAGTACACAACCAGAGTAAAAACCGCTACACAACACACACACACACACACACGCATGCATGCACACACACATGCATATACACGCACAGAAACACACACACACAGACATTCACATATACACTTTATAAGTATTATGGAAATTTTTACTTTCTTTTTTGTATCTTGAAGATACTTTTTGATGTTTATTTATCTTTTTATTGTATTCTTTTTATTTTATTTTTTATTTTATTTTTATTATTAATAGTGTATCTCTCTGTATGTGTCTACTGTCTGTTCCTCTGTAGCCGCGCTTTGGCAATACAAATGTACATATTTGTCATGCTAATAAAGCACCGAGAGAAACCCAGAGGAAAAGAGGTAGAGAGACAGACAAAGAAGAAAAGAAAGAAAAGTAGAAAAGATGAGAAAAAAAGAGAGGCCAAGAAAAAGGAGAGAGAGAAAGGAGAGAGAAAAGAGAAAGAGAACGGAGAGAGAATGAAAGAGAGGGAAAAGAAACTAAGGGAAAGATATAGAGAGAGAGAGGAGAGGAGAGAGAGACAGACAGACAGAAAGAGAGAGAGAGAGAGACAGACAGACAGAGCAAGAGAGAGAGAGAGAGAGACAGACAGACAGACAGGCAGACAGAGAGAGGGACAGAGAAAGATTGTCATTATCCAGGACAATAAATCTGAAGACTGTAGCATTTATTTGTAAGATTAACGACTACAGACACTTCAGCTATAATGATAAAACCTATCCTTTATTATTCCTTTACTCTTCCTTACGATCTGTTCATCCTTTCAACACACTCACTTCTGCTGATTTACGAGTGGGAAAGGATAACGATGTATCTATCCGGTGTCACAACAGGTTCTCGCTTCAAGTCTGTGTCTCGAGTCGTCTGCATGAGGTCATCTCGCAGAGAGTCGATTTGAACCTAAACCAGGCACATAGTGATGAGGTTCATAGCCTGACGTCTCTGGTGATCAGTTCCATCCCATCCCGCTTTACGACCTGAAGCACCTCCTCTGCCTACCAACTGCTTTATATAAAATTTACACTAAAACTAGCTTAAAGAGAGAGAGAGAGAGAGAGAGAGAGAGAGAAGGCAAATGAGAGATACTGAAAGAAAGACTCAGAGAAAAGAAGAGAGAGAAAGAGAGAGAGAGAGCAGGAAAGGGAGAAAGAGAGGGCAAGAGAAAAAGAGAGAGAGACAGACAAACAGACAAAAGAAAAGAAAAAAAAGTGGAAAAGATGAGAAACATTAAAAACATAGAGAAAAACCAAGAGAAAAGGGAGAGAGAGAAGGAAGAGAGAGAGAGAGAGAGAAAGAAATGAAAGAGACAGAATAAGAAACTAAGAGAAAGATATAGAAAGAGAGAGAGGAAGAGAGAGAGAGAGACAGACAGACAGAGAGAGAGAGAGAGAGAGACGATGCCATGTTTTCCATTTCACTGCATGCGGATTGATGCCCGTCCTGCCCGGCACATACATTCCTCTCCAGCACAGTGATTAAAGACGCAGGGCTTTATGTGCTTCTTAAACTCTGATGATGGTTTTTAAAGCCTATCTATAAAGTCATGTTATGTTATTTATTTGCTGATCTGCGTTTTCCATTGCAGCAGTAAGTGAAATGAGATAAGGTGAGCCGTATACCGAGATATCTCTTCTTCTGTTAATAAAACAAATCCACTGAGACTTTCGCAGGAACATCGGAGGAGCGACTTCTCAGACACATTAGCAACAAGCTCTAGACGTTTCATTGGGCGTCTGATGACCGACCCGTAAAGCATCCAATCACGCTTGGTTTCGCCCTTTGTCATGGAGAATGCCAATCAAAGTTCCTCTGAGAATTCTGGAAATGTTCTAAGTTTCGTGTCCCAACTGCAAAGGGGCACGTGGTAGCTACCGGTGCACCGCTAGCAACTTGAGGTTCAGCCCTCTAACGCACACACATTCCGCACTATTACTACTAATAATGGAGGGCCCCAAACCGTCCTATTCCCCCTTAGTGGCATCACTGGGTAGCTCTACGGTTAAGGTGTAGGGCTGCTGAGCGAAAGGTCATAAGTTCCACTGCTGGGCCCTTAATCAAGGCCCTTAACCCTTTAAATATTTGGTTTGGGCTCAGAGTACAGAGTGCAGGGTCACTCATGATAGAGGCCCTTGGAACAGAAAGGGTTTCTAACCCTTGCTTAATTGCCTAACAGTGATAGCTTTTTGGTGGGGCTTAAACCCAAATCTTCTAATCAACAACCCTGGGTTTTAACCCTCTACCCCTCAAAAACATAGCAGGCAAGATTTTGGGGCCGAATGAGAAACCTATTTTTTCTTTTATTTATGAGACAGACAAAGATGAAATGAAGGCGACAAAAAGATGGGGGGGGGGGGGGGGTGGGGGGGGGGGGGGGCAGGTGGGACCAGAAAGAACCAGAGCTGGAATCAAACCTGGATTTCCAGAGAACAGTGAACACAAGTGTCAGCGCCTCAATCCACCACATCACGGCGCAGACCGGGAATAAGAATTTTTTAAAAATGAGCTACCAGATCAAGAATACATTCAGACAACTGTGGTTTTGATGGGGTTGGGGGTGGGGTGGGGGGTGGAGCTTATTGTTTAAAGTGTTGGACTGGTGACCAGAAGGTCTTGGGTCTAAATCCCAGCACCACCAAACTGCCACTGCTGGGCACCTAAGCAAGGCCCTCAACCCCCCAACTGCTTAATTAAAATAAATGAGAATTCAGTCTCAGTGACGATCCAGTCTGATAAAATGATTATAGCAACTTTTATTTTATTCATTATACTCAGGGTTAAGGGCCTTGCTTACAGCAGTTAAGGGCCTTGCTTAAGGGCCCGGCAGCAGCAGCTCGGTGGTTCTGAGACTTATGACCCTCCGATTAGCAGACTAAGACCGTAACTATTAAGCTAACACTTGCGCCTTACCAGCATTTGGCAATCAACACTGGAAAATTTTTAACACTTTAAGGGACACTCTGATTGGTTGAATTCTGCATGGCATGATGTAAAACAAAATGTAATTGGTTGCTTCACAGGTCACAGGTTTTGAAAAGTCTGGTTAAACAAGAAGACTAGTTAAATTTTTTTAAATGCACCCACCATTTCCTCATTTGCCCAAATATCTTTTTTATTAAATGACATCATCCAAAGCTTTGACTGCACAGTAAAACCAACAACGTTTACTAGCGGACAAAAAAAACCCCAACTAGCGACTTAACAATCATCTCCATTCACTATGAAATGAGCAGTGTGTACTTTACTTGCTGTCACATGACCGTCCTGTTGTTAACCCGCCTGCTACGTCAAGCACCTAATAAACATTACTGTGTCTGAGAAACGCCGGTTTCTCCTATTAAGCGCCGTTGTCTGGTTAGCGGCATTTCGACTGGCTTCTTATCCGCAGAACCGTGTGTGGTTTTTTTTAACAAGCTTTTCGAAGCAGGCTTGTTTCTTTCATAACAATGTACACCAGCAACCGTGCAAGAACCTGCCAAACTTTCCCCAGTGCACGACCTGAGATTTAGGAATAAGCCCACGGCCATGTGTTGTTATTTTTGGCGTTAGCGCTGATGCCATACAGATACATCCAAAACAGGTTATTGCGTTGGTCTTTCTGTTGGCCTGTCTCTCTTTACTGTTGTTGTTTCTGCTTATCGGATGTAAATTGAATAGAACTGAACACTGAAAAGTTTTGGGGAAGTTATTTTTGTTATTTCAAGGAAGTGCTCTATCCAGCACTGCAGGTGGCGCTGTAGTAGTTTGTAGTAACTTAAATTTGCCTGGTGGAAAAAGTGAAGAAGAAGAAGCTGCTAATTTTACTTTTATTTAGACTTTAATTCGAATACGATGGTGTGTAATTTGGGGCTGTCACGATTATAAAATTAGGACGATTTTTTTAACGATTAATTGCAGTATAAAGTTAACACACCGCACACAAATTTAATAAAGTTTATTTATTTATTCATTCATTTATCTTCTAAACCCACTTATTCCCTAATTCGCGATCACAGGGATTTGCTGGAGTCCATCCCATCCGTCTCTGAAAGAGCAAAGGGCAGGAGGGCGACACCCTGGATAGGTCACCAGTTAATCACAGGGCCACACACACACACACACACACACACACACACACACACACACCACACACACTCACTCCTATGATTTAAAAAAACCACCAATCAATCTAAAATACATGTTTTTGGACTGTGGGAGGAAACCGGAGAACCCAGAGAGTAAACCACACAAGCACTGGGAGAACATGCAAACTCTATGCAGAAAGACCCCTGCCTGGTAATTAAACCAAGGGCCTTCTTGCTGTGAGGTAACAGTGCTGACCACCAAGCCACCGTGCTGCCCGTTATTTAACCAACATCTTGGAATGTATCACTGCCACTGCTGGGCCCCTGAGCAAGGCCCCTAACCCTTGCTTAGTTGGTTAGAAAAATTAAATAAATAAATGTAATAAATTGAGAATTAAAACGGAAGATTATCGTAGGCATTTTTGCCGATAACCGACAGTTCAGCCAATCAGCTCTCGCTGCTGATTAATCGGTCTACCTTTATTAAAAAATTTATATTTAATTTCAAATGTTAAATTCATTAGATGAATTAATTTGGAAAAGATACCAATAGAGCGTAATAGGGAGTTTGACTCAACATTGTGCAGGTTGTGACATCTGGATGATCACATCCCGTCCTCCTTTCTGTGGTCAGCTGGTCCATGACCTGTGTTAATGTAACCAGAAGTGTGTCATCTCTGAGACAATGGAAAACTAGTGATGATGATGAAACTCTATGAGGCAGCAGGAAGTTCAGTCAGACTTGTTTCTCATTTTTTTTCTTTCTTTCTTTTTTTTTTTCCTCCCCACATCAGTTTTTAAGCTAAATTGTTCTAAGAAAAGCCGTCCAGACGTGTTTTTATTTTCCCTTTCTCAAATAAAAAAGTCGGTCAGAGCTTCTCTATAATTTTAAACTCGATGTGAAGCTTTTACCTTTTTAGGATGAAGTTATTATTTTAATTTCCACTCATTTTTTAAAGCAGTGATTACAAACAACATGAAATGACGTGAAGTAAATTGTTCCCTAAATAAAATAACCAAATACAAGCTAGCGTTACGTGGAAGCGTGATCTTGGACACGTTCTTCAGCAAGACTTCCCCTGTTACCGCATTTGAATTTTTGCACCTGGTGTAACAGGATGAGTCACTCTGTAAGAAAACCACACCGGATATAATCGATGTCTCAGCATCTTTACACCTCTAGTTGTGAGTTTGGTTCTATAGTTGTCACGGCTGCCCAAAATTGAAGAAAAAAAAGGAAATGCGTTAGCATGCTAAAAAATGCGATGCGGTATTAAAAAAAAATTGGTATAACAAACATTTGCTCCATTAAAAGCATCGCCTTGTTTTTGACGGATTGTCCGTGGAGTATAGCTGATACCGAGTATGCTCGGTTCTGAGGTGACTGTAAAGATTGGTAGTGTTTCCGCTTTAAAAAACTTTTTTAGATACTATATTTTATATTATTGTTACTGATGTGTTTTTCATTGTTATGCACCTGTGTTTTATAGAAATGTTATTCATAAACAGTTTTACAATTTTTGTTTTGCCATGAAATTGCAAAACAAAGCCGATCATTGGCAATTGTCCCTGATGAGCTGAGATAGGAAGAACCTTGAGAGGAAACCAGGACTCAACAGAGAACCCATCCTCATTTGGGTGTGAAAAACAGGTAGCAGGGATTATGAGGTTACATTGTGTGTGTGTGAACAACTTTAATCATTAGTCCTTAAAGAACAGCCGGAACGTCTTTATGGCGAAGTGGGTCGTCCTAGATTGCCCTGGTGAATGCATCATCCGCTGGGCAGGTCACAGGGAAGGGTCCCACAGGACCGGGTCAGGAGGTGGGGTCTGGACAACCGGCAGCTCCGTTGTGGCGTATGTAAACTCAACAGTGAGAGAGGGGAGGAGAGAGGGAGTGAGAGAGGGAGTGAGAGAGGGAGTGAGAGAGGGTGAGAGAGAGAGAGAGAGAGAGAGAGAGAGGAGAGAGAGAGAGAGAGAGAGAGAGAGAGAGAGGAGAGAGAGAAAAAGGAAGGCAAAAAGAAGGAAAACAGTTAAGTGACAATGTAATCACACGGTTTGGATTGATTAAATGAATAACGTAGAGTGCAAGGATGGACTATCTTCCTTATTCTTAGTTGACATACCAGTGTCAAAATGTCTTTTCAAACAGCATCTCAAACATATAAAATGTATTAAGAACACACTACACGCTATAAAAATAATTGAGTAATCAGAGGCTGTTTGGTGATAATGGAAATGAAATGTCAACAAACATTTAAATATTTCTTCTATCTTACTTTTAGCTAGATTTACTCATGAAAATGTAGGCTATAAGATGAATTTCTGCATTTGGCTAAAAGACAAGGTACAACAGCAATTACAACAGGTCCAAAACTGCTACTCTGTTATAAATAGACATGTCAACTATTATCAGATAATGTTCAAAAAAGGAATACTTGCCAATAACAGATGAACACAGTATGACATAAACACAGTATTTTACTAAACAGCAGTCAGCCACTTTTGCAATGCAGGTAATTCTTCAGTCTCTAAACCCTTGTTGCATGGTTTCCAGAATCCAGCTCCAGCAATACTTTCTGGAAAACCTCAAAACTATATGTGAGATTCTTAGGGTATTTTAAATCCAAGGCATATGTAAGTCCCAACAGATAGCAGCAGGCTATGCTAAGATCCCCAAGATTGCTGAGGACAGTGACATTCTCAATCATCAGTAGGTCCGTCACTTGAACCCATCTTGGTTCCATAGCATTGGTTCCAATCTTCATCATCCTCTCTGCCAACTCTATTTGTATATCATAAAATGCAACAGCAGAGTGCAACAGCTATAAATTATACAATGGCACCTAAAAAAGTTTCTTGGAATGTCCGTTAGCCAGTAATATAATAGCAAAATAGTCTATTTTAAGCTGCCCAACAGTCTATATACCGCACGGTATTAAAACGCTGTCTTTACGTTAGCGGTAACATATTTCAGGATGAGCAACAGGCGCCATTTCAAAAAGTAGTTACATAAAGCAGCATTATTATTTTAAAAATAGCAGCATGAGGTTGTTTAGGACAATTTTGGCTGATAAAATGCAAAACTGTTAAGCATATTTTAAAAATATGATTTATTAGTCAAATTCTTATTCTTATCTTGAATAATAAAAGCATATTTAGACAAAATTAACTGTTATATTTTTAGTCTTTTAATTTTGTACGTCCAACTTAAACAATCACAAATTTTATTCAGAGAATAAAGGTATCACAGCTATTTTTTATTGGTATATTTACCAAGGCACTAATTCATTTTTTAGAGTGTGCACCTTTACGTGAAAACTATTGCTGCTTATGAAATGATTCACTTGAGTGCACTTTAGTACAGAAATAATGACTCAAATAAGAGTAAATAAGTATAGTTGATGTGAGTAAAGAGGATGTAGAGAATAGGCTTTGGTGGATTTGCTGTGGCGACCCCCTAAAAAGGAAACAGCCGAGATGAGTATATTGCATTGAAAAGAGTACTTTTTTTTTTTGTGTAAAATGTGATTTTTAAATCATAAACGTGCAAGAAGATGTAAAAGTAATGTCAGTTCAACATTTAGGCTGTTTTCTGTGCTGCACTCACATAGTTACCTCTCAGAGTGGGCAAATTCCGAACTGATTTGTCTCATTTATGTCTTATGCTTGAACAGATCATGAATATGTATACATAAATTATAGACACTGTCAGTTTTGTCTAAAGTAAATGTGAGAATGCACTATTTTATTTATACTATCTTAGGATTTTTTTGTCTGTAATATTGACAGTAGTATTAGTGTTTTTCGCTGTGGTATTCATGGTAAAACAAAAAACATTCTAATTTAATTCTAGCATTTTACATAGATGTGACACTCGCAGTAAAAATTATGTATATATGACAAATATTTAGTAAATGTATTTTTTAAAGGGGTCATCGGATGTGACATGCACTTCTACAAACAAAGGTGATGTGCAGAGTTGCAACAACTAAATAGGCATAAAGTGGATAAGTCGTACATTAAAGGTATGGGAAAAGAGTAGTAAAGCTATGTTAAGGAGGGTTGTAGACATTTGTGGGCAGCAGTATGGCTTTATGCCCAGAAAGAGCACTACAGAGATTTACAGAGAATTACAGAGATCATTTTAGTGAGCCACATTGTGTTTTCTAGACCTGGAGAAAGCATATGACAGGGTACCAAGAGAAGAGCTGTGGTATTGTGTAAGGGAGTCAGGAATGATAGAGAAGTTTGTCAGGGTGGTGCAGGATATATATGAGGGGAGCAGGGCAGGTATAAGGTGTGCAGAAGGTCAGACAGAGGAGTTCAAAGTGAAGGTGGGACTGCATCAGAGATCAGCTCAGAGCCCCTTCATGTTTGCTGTGGTAATGGATCGGTTGACAGACAAGGTCAGACAAGAATCTCCTTGGACAATAATGTTTGAAGATGATCTGTAGTAAGAGCAGGTGGAGGTTTGCTCTGGAGAGAAGAGGAATGAAAGTCAGTTGTAGCAAGACAGAGTACATGTGTTTGAATGAAAGGGGGGGAAGNCATCCACACACACACTCATCACACTCCTCATCACCACCTCACTCCCTCATACACATCACACACTCATCACATCACCATCAGTCCTCAAACACCACCTCATCCAACCACCACCCCCTCACACACCCACCACCCCATTCACCACCATCACACACTCATCACACCACCATCCTCCCTCATTACACCACCATGACCCCCTCACACAACAACCATCAACTCACTCCTCATCACACCATCACACCACACCCACCCTCATCACACCCATCATCACCCTCATACACCACCATCACACACCATCATCATCACCACCATCACTCCCTCATCACACCACCATCACATCATCACTCCACCATCACTCCCTCATCACACCACCATCACTCCCTCATCACCCACCTCACTCATCACACCATCATACCCCTTATCACCACTCGTCACACCCCTGCACACCCTCATCACACCACTATCACTCCCTCATCCACCACCATCACCCCCCATCACTTTCAGAATTACATAAAAGGGTATGAAGCACAGAACATAAGGCACAGACCAGAATAAAGGGAAAATGTTTTATTTATTTGAGTAATTCTATTATTATTATTATTATTATTATTGTTATTGAGGGCAGGAGTGTGTGTCTGTGTGTCTTTGGATATGTATTTATCTGTAAACTGGTTGATTTACACTCCGGAGCAGAAGGTGGCGGTAATTGGAGGCCTACCGCCGAAAAGCAAAAGAAGAAGAAGAAGAAGAAGAAGCTGCGGGAAATAGCTGACGGGACGTGACGTGTGTTACAGCACAGTCTCACTTCCTCTGCTAAAGATGGCGGTTCACGGCCCTGTAGTAAAAATCCACCCGGTGGTTTTAGCTTCAATCGTCGACTCTTACGAGCGCAGGAATGAAGGCGCGAGCCGTGTTATCGGTACTTTATTGGGTGAGTTTTTCCTGTCGCAGTTTCTGTTTTGTTGGACGCGCGCGGTTATTGTGAATTCCTGCGTTTTATTAGCTAATGCTAACGAACAGGTCTTTTGAGCGCACGTGACTGATTGTATTCTGTAGCGCTTTAAACAGATTACAGAAAATAACACAAAAGTCCACGATTAAAGAGAAAAAAAATACAAAAAAGGTTGTTAAAAAACATCGATACCCCCCCCCCAGTGAGGAAGCCTGGGGCGACCCGTGGAAAGGAAAAAGCCCCGTTAGATGTTCGAGGAGGAAACGTGAGAGGAACCGGACTGAAAGGGGAACCCGTCCAGATCTGAGGGACACTTTACAGAAGAGTGTTTGTTCTAAAGGGCTGTGATTTAAACAGCGAGGAGTGCGATCCACACTGTCCCTCTAGGTCCACATAGTCACTTTAAATACGCCAAATCTCACAATCCACTAAGTCTTCAATCTCTGGACACCTCTGGATCCTAACAGGTTCCTGCTCTCCTCATGAAGGTCTACCAGAGCTGGCACAATCTCGGATACTCACAAATGGGTTTAAAAGAAAACGGACGCGGTGGCTCATGTTAAGGTGTTGGACTACCACCTGGAAGAATGTGGGTTTGAATCCCAGTACCCACCAAGCCACCACGTTGGCCGGTGTGATAAGTTCGTACTGTAAATGGCTCTAAGGGTGTCTGCTAAACGCTGAAGGGGTAAAACGGTGGTGTAGAATAATTAGCTGATGATGTGCCTTTAGTCAGATCTGCTGGGGGGGCATAATATATGGGATATGTTATGTGGATGCCTGGATAAAGAGATGTCTTCAATCTATGTTTAAACTGGTAGACGGTGTCTGAACTCAATGCACCATTCCATAGTTTAAATATGAATAAGATCTACCTCCTTTTGTGGACTTTGCTTATTCTGGGGACCTCCAGAAAGTCTGGAGGATTAAGAGCTTAAGGAATGCGACAGAATGTAGCGCGTTGGAGGGCCGTCAGCGCGTTGGAGGGCCGGTTAGTTACATTAGAGCCGAACCATTTAATGCCTTATAGTATTTAGAATATTTAGTACTGATGGTAAATTGAGCTGGTGGCCAGTGCAGCCATGAACAGACTGGAGTTTTGTGTTCTTATGTTCTCGACCTGGTGAGGATCTCTGGCAGTTAATGGGTTACAGTAGTCCAGTCTGGAGGTTTTGGATGGATGAAGCAGCTTTTCTGCAGCCGATACAGATAAACCGTCTCTGAGGTGGAGGACGGCGGAGGTTTAGTACTAATGGGGATGTGGTAGTAAATTAGAAGCTGGAGTTGTTGTGGTGTTTTTTTGTTTTTGTTTAGAGTCTGTTTATAGCTGGACTTCATCTTTGGTATTTCAGATGTGTTTCTCATTCATACAACTGAGTAATTAGGGTTTAGGGGCCTCTCTCAGGGCCCAGCAGTGGTGACTAGAGGAGTTGAGAATAAAACCCCGATCTTTCCATTAGCAGCCTAACCCCTTAATCACTGCACCACCACCTCTCTGTGAGTTTCTCTCCACTTTCGCTGGTGGTTACCTGTCGCTCTCCTGATGGAATGTGTGTGATTTTTGTACTCTAGTGCAGGTGATTAATCTCGAACCCTTTCTCTCTCTCTCTCTCTGTCCAGGAACGATAGATAAACATTCTGTGGAGGTCACCAACTGCTTCTCTGTTCCACACAATGAATCTGAGGATGAGGTAAGGAGCTCTGTTTTTCTAGAACATGTGAAGATAAAAAAATAAGACCTTTAGATTGTTTAATCTGTACTGTGATGTCGTGAGTGTGATGTGTTTTTCTCGCTGTCCTCCAGGTGGCAGTAGACATGGAGTTCGCCAAAAACATGTATGAGCTTCATAAGAAAGTTTCTCCCAGTGAGGTCATCATCGGCTGGTGAGTGACGTTCGCTCACAGATGTTTTCAAGCACTGCTGCATTCTGTCTTCACTCCCGGTACTGTGTGCAGGTACGCCACAGGATATGACATCACAGAACATTCGGTGTTAATTCATGAATATTACAGTCGGGAGGCTCAGAACCCCATTCATCTGACGGTGGACACGGCGCTGCAGAGCAGTAAGATGAACATCCGCGCCTACGTCAGGTCAGCTGATCATCACACACACTGAACTCTGGGATTTGATTGGTTTTTCTTGTGGTTGTGGTCTGATGGTCTGTTGGTGTCTCAGTGCACAGATGGGCGTTCCAGGGAAAACTGTGGGCGTGATGTTCACACCGCTAACAGTGAAATACATTTACTACGACACAGAGCGCATCGGAGGTCAGTCACGCTCCAGTCCCTAAAACACACACCACTTCATTCATAGAGTCAAAACGGGGGAACCAAACAGGAAGTGATTTGAACTGTAACGTCTGCCAGTTGTGAAGTTTGAGGCAGCGTCGATGTTTAAATATCAACTAATATCAGTGGATTTGTTTTTTAGAGAAATGAAGATTCAATAGATGTCTGTGTGTGTGCGCTGTGTGTGTGTGTGTGTGTGTGTGTGCGCGCGTGGTGTGTCTGTGTGTGTGCGCGTGTGTGTCTCTAGTTGATCTCCTGCAGAGGACTCGTGCGTCCCCCAGTCGCACTAATGGTCTGACGTCGGACTTGTCTCAGGTGGCGAGTTCAGCTGGACGAATACAGGAAATGCTGACCACAGTGCTGTCCTACATCGAGGATGTGCTGGTGTGTGTGAGCTGCAGTTAAACACCATGATTTGGGAAACTGATGTTTACAGATGCTGAATTTAGACAGTTAAAAGGACTGGAGTGTTAAAACTCCGCCGCATCGATCGCTTTACCTTCATCAGAGGAAATAAATAAAAAATCAGATGAAAGAGGAATAATTTCAGTGTGGAATTTCTAATAAAGTTAAATGTTGTTGTTTAAATTGGGATGTGAACAATCGGAGGTGTTTGTGTGAATAATCCTGGTGTGTTTTTATTGGCTGACAGTCTGGAAAAGTGATGGCTGATAACAGTGTTGGTCGTTATCTAATGGATCTGGTGAATAAAGTACCCAAGATCTCCGCTGAGGACTTCGAGAACATGCTGAACTCCAACATTAATGTAAGAACCGCTTGGCACTGCAGGATTTGTGGATTTGTTCAATGTGCTGATTTTTTGTTGTGTTTTCTGCAGGACCTCCTGATGGTCACCTACCTGGCGAATCTTACTCAAGCTCAGATCGCTCTTAATGAGAAACTCGTGGTTCTGTAATTATATTAAATAAACATGTTGATTATACTCTGTGTGTGTGTGTGTGTGTGTGGTGTGTGTGTGTGTGTGTGCTGCGCGCGCGCGCATGCATCTCTCTATCATTGTTCTTATCCAGAATGGTGTGTCTCATTTCTCACACTGAGCAGTTGAGCGAGGGGCCTTACTTAGAATTTAACCCCAAATCCTGTCATTACAGTTTTTAAACCACTGCCCCCCCCCCCCACACACACAGTGTCCAGTCATAAATATTAACTATTAAAATTTCCAGGTTTGTTTTATAGTTTAATGATGTTTAATTAATAAATAAATGAACAGGAACAATGACATAAAAAGCAGTTTCAGTAACGTTACACACACACACATTCCCCTTAATGAATTTGAACGTTATTCGATCATTGTTTATGGAATAATGTTATTTCATTCCGCGACTGTGATTGGATCATATGAAACTACGTCAGCAGTGTAATCCCGGAAGTGGGATATGGTAAAATGGCGCTGCTGCGCTGTAGGCGCGACCCGTGCGGTTTTATTTGCCTCATTCTGACTTATTTTAGCGTATTTTACGCAGATTACGTTGTTCTTCAATACGTTTTAATCCCGACTTTCACCGGAAGGTAAAAAAACCCCCCAAAACTTCGTCATTCAGTCAGATTTAAAGTCAAAAACTGGTTTCAGTTAGTGTGTGTGTGTGTGTGTGAGAGAGAGAGAGTGGGTTAGTGTGTGTGTGTGTGTGTGTGTGTGTGTGTGGGTTAGTGTGTGTATGTGTGTGTGGGTTAGTGTTTGTGCTGGTTTGTGTGTAAGAGTGTGTGTGTGTTGTAAGTGTGTAAGAGTAGGTTAGTGTTTGTGCTGGTATGTGAGTGTGTGTAAAAGTGTGTGTGTGGGTTAGTGTTTGTGCTGGTATGTGTGTGTGTGTGTCTGCAGGGGTGGACATTTAGTCTGAACATAAAGTTTGTCATAAATAATTGTTGAGGGACAGAAACAGCAGTTATTGTTGTGTCAGTATGAATGTTTACACACACGGAGAAACGTGTAACTGTAGTGTATCAGTGAGCTGTTCTACACACACATTTGCTTTAATATCCCAGCCGGTGAGTTTTATTCTAACGCTGGATCAGTATCACACACGGGTTTATTGTCCTGTTCTAATGTCTTATTTACACAAACACACTGAAGTCCATTAAAATCACTGCCATTTTCCTAAAACTGGACCAGAACCGCGAGAGCCGATGGAACCCGGACAGCACGTGGGGTTTTCCCTGTATGATGGGTTGTGAGATGTTTGTGAGATGTTGCGGTTGCACCAGGACACGGTGGTGGTCATGTCCATCTCAGGCATTACAATCAGTCAGTCAGCTTAACGTTAGAACTGCAAACAATAAACACAGCCTGATCGTCTGCATTAAAGAGAAAATCACTCCATCTTGTGTTTAAGAGAAGAAAAGAACATTCAACATCCACAACTTTATTCTTTCACCCAGTTTCCAAACTTTACACACATTTTTACGTACACAGCAAACATAAAACATTATTATTTACTAATACACACCATCGGATGGGGGTTCTGTTAGGATTTCCCCATGTGTGTTTGTTTGTGTGTGTTCTGTAAGTGGTGTGTGTGTGTTCTGTAAGTGGTGTGTGTTTTCCCTGCTTTAAACACTGTTATTCTCTCTGATGATGTCTCTTTCTTTAACCAGGTTAATTTTTTATTCCAGTTTTTATTATTGTGTTTATGACTGGTTGTTCCTCCACAGTGTTTGGTGTAAACTTCATGGATCTGTCTTTAATGTCGTTTTACTGCTGCTTCTGGCGTGTCATTCCAAAGCTGTGTTCTCAGACCCAGGTAAGTTTTATATCACCTCACCTGTTAGATTTTTTGTCCAATCAGATTTCAGTTTCTATGTGTTGCCATGTTAATCTAATCTGCCTGTGGAACTTGCACTATATTATCAGGGGCAGATTGATCACTGGGTAAATATTATTAAACACTGTTTCTGCAACCAAACCAGATTTCTAAACCCGCCTCCCAGCCCACCTCCCGAAGCCCACTGGCTGGTGTACAATGACATCAATGATTTTTCTGTCCTCTGATTGGTTGATTAGAGTAAAACTGTTTCAGCCCAGCACAGACTAGTGAAACTCATCTGTAGAGTTGAATAAGAATTTTTACCCCCACGATAATTGACAAAGGAGAAATTAATTCCATCTTAGACAAATTTATAAATCCGTTATTAAGGCAGATTTTTTCAGAAAAGTTGTAGATGGTGCCATTAACTGACGGTATATTAATTTATTCCAGCAGTTTATTCTCTTCATTTCGTAGTGTTTCTCTCGCTGCACTGCTTCCAGTACGTGTGTGTGGAAGTTGTAGATGGTGCTGAGAGTTCCGTTAATCCTGAAGATAACTAGCTTATGTTTATTCCCATTTTCCAGACCAGCGCCGCCGAGTGGTAACACCGACTTACAGCCTTTAAATGTCTGATAGATTTGATTGATGTCTGTAATGTTTTTCTAATGTTATATTAATATTAAGATAAATATTGATTCTGAACTGATCCAGATGTTGTAGGTGGTACAGTTGTGGTTGTAGTGCAGAGGTTTGGAGTTGTGTGTTAACGGGTTTCTTGTCTCTCTGTCTGTAATTCCACACCGTGTTATATTGTGTGATTGTTTAGTATTGATGTGTTTCTATAATTGGGATGTGATAGTCGGGGTAGAAAGGGGGGTATCAGTCGTCGGGTAAATACACGCTGAAGGACCAGCTACCAATTGCACCGCCCGGCACTGAATGTGGTTGGTGATGTGATGTAACTGAGTTTGATCTTTTTTCCAGGTTTGGTTCCTCTTCCTGAAAGAGCCATTGATTTTTCAGACTTGAGGTCTCAGTCCAGTCGTATGAATGACCGGGTGAGTGAATGCTGTACTCTACGGCGTGTCCTATAGAGAACAGCTCGCTGTGTCCAGTCTCTGAATCAGGATCAGTCTAATGTCTAGTGTTAGAACTCAGTCTGGATTGTAAATAGAATTAAAGTCAGACATTTAATAGATCTTCTTATCCAGAGTGACTGGGGGTGGGTGAAGGGCCTTACTCAGGGGCCCAGCAGTGACCGCTTGGTGGTGTCGGGAATCGAACCCATGATCTTCTGATTAGCAGTCCAACACCCTAGCCACTGAGCTCCCACTTCCTTATTCCTGTGAGAATTTACTTGGTTTTGTAATGATGATTAATTACTGACTGATGATGCAACAAAATTAATGTTTATAAAATAAAAAAACACAAAAATTTCACTAAATAAAATAAAAATAAACATTTCTATTTACAGCATCTGGCAGGTGTTTCTTATCCAGAGCGACTTACACTTATCTCATTTAAGGGACCCCCAACAGTGGTGGTTTGGTGGAGCTGGGGAATTGAAACCTATGATCTTCGGGTTGGTAGTCCAACACCTTAACCATGAGCCACGACGTTCCCCTGGAGTGTCCTGGGAGATTCTTCCCCGGGACTCGGCTCTGGATGAGCGGTAGTGGAGGGTGGGATAGATGGAGGGATGGAGGGATGGGGGGAGGGAGGGATAGAGGGATGGATGGAGGGATAGAGAGATGGATGGAGGGATGGATAGAGGGATGGATGGATGGGAGGGAGGGATGGATAGAGAGATGGAGGGATGGATGGAGGGAGGGATAGAGAGATGGAGGGATGGATAGATAGAGAGATGGAGGGATGGATGGAGGGAAGGGATGGAGATGGAGATAGAGAGATGGAGGGATGGATGGAGCGGAGGGGAGGGATGAGATGGAGATGGAGGGATGGATAGAGGGATGGAGGGATAGAGAGATGAGGGATGGAGGGATGGATGGATGGAGGGAGGATGATAGAGAGATGGAGGGATGGATAGAGAGATGGAGGGGATAGGGATAGGATGGATGGATGGAGAGATGGATGGAGAGGATAGAGAGATGGAGGGAGGGATAGAGAGATGGAGGATGGAGGATGGATAGAGAGATGGATGGATAGAGAGATGGAGGGATGGATGGAGATGGATGGAGGGATAGAGAGATGGAGGGATGGATGGAGAGATGGCGGGATTGATAGAGAGATGGAGGGATGGATGGGAGGATCGGGGATGAGGATGGAGGGATGGATGGGATCGAGGATGGAGAGATGGATGGATAGATGGAGGGATGGAGGTCGGGATAGAGAGATGGAGGGATGGATGATAGAGATGAGGATGGAGGTCGGGATAGAGAGATGGAGGGATGGATAGAGAGATGAGGGAGGAGGGATGAGAGGATGGATAGAGGAGGGATGGATGGAGGGATGGATAGAGAGATGGAGGGAGGGATGGAGGGATGGATAGAGAGATGGAGGGATGGATAGAGGGATGGAGGTCGGGATAGAGGGATGGGAGGTCGGGATAGAGAGATGGAGGGATAGATGGAGGGATGGATAGAGAGATGGAGGGATCGGGATAGAGGGATGGAGGGATGGATAGAGAGATGGATGGAGGGATATAGGAAGTTCATATAGAAAAGTTGAAGCTCTGCACATATTTTAGAGCTGCAGTAAACTGTAACTGAGTGAGTGAACTGCATTGTGGGTAAGAAACTTCAAAGGAAATAAAGTGTGTTATGTCCATTAAATATTTTAAATAATTAATTCCTAATTTTACCATTAAATTAGTTTGACGTCGTTAAATATTTTGTATTAATCAGGAAAATTTCTGCCTGTGTTATTTTATTGATTGTGTATTTGAAGGCGTCTGAAGGCTGGACTGTGTGCAGTCGCTGTGAAACGTATCGTCCCCCTCGAGCGCATCACTGCAGTGTGTGTCAGCGCTGCATCAGACGCATGGATCACCACTGTCCCTGGTCTGTCTCTCACTGTCTCTCTCTCTCTCTGTCTCTCTCTGTCTATTTTATTGTCTTTATTACTGTCTCTCTATCTCTGAATGTCTGTCTCATTGTTTTCCTCTCTCTGTCTCACTGTCTCTCATTGTATGTCTGTCTCTCTCTCTCTTTCTCTCTTATGATTCTCTCTCTGTCTCTCTCTCTGTCTCATTGGCTCTCTCTCTCACTCTCTTTTTTGTCTCTCTCTCTCTCTGTCTCTCTGCCTGTCTCTCTGTCTGTCTGTCTCTCTCTCTCTCTCTCTCTCTCTCTCTCTCTCTCTCTCTCTCTCTCTCTCTCTCTTTCTGTCTGTCTCTCTGTCTCTCTGTCTGTCTCTCTCTTTCTGTCTGTCTGTTATTTTAACTCTGTTTTTCTTTTGATGATCTTTAGGATTAATAATTGTGTTGGGGAACTCAATCAGAAATATTTCCTCCAGTTTCTTTTTTATACCGGTGAGTCACGGCGTCCTTTCGTCTTTATTTTCTGATGATTGGACCTAAAGGATTTTTACACTTTGTTAGTTTTCTCGCTGTGTTTAAGGTGTAGCCAGTCTGTACTCCATGGCCCTGGTGGTGTCGGCGTGGGTTTGGAGGATACGGAACGAAAGAGATGGAGAAAAAGGAGGAGAGGATTTTCCCAGCAAACATCTAATCATGTGAGAAACCCACATTAAAGCACTAATACTGATAATGTGGTAGTATGTAGTATAATAAAACACATGCAGTTTATTTCAACATACTGTGTGCTGTGAACCCTATAAATAATCATACTAAGTAATAATACTAACAATACTAAACAATAATACAATACTAACATAATCAACAATCATCATCATAAAACTATATAATACTATCAAAACATATAAATAAATAATAATACTAACAATACTAAACAATAATCATCATCATAAAACTAATAATAATAAACAATAATACTAAAAAATACTAACAATACTAAACAATCAATCATCATATAAACTAATAATACTAAACAAGTAATAAATAATAATACTAACAATACAAACAAATATCTCATAAAACTAATATATAAAAAAATAGTAATAAAATAGTAAATAAATAACTAACAATACTAAACAATAATCATAAACATAAAACTAATACTAAAACAATAATCATACTAAACAAAATAATACTAACAATACTAAACAATCATCATAAAACAAATACTAAACAACAATAGTAATAAATAATAATACTAACAATACTAAACAATAATCATCATAAACCTAATAATACTAAATAATAATAGTAATAAATAATACTAAAAATACTAACACAATAGTCATCATCATAAAACTAATACTAAACAATAATCATACTAATAATAATAATACTAACAATACTAAACAATAATCATCATAAAACAAATACTAAACAACAATAGTAATAAATAATAATACTAACAATACTAAACAATAATCATCATAAACCTAATAATACTAAATAATAATCATCATAAAACTAATAAATACTAAATAATAATACTAACAATACTAAATAATCATCATCATAAAACTAATAATTACTAAATAATAATACTAACAATACTAAACAATCATCATAAAACTAATACTAAACAATAATACTAACAATACTAAACAATAATCATCATAGTAAAAAAACAAATACTAAACAATAATAATACTAAATTATAATACTAACAATACTAAACCATAATATCATCATCATAAAACTAAATACTAAATAATAACAATACTAATCATAATAAAACAAATACTAAACAATAATAGTAATAAATAATAATACTAACAATACTAAAACCATAATCATCATCATAAAACAAATAATACTAAACAATAATAGTAATAAATAATAATACTAACAATACTAAACAATAATCATCATCATAAAACTAATAATACTAAATAATAATAATACTAAATAATAATAGTAATAAATATCTTTTGTTATTATTTATATTTGGCTGATTTTCTGTTCCGTCTTTATGACAGCGCTCATTACATCATCTTGTTGGTGGAGTCTGTTCTGTTTGGTGTTTTCGTCCTGGTGATATTTTATGACCAGGTGTGTTTCTGTTTACAATCTATCTCTCTCACACATACACACACACCACACACACACACACACACACACGCACACACCACACACACACACACACACAGATGTGTATACATTAAACCCTTTTCATGTATCTGGTTGGTTCTCCAGTTGGTGTCTATTATAACAGACGAGACTCCTATAGAACAGATGAGAAATCGTCTGCTGAAGGACCGAGTCACCGGCGGACAGTCGGTGCACACAACACACACTCGAAAACCCAAAGTGGCATTACTGAGGGAGGTGTTTGGTAGAGGTGAGTGTGTGTGTGTGTGTGTGTCGCCTGGATTCTTTTGTTTATATTCACTGTGGGTTTTTTTTATCTGATACATTATTAACTATTCGAGAGGAAAAAGTGCCTTTAATGAGTGAGGAGCTTAAACAAGGGTTAGTGTTAGTTGTTAGTTTTTAGTGTTCGGGTTAGTTTTAGTGTTCGGGTTAGTGTTAGTGTTCGGGTTACCTTCTGTCAAAACACAAGAACACAAACCTGAAGTAAAATAAAAACTGTAGAAAAAAATGACCAGAGAAAAATCAGTGTTCAGTTCAATTCAGTTTTATTGGTTTGGCGCTTTTTACAATGGTGATTGTCACAAAGCAGCTTTACAATCACAGAAATTAAAAGATGAAATGAGACAGAAATCAGTTTGTCCCTGATGAGCAGCCGGGGGGGGGCGACGGTGGCAAGGAAAAAACTCCCTGAGATGGAAATAGGAAGAAAACCTTGAGAGAACCCATCCTCATCTGGGTGTTCTGGGCTGTTAGGGTAAGTTTTTTTGGTTTTTAGTGTTAGTTTTAGTGTTAGGGTTAGTTTCAGTGCTAACGTTGGGGTTTTAAGGGGTAGTTTCAGTGCTAACGTTAGGGTTTTAAGGGTAGTTTTAGTGTTAGGGTTAGTTTTTAGTGTTAGGGTTAGTTTTGGGGTTAAGGTTAGTATAGTGATAATTACACGTTGTAATCTGGAACAGGTAACAGGGTAACAGGGAAGTGGTTTTTTTTAGCGCAGTGGTTAAGGTGTTGGACCTCCAACTTGAAGACCCGGGTTCGATTCCCAGTGTCACCAAGCAACCACAGCTGGGCCCCTGAGCAAGCCCCCTAACCCCCCATTGCTCAGATGTATAACAGGTAATAATGTAAGTCGCTCTGGATGAGGGCGTCTGTTAAATGCTGCCAATGTAAATGTATAGAGTTTGACCTGGCCAATGGTTTGTTTGTTTGTTAAAAGCTGTGAGTGGTTTACAGTAAGACGGCTTTTCCCCCGACCGCCATGTCCCTGTTCGACACTGCACTGATTTTCCACTATAAACTCCTGTGATGTGTTTTTTTTTAGGGTGAAAATCTTTTTTAGGGTTAGAGTTAGTAGGGTTAGGGTTAGAGTTAGGGTTAGGGTTAGGATTACGGTTAGAGTTAGGGTTAGGGTTAAGGTTAGGGTTAGGGTTAGGGTTAGGGTTAAAGTTAGGGTTAGAGTTAGAGTTACAGTTAGGATTACGGTTAGAGTTAGGGTTAAGGTTAGGTTAGGGTTAGGGTTAGAGTTAGGGTTAGGGTTACGGTTAGGATTACGGTTAGGATTACGGTTAGGGTTAGGGTTACGGTTAGAGTTAGGGTTACGGTTAGGGTTACGGTTAGGGTTAGGGTTAGGGTTAGGTTTTGAAAAATACAATGATCCCCCCCATCACCGTCCTATGGACCGTGTGGTTAGATAGAGGACCAAGGGGAAGGCACGGGCCGGCGCCTGTTAAGCATTGCTACAGCTCTGGCAGAACTTTATTTCAATACATGCTATCATTGGGTTCGGGGCCCAGACATGGGTCAGATTGCCTTGGCTAAAGATAGGGTTAGGGAATGGTTGGGGATTAAGGACTAGGGTTAGGGTTAGAATTAGGGTTAGATATAAGATTAGGACTAAGGTTAGGGTTAGGTCTTAACTCCAGGATTAGGGTTAGGTTTAGGGTTTGGACTGATGTTAAGATTAGGGAATAGTTTAGGATTAGGGGCTAAGATTAGGGTTAAACCTATGGTTAAGGTTAGGTTTAGGGTTAGGATTAGGACTAAGGTTAGGGTTTAGGTTCAGGATTAGGGTTAGATTAAGAACTAAGGTTAGGGTTAGGGAATAGTTTGGGATTCGCCAAGGTTAGGGTTTGGACTGAGGTTAAGATTTGGTAATAGGGTTAGGGTTTAGGGTTAGGGTGTTAAAGTGCTTTTATGAATGGATTCTGCTTAAAGGAATGTTAGTTTAATGATTTGTGGGTTAACCCTAACCCTAGGTTTGTCTGTGGTTATTCTGTGTGTTTGTAGGGTCTGTGCTGTGCTGGTTTTTGCCCTTCCAGTCTTCTACCCCGTCTGCTGGAGGAATCAGTTACTCACCTGTTCCAGATTACAACGTGTAATTATCACATACTGTACAGTTTGGATGAAGGACGATGGAGTGTGGAATAATCTGTACACTGTTACATGCGCACGCACACACACACACACACGCACGCACACACAGTCGCACATTTCTTTCATTGTTTATTATTGTGAGAGACAGACATGAAGATGCTTAAATAAATATTTTTTTTAAGAAATAAATGTTATAATTTAGACTGAATGTGATTAGATTAGATTAGATTGTAAATCTTCATCGGGTTTGTTTGGTACTGTTTAAGAGTCTCACCATAATTTACTGTTAAAAGTTTAACAGCTTGTTGAAGTTCAGATCCCACAGCACGTCACGGGGTGTTAAGGCCGTTCCTATGGCTGCGTCAGGAAGCTGCTGCCAGGTTGCCATGGTGATTTGATCTCCAGGTAAAGCAGCAGCCGTGTTATCACCAGTTTATGGTAAACAGTGAGCAGATCACAGGTGTCAAACTCGGTTTCATGGAGGTCCACCACCCTGCAGAGATTCGCTTCAACCCTGATTAACTGCACCTGGTCCAGATAATCACATCCTTTAGGCTCTTTTAAAAAGGGTGGAACCCTGCAGGTCTTCAGGAACCTTTAGTTTGACACTCCTGGTGTAGAATCTTCTACACAGTAAAAACTGTCATAAAAATGTTTGGAGACTTTTTGCACTTCCTGTTTAGTATAATTGAATGTAATATTCTGAGTTTACAGAAAGAGCAGAAGGTGCAGCAGAATCATAACCACCACCACTGCGTTTCCTTGCACTCATCCTGTAGAAATCCACTGATCTGCACACAATGCCTTCCTCATTTCACTGCTTTCATTTATTTATTAATATTTATTGATCCGTTAGTGGGTTTCATGTTTTTTTCTTTAATGGGTTGAAGGGTGTTTATACACACACGATCATATGATGTTTACATTAATATTTATTGTATTTTAACTCTTATGTCACTTAATTAAATTGTATTTTATATTTATTTGTTTCTGCTTTGTTCATTCAGCCATTTTTACTAAACAATTTCACAGATTAAACTTTTATTTATTGACCAATGACTTTAAAAGTCTTTCACTCTAAAGCTTTATTTTATTAGACAATAAATGATTTTATTAAAAATATTTTAAAAACATAATTTTATTAAAACATTATTCACATTATTGAAGGTACTCTGGTTATTGGAGATTCCATAGTGAGGCACGTGAAATTAGCTAGGCCTTTAGGGGCGCCAGCGGCAGTAGTTAGAGCACCGGACATAGCAGATAATCTTAGGGCTGTAGGCCAGCATAGGTTTTCAAAGATAGTGGTTCATGCTGGTGCTAACGATATACGCCTTCGACAGTCGGAAACTAGTAAGGCTCACTTCATAGAGGTGTTTAAATTAGCGAAGGCGATGTCCGATGTCGTAGTATGCTCTGGCCCCATACCAATGCGACGTGGTGACATAGCTTACAGCAGGTTATGGTCACTGAACCGCTGGATGTCCAGGTGGTGCTCCGAAAACAGTGTGGGCTACGTTGACAATTGGAAAACTTTTGAGGGGAAAGCTGGCCTGTTAGGACTGGACGGTGGTCCATCTCTCACCCGGGAAGGAGCCGCTCTCCTTTCTTGTAACATAGCTCATAGTCTTAGAATAGAAGGACTAGTTAATCGTTTGACTACCCAGAGCCCAGGCCAAGCAGCAGTCCAACAGGCTAATCTGACCGTCTGCTAGCTGCACAGAGTCGCCACTCAGGGTCCATAATATTGAGACTGTGTCTGTTTCCCCGAGCTAAACAATATAAATATATAGAAAAACCCCAAAAGTTGCTTCACTAATTTAATTAATATAGATATTCTTAACTCAGAGAATACTGAACACACAGCCTGCACCTCTGATCTGAAGCTAGGATTGTTAAACATTAGATCTCTTACTTCTAAAGCACTTATGGTTAATGAAATGATCTCAGATCTGGAGTTTGACATTTTATGTTTAACAGAAACCTGGACTAAACCGGACGAGTATGTAGCATTAAATGAAGCTAGTCCTCCAGCTTTCAGCTACATACATCAGCCTCGCCCTAATGGTAGAGGTGGAGGCGTCGCAGTTATTTATAATAATAATCTAAACTATCGTACAGAAACATGGACGAAATTTTAATTCTTTCGAAGCTCTCTACAGTAACCTTACATCTGCAGAGAACAAATAATAAGCAGAGTCAGTGGATTTCTCTAGTTCTCATTTACAGACCCCCAGGACCGTACTCCGAATTTCTTAGTGAATTTGCAGATTTCCTGTCTAACCTGGTTGTCTCTCCGTCGATAAAGCGTTAATTGCTGGAGACTTTAATATTCATTTTGAAAACTCAGACGACCCTCTGAGAACAGCATTTATGTCTTTACTCGACTCAGTGGGAGTAAATCAGTGTGTAATAGGACCCACTCATAAAGCAGGTCACACATTTAGATTTAATATTATCTTTCGGAATAAGTATAAGTAATATAGTAACGAACTCCTCAGTGCGGAATTATTTCTGATCACCATCTTATATCGTTTAAAATGCGTCATACTAATAAGTGCACATGTAGCGCCGCGCTACCTACCGCTTTAAACGTACATTTACATCAACTTCTGCTCAGAGTCTTCTGTCATTGGATCGCCGTCTGATCCAACAGAACTTGAGCAGGCGACTGAATATATAGATGCCGCCGCATTCCGCTCTACACTAGATAACGTGGGCTCCAGTTAAAAGAAAAATAATTAAAGATAAGAAACTCGCTCCATGGTATAATGAACACACACGCTCTTTAAAACAGAGCGCACAAAACCCGTAAACTAGAACGTAAATGGCGCCAAAATAGATTGCTGGTTTTCCAGGCAGCATGGAAAGAGGGAATTCTAGCTTATAAAAAAGCTCTTAGTGTAACTAGATCAACGTATCTTTCTAACCTTATTGAAAATAATAAAAATAATCCTAGATTTCTATTCGACACCGTCGCAAAATTAACTAGGAATAAGACGACCTGGGAAACCTGCACCATAACTGCGTGCAGCAGTGAGGATTTCATCAACTTTTTTAATAATAAAATTGCAAACATTAGGTAGAAAATTCATGCTTTAAAACCGGACCTTTCAAATGATTCTGATGATCAACTAACCGCATCAGATCAGAACTTAGAAAATTTACTACTCCTCTGGAAGAGAAAAACCTAATCACGCTCATCTCTTCCACAAAACCGTCAACTTGTGTGTTAGATCCTATACCAACACACTTTCTTAAGCAGATAGTACCGGCAGTATCAGAACCCCTGTTGAAAATAGTTAACTCTTCTCTCAGCAGTGGGTATGTTCCCAAATCTTTTAAATTAGCAGTGATTAAACCTTTAATTAAGAAAACCTGACCTCGACCACAATGAGCTGTGGAACTACAGGCCGATATCTAACCTTCCGTTTATCTCTAAAATCCTAGAGAAGGTAGTAGCGCAGCAGTTATGTTCATATTTACAAAGAAATAACATACACGAACTTTATCAATCAGGATTCAGGCCTCACCACAGCACAGAGACGGCACTGGTCAAAGTAGCTAATGACCTCTTACTGGCATCCGACCAAGGTTGTGTCTCGTTGCTTATATTACTTGACCTTAGTGCGGCTTTCGACAACCATAGATCACGATATTCTTCTTCACAGATTAGAAAAATTAGTAGGAATTGAAGGAACAGCTCTTGCGTGGCTCAGGGTCCTATTTAACCGATCGCTACCAGTTTGTAGATTTAAATGGTGATTATTCTGCCTGCTCCCTTGTAAAGTATGGTGTTCCACAGGGCTCGGTTTTAGGCCCACTTCTTTTCTCTCTTTACATGCTGCCTCTGGGGGAAACATAATTCGTAAGCACGATATCAGTTTCCCACTGTTACGCTGATGACACACAGTTATACGTCTCATCAAGGCCTGATGCGAAAGGCCAGTTTTTAATAACATTGAGCAATGTGTGAAGGAAGTAAGAGATTGGATGTTATGCAATTTCCTCTTGCTTAACGCTAACAAGGCGGAGGTTCTGGTTCTAGGACCACAGGTAGCTAAAAGTAAGCTTCCTGATCACACCTTAACCCTAGACAGTCTTTCTGTTTCACCAAGTGCAACAGTAAAAGATCTGGGTGTGATTTTAGACTCCAATCTCTCATTTGAAGCCCATGTCGATAATATTAGCAGGATAGCTAATGGTTCTATCATCTCAGAAATATCGCTAAAATAAGAAATATCCTGTCACTAAATGATTGCCGAAAAATGAGTTCATGCGTTTATCACATCCAGGCTGGACTACTGTAACGCTTTTACTGTCTGGATGTTCAACTAGGTGCATTACTAAACTTCAGTTAGTCCAGAACGCAGCAGCGAGAGTCCTCACTAAAACTAAAAGATACGAGCACATCACACACCGGTCTTATACACACTGCATTGTCTCCCAGTGAGACAAACCGCATCGATTTTAAAACACTTCTGTTAACTTATAAAGCTCTAAATGGGTCTCGCACCGCAGGACCTAAGCGAACTTCTAGTGTCTTACGTTCCACCACGCCTACTTCCATCAAAGGATGCAGTCTGTCTGTCAGTACCGCACATTATAAACTCTACAGCAGGGGGCGGAGCCTTTTCTTACAGAGCCCCCAATGCTATGTTATAACCTCCCTATGTATGTTCGGGAATCAGACACAGTCTCAGTGTTTAAGTCCAGCTTAAAAACTTACTTATTTAATCAAGCATTTTGTATTGATTCTTAGATAAAGGAGCAGATCTGGGGGACTGATGGGTGTTGAGTATTATGGGATGTTAGATGTCTTCCCCTCTCTTATTGATCACGGTGTTGATGATGAGAGCGGCTGGTTGCTTAACATATCAGGGAGCCCTCATGTCTGTGTTTCCCTCTGGTTCTCCTTTAGTTATGCTGACCTAGTTAGTCTCACCGGAGTCCCAGCTTTACTCTACATTATTCACTTAATCACTCCAAACCGTGTGTGATTACAATGTCACTTAACTGTTTTTCCTTCCTTCTTTGCCTTTTTGCCTTCCTTTCCCTCTCCCTCTCTCTCTCTCTCTCTCTCTCTCTCTCTCTCTCACTCTCACTCTCTCTCTCTCTCTCTCTCTCTCTCTCTCTCTCTCTCTTCTCTCTCTCTCTCTCTCTCTCTCTCTCTCACTCTCTCTCACTGTTGAGCTACATATGCCAGAACGGAGCTGCCGGTGATCCAGACCCCATCTCCACCCCGGTCCCAGACCTGTGGGACTCTTTCCCTGTGACCTGCTCCAGTTCATGATTACATCACCAGGGTGACCAAGGATGTCCCCACTCTGCCATAAAAGACGTTCCAGCTGTTCTTTAAGGACTAATGATTTAAGTTGCTCTCTCTCACACACACACACACACACACACACATACACACAGTGTAACTACATAATTCCTTACCTATTATTCCTGCTCCCTGTTTGTCACCCAGATGAGGATGGGTTTCTCTGTTGAGTCTGGTTCCTCTCAAGGTTTCTTTCTTCGTATCGGAATCACTACAGACCCAAATAAGAAATTTATGTTTTGGGAACGTTGTTTTGTATGTTTTGTTTTATTCCTAAAATTATCAATTCATTCTAAAAACATTTAGAGAACATTCAAGTGAGAGGGAAAGTGGTAGCTCAGCTAATTGGAACATCCAGGACCACCAAGCTGCCTCCGCTGGGCCTCTAAGCAAGGCTCTCAACTACCAATTGCTCAGTTGTATAAAATAGATAAATGTAAGTTGCTTTTTCATAAAAATGTCGAATGCTGTAAATGTAAATGTGATAAACTGTACTGAAATATCACCGCTTGAGAGGCCGTAGTACTGAAGTGAGCGAGTTGGCTGGTCGCCAGTAGCAAACAATTGACAATTTCTGTAATTACACAATTTTAAGCATTTTATCTGTTATATGTTCTGTAAAAAAAGGCGATAGGCAGCATATCAGCTTTTTATTTACAGATACTGAAATACAACCTGAACTCCGGAAAAGACTGTGATTGGAGTAACACACACACACACACACACACACACACACAGGGATTAGAAACTATTGTTTCCAGAACATAATTTTTCACTTGCAACAAATTTAATACAAACATTTTCAGGTCTTTTTAAGAAATGAGGCTTTGTGTGTTTAAACTTTGACTTTTAGAGGACGTTTTAATGCTTTAAGGAAATTAGTGATTTTCTTTTTTCTTTGTTTAGGCAAACTGTCCTTGCAAACAACACCGTCCCCTCAACCTCCTTTAAATAAAACTTTCATTCAACCAAATCAGTGTGAAAGTGTTGGAGAAGTGATAATGAACTAAACCCGATGGATTCCTGCAACGTCTGCAAATACGAGGTTGTTATGAGGTTGATGTGGTGGATGAGGTAAATGAGGTATAATGAGGTTGATGTGGTGGATGAGGTAAATGAGGTTGATGTGGTGGATGAGGTAAATGAGGTCGAGACATCAGACACAGACTGCCACAATATCCAACTGAATTGTTTCTCTTATGCAAATTCTCACTGACAGTAAGAACCGGTTTTCTCTTATCTTGGCTTAATTTCTACCTTCATTTCATGCCTATAGAATTTTATTTAATTATTTCAATTTGCTTAATAAATTATATTTTAAAACAAATCCAAATTTGTGTAAAAATATTTTTGCTTTACTGCAAATTTGATCCGCTTCTATAAAGCAAACAGACCAGACAAACACTTGCAAAATATCCACTTACTTAAAGTGTGTTTTTAAAGTTAGTCCATATGTGTGTGTGTGTGTGTGTGTGTGTGTGTTTTGGTGATGTAGCTCATTAAAGATTCTTTTGTTCAGCTCTGTTTTATTCCCTAAAAAGGGCCTTAAATGTAGAAGCAGTTGTAGAGTTTGTTGGTCTGAGAGATTGGTGCGGTTAGATGATGCTGTGGTGCATAGCTTTAGTTAACACAGTGCTAAAAGCCTCCAGTTTTTTTACCCTAGAGGTATATATATTTTAAACCTGGGATTTTAGGTGTGTGTTAATTATACGCGTCGGCTTTCTTCTGATTTCTATTGAAGACTGGTGGTACTTTGTGTGTTTTTTGTTTGTTTGTTTTTCATGGTCTCTGATGCATCAGTGGTCCTTACCTTGTGTAGTTAATGTAGGGTCAGGAATGCTGTGTGTGTGTGCATGTATGTATGTATTTATTTATTTATTCCTTCTTAATTTGTAGGCAAATTTTAAAATGTGCTCAAATGATTACCTTTAATCGTTACATCTATATTTTTAGGAACCTATGATTACACATTACATGCAGAAGGCCAAGGATAGATGCATTGCAAGGCTACTGGAACTTCTGGGGGCTTAAAACCCACACCACCAATGGCCTTGCATCTCGAGGCGGTGTCTCCTGCAGCCTTTTGCTTCTTGTTTGACTGTTGTGTGTTGCTACTGGGGTTCTATTCCTAGCACCACCAAGCCACCACCAAGGCCCTTAACCCCTGATTGCTTAGTTGTAGAAAAGAGATAAGTCGCTTTTGGTAAGGGCGTCTGCCAAATGCTGTAAATGTAAATTTGTCTTCTCCTTCTCACTCTGCCAGCAAAGCTCTCAGACAGAATGTCACCTCAGATAGTCATTTAGTCTGTCAGAAAATTGGCAAAACCTGACAAACTGTCTTTGCTAAAAAGAAAGCGTCCTTTGCTGGGGAAAATTTCATCAGGCTGCAGGAACTACCAGGTTTTGTTTGCTGAACGAAAGGTGCTGAAGCAGCTGCTCCAGTGTGAAACTGAACTGAAAGAAATGAGCTCAAGCAAATACGTTCTTTAACAAATCGCTCGAATGTAAGTATTGGGTTCTTTCTCTCATTCAGAAGTGTGAAAGTCTTTAATTTTTTAAAACAAACCAATCTGATTTACAGCCTTTTTATTTTAGTCAGTTAAATTTAGATAAAAGAAAAACCCTTTTCACCCAGTAAAGCTCCTCATCATGACTACCAAGCGTGAAGACGGGTGAATTATCATTTAGCTGATTGTAAAACAAATGATTTAGGATTTTAGACTGAGAAAATGATATTTACTTTGATTTGTGTTTGTGTCTTTGCAGTAGTAAAACTGGTCAAAGACTTTAGGGACCGTGTAGAAGGAGTGAATGCAAGAAGAAGGACAGCCAAAACAAAGTGCCAAGCAGCAAATCGCTCATATCCACTTTCTGGATTTTATGGCAGACTCTGCAATTCCAAATGTTGATCCTCTTTTCTTTACAAGCGCTCGTAGTGTCTGCGAGTAAGTACTTAGTTGTAGCGACTGCAAGTAACTGCTAAATTGTAAAGATTGTCTGTCTCAAATAGAGCAGGGGACATGGACTAATTGTGTTTTTTGACTTTACAGTTTTGCTGCACACCTCCAAGAGAGAGAATGTTTGCATTTGATGGACATTGTGGCTTTCCTGAAATACACTTTAAACGTCACCACCATCTGTCAGACTCGGAATTAAAATGATCAACGTTCTCTTGGTGGAACTAAGGGCTCGTCTCAGATATTGGGCGGGATGTAGTCGGGGGGCACCAGCTCAGAGTGCGCATATCAAAGTCTGGTAGGTTTTAGAGAGAAGTCTCTAACTTACCTCCTTATTTACGGAGATATGCATTCATAATAAAGTGTATTTATAATTTTTAGACCTAGTATGTATTTTTTCTGTCTGTAGGTGATATAACATTTTTGATGCAAATCCATAACTATCAGCTTGTATTGAGTTTAGTTTTATGTTGGTGAGTGTATTAACTTTCTGTAATGGTTTGTGCTACTTAATTGTCTATTAGCCTTAAAAAGGTATTGTGTTCTATCCAAAATGACTATTCCTGAATATTTGTAATGACGATAAATGATGGTTGTCTGGGTTAATGGCTTTAGAGTTATTATAGACTAATCTTTTACTGTATTTATTACAAGTCATCAGAGTGGTGGCTTTCAACTAGATTTGTCTGTAAATGGAATTATTGAAGTCTGAGCATGAGAGATCTAAATTATTTACAATTTTTAATGTTCTCTTGTGTGCCTGGATGTCCCTCACAGGATCCCTCGGGTCTGGCTCACCAGGTGTTGGGATGAAAGTGAGTCCTATCTCCAACAGTCGTCGTTCCTCCTGTGTAAACTGAAATGTTAGAGAATGGAATACCATTGCATGTGTCCTGTCTTAGAAGTTCAACTGGTCTAACCAGGAAGGATTCAGAGCGAGCGAGTAATCGAACAATGGCTGTGTAAATCTTTGTTTGTAAAATACAGTGTGCCACCTTATTTATTTTTTTAAAGATAAAAGATTTTTCAGGGAAGAAGAGAGAAATGAAGACATGGGGTCAGTGAGACAGATGTACAGGTTAGGGGTTAGGGGGTAAAAATGGAATGGAGGAACAGGGAACTCTGTAAAATGGTTGTAATTATGAAAGCGCGCTATTATGTGAGGGGGGAAAAAGAGGGAAAGAACAGCCAGAAAACTTAGGAACAGACGCACCTTAACCCCCCAAGTGCTGTTAAAAAAAAAGTGCCCACGAACAAAGTGCTTTAGAATTCAAAATCTATAATAAACAATTTCACACCAAAATTTGTAAACCACTGCAATTCTTAGTGCTCAAATTCATTAAGGTAGATGTGTCTGGTACTGCGTTCTGCTGTGAGAGTCTTGTAATTTTGTTTTGTGTAATTCACTTGCTTGTTTCAGGGGGACACACAGACAAGCCAAGACTTTGGATTATACCTATTTTTGGCTTGAATTATTGTTACCTGGGGTTATTATAATAGAATGTTATTTTTCCATTGAGACCCATGGGAGTCCACGTGTTTGAGGGCCTGCATCCACTGTCTTTCCTTCCATTTCCTCTGTTTATCCGTCCAGTTTGGTTTTGCGTCTCGTAATGTGATTTTTTAAAGTGTTGTGGACAGTATTCAATGAAATGTTTTATTTATTTCTTTTTGTGTGATGGTGTATATGTGTCGTTTCAGCCTGTCGAATAGTGTCTGTTTTTTTCGATGTATTTCTTCAGGCAATGTGTACATGAAATGCAATAAATGACATTTTTACTGTTAATGCAGAGGTTTAAGTGGATGGGTATGCTGCTAATGATCTGTTGCCTGTGTTAATATTAATACCAAGGAGACGACCGTTGGAGGTTTGTGGCAGCGAGTCTGGAATGGACTAAAATGTCCTGAAGATTTTTGTTTTTTTCTGGTAAGCCGAAATGACCCTGAATTCAATGAGTTCTGGTATTTTTGATTTTTGTTAAGTGGAAGTTTTTTTTGAAATTTTATTCAAGGTCTGTGTTTTGTGGTGAAAAGATAGTCTGGCAAGTGGGTTCGATGAGTCCAATCCCTAAGTTTTTTGTAAATTAGCGGATTTAATGTACCTACAAATCGATAACTGATTGAATTGAAGTGAATAACTGTATCCTCTCGGGTTAAAAGCTTTAGATGGTGTTGCTGTAGCCTGATGAAAATCTTGTACGTTATCATAGAATTTGCACAGATGAACAAGTTGAACAAGCCTTTGAATGTATGTTTTGGGTTGAAGCTGGTATTTATTTATTTTTTAAAAATGCTTGTTACTGGGTGGATTTTGAAGTATTAGCGAGAAGGGGTTTTGGATGGGTTGGTATTTGCTTTTTATGACCGTTATTTAGTTGGAAAGCTAAATGTTAAATTTTTGTTTTTCTGGGTAACCTGACTGCTTTGTATGTTTTTTTTTTGGGGGGGGGCCTGTGGATGGGGGGGTGGATGGTGGGGGAGGGGAGTCCAGGGGGGGGGGGGGGGGGGGGGTGCTATGGGGTAGTGTGAGGGGGGGGGGGGCACAGGGGGGGAGAGAAATTGGATGGTTAATGGATCAATTTTGTATTTAACTGTAATATTTGGTGGTGTGTGTTGGTTGTTTTTTAATAAATTTGATCGAAGAGTTCCTTATGTTCCAAAACTCCAAAGACGTCATCAAGATATCTGTAATATGTGTGGTGGTGTGTGTACCTGCATTTTTCTAAGAGAAGTTTCCCAGTCAGCCATGTAAATATTAGCATAGGCAGGTGCACCTTTTTTGCCCCTGGCCATATCCTAAATTTGTAAATAATGTTATTTTTAAATTGAATTCAAAGTTATTTCGGCTAATATTTATTTCCAACAGGTGTTTGATATGGTAATCTGGTTGGTTGCAATCTGCATTGTTTTGAAATGATTTTGAAAGACAGCCCAAGTCCTAAGTAGTAAAAAAAAAATTGTGTATGGACTACGATCCCCTGGGCACTATGTGAGGTATTTTACATGCTTCTAGATTGGTTTGTATCTGGAAGGAAGGAAATAGAATAAACGGGCTCTCAGTGTATCTGGGCCTGTTAGGTAATTTTGTTTTATTTTTGTGGAATTGATGTAGTGATTTTGATAAATCTTGGATTATTGACTATTTTCTTTTTGGCATGATCTTGCAATAAATTATTGAGCTGAATGTAATGGTTTGTGTTGCTTAATTGCCTGTTTGCCTCAAAGGGATATTATGTTTTATCCATTATGACTTTGTCTGCTGATTTGGTAACTATGTCCTGGTTTTTTTTTAACGTTTGTTGCATGTGCTTTCCAATGGGATTTGTTTGTGAATGGAGTTTAAGAGGTGTGGAAGTCAAAAAATGGTTTCAAATTTTAAGGGTTCTATTGTAAGCATATCTCTTCTAATGAGGTCACCATACCTGTGTTCAGCATACCTGGTGTTGGAATTTCTCCTCTTGTGTAAGTGAAAAGTTTTTAGAACCTCTGTTGGAGTGTCAGTACATGTCCGAGTCCTCAGAAGTTCAAGGTTCAAGAAGCTTTATTGTCTTTCAGCCATATTTAGCAGATGCAGTACACAGTGAGATGAAATAACATTCCTCCAGGACCCCCCCCGGTGCTACACAAAACATAGAATTTACAAAAACAACAAAGAGCCACTAAACAGGATAGACATAAAGTGCATGTGTGCAACCTGCAGAACAGACAGTTCAATAAACAATACAAACATTGCAAAGAGGACAGTAGAGTAGAGAACAGAACAGAACAGAACGCTGGACAGGACATGGAATGTGCAAAATTAAACAGTATTGTGCAAATAGCATTATAGCATAATAAAGTAACTGTGCTTATATTTTTGTTTTTTCAGTCTACGTGGTGTGTGTGTGTGTGTAGTTCAGTTCTGTTGAGCAGCCTCCTGATGGCTTGAGGGTTGAGTGTGTGTGCACATGTGTAAGTTGAGGTTGAGGTAGTTCAGATCAGTGTGTGTGTTGAGCAGCCTGATGGCTTGAGGGAAGTAACTATTACACATTCAGGTTGTGAGAGTCCGAATGCCCCTGCTAGGGCAGGAGTGTGAAGAGTGAGTGTGAGAGGGTGTGTGAGAGGTGTGTGAGGTGAGGTGTGGTGTGGGGTGTGTGGGGTCGTCCACAATGCTGCTGTTAGCTTTGCGGATGATGCATGTGGTGTAGATGTCCGTTATAGAGGGGAAGAGAGACTCCGATGATCTTCTCAGCTGTTCTCACTGTCCTCTGCAGGGTCTTGCGATCCGAAACGGTTTGCAGTTCCCAAACCAGGCAGTGATGCAGCTGCTCACGATGCTCTCGATGGTCCCTCTGTAGAACATTGTCAGGATGGGAGGTGGAAGGTGGGCTTTCCTCAGTCTTCGCAGGAAGTAGTAGAGGTGCTGCTGGGCTTTTTTGCTAATAGAGCTGGTGTTTAGTGACCAGGTGAGGGTCTCCGTCAGGACACCCAGAAAGTGTCCTTGACGATCTCTCTCCCGAGGAGCCGTCGATGTTCAGCGGAGAATGGTCGCTTTTTGCTTTTATGAAGTCAAACAACTATCTCCAACATCATAGACAGGTTATTGGCTTTATACCAAGCCGTTAGCTGTTGCACCTCCTCTCTGTATGCTGACCCACCACAGTCGTGTCATTGGCGAACTTGACGATGTGATTTGAGCTGTGCGTTGCTACACAGTCATGAGTCAGCAGAGTGAACAGCAGTGGGCTGAGCATGCAGCCCCTGCGGGGGGGCCCTGCGTGGTGGTGGTGCTTGAGATGCTGCTTCCAATCCAGACTGACTGAGGTCTTCCCGTCAGAAAGTCCAGGATCCAGTTGGCAGATGCAGATGGAGGTGTTCAGTCCCAGCAGGCTCAGATTCTTGATCAGATGCTGAGGGACGATTGTGTTAAATGCTGAAACTAAAGTCTATGAACAGCATTCGTACATATTCAATTTTTTTTTTGTTTGGCACTTTTTTACAATGGTGATTGTCACAAAGCAGCTTTATACAACCGAAGAAGAAATTATAAGATGAAAATGAGACAGAAATCAGTTTGTCCCTGATGAGCAGCCAGGGGGCGATGGTGGCAAAGAAAAAACTCCCTGAGATGGAAATAGGAAGAAACCTTAAGAGGAACCAGACTCCTGTCCTGTACTGTCCTTATTGGGTTTGGGTGAAAAGCAGGAATTAAGTGGTTACATTGTGTGTGAGCAACGTAAATCATTAGTCCTTAAAGAACAGCTGGAATGTCTTTTTATAGCAGAGTGGGGACGTCCTCTGTCACCCTGGTGATGTATCAACTGGAGCAGGTCACAGGGGAAGGGGTCCAACAGGTCCAGGTTGGAGATGGGGTCTGGATCACCGGCAGCTCTGTTGTGGGCATATGTATATAGATATAGATATATAGATATATATATGAGATATATACATGTAGAGATAGATATATAATATATATATATATATATATATATATATATATATATAGAGAGAGAGAGAGAGAGAGAGAGAGAGAGGGGGACAAAAAAAGGAAAAAAAAGAAGGAAAACAGTTAAGTGACATTGTAATCACACAGTTTGGAGTGATTAAATGAATAATGTAGAGTACAAGGATGGACTCCGGCAAGACTAACTAGGTCAGCATAACTAAAAGGAGCACCAGAGGGAAACATAGACATGAGGGCTCCCTGATATGTTAAGCAGCAACTAGCCGCTCTCATCATCAACACAGTGATCATCAACGTTTATAAGTTAACAGTAGTATTTTAAAATCGATGCGGTGTCTCACTGGGAGCCACAGCAGTGTGTATAAGACCGGCGTGATGTGCTCGTATCTTTTAGTTTTAGTGAGGACTCTCGCTGCTGCGTTCTGGACTAACTGAAGTTTATTAATGCACCTAGTTGAACATCCAGACAGTGAGTGAAGCGTTACAGTAATCATCTCCATGCCAGGATCTTGCAATCACCCTGGACAATTTTCACAGATCTTCCCTTCAACCAGCGCTCGCAACCTGGGGGTAACTATGGACACGTTCCTGCAGGTTTATCATGCATAACATCCGGAGAGTTCGACCTTTCTTAACCACTCAGGCCACCCAGTTGCTTGTGCAGTCTCTTGTAATTTCTAAACTGGACTACTCGCTCCTGGCTGGCATACCTCTGAGTGCAATTCGCCCTCTGCAGATGATTCAGAATGCAGCTGCACGTGTTGTTTTTAACCTACCAAAGGGTTCACACACCACTCCACTGCTGGGCTTCCTCCATTGGCTCCCAGTAGCTGCACGCATCAGATTGAAAACACTGACACTTGCCTACAAAGCCAAAAACGGAGCTGCACCTTCCTACCTACAAACACTTATCACTCCACGCATTGCACCACACCGCGCTCTCTCTCAGATCCACAAGCACTGCTCGGCTTGTTCCACCATCCCCTAGGACATGAGGTAGGTCTGCCTCAAGACTTTTCTCTGTTCTGGCACCAAGATGGTGGAATGAACGTTTTTCTTAGTGCCACCGGAGGATGATGTCATTGCTAATTGTAAAGATTCTTTAAAAGGAATTCTGATAGAGAGAAAAAGCAACACATTTTAACACAACAAATTTAAGATCTGAATTGAAATGTGATCATGGCGGATTAACGCTCTTCCTCATCCTCATGCATTAAAGAATCAATAGATGAGTTTCTTTGGTCTGCATGAAATACTTGACTAGAAACCGGATTATAAATAAGTTGTAAATTACAGATAAATTATAGTTCAGTTAGTTTTGTATTGTGGTGTCAGGACTGTTTAATATTATTGTTCAGTCAGAGTTTCTAAAATATCAGTTTCATCAGTGGATCTGAGAGATTCTGTTCTCCTGCTGCAGAACCTGCAGAACTATGAACATCTTCAGAAAAAACAATATAAAACTGATTGTTTATCCATATCTGAATCACCAGGAGAAAAAACTTACTATCAGCAACCCCTAATATATACATAGATATTTTCCATCACTGTGTGTGTGTGTGTGTGTGTGTGTGTGTTGCTTCCTACTGTTTCCTGATCAGTTAGAACTTATGTACTTCACGAGTGTTTGATGGGTTCAAAACTGATTATTATTTTTTATTATTTTTTTATTGACTTGTATCAGTTCCAAGTTTTACATATTGCTCTGTGTGCAGATTAGGCTATAATGCCAAAAATAAATTTCCATCTGAAAAATGAGAAGCATCTGTTTAAATCATTTCGAGATTAGAATAAAACCTAGTGTGTGTTATCCCGTTAGGGAGACTTTCAGATCAAGTTACCGAAAATTAGGGCTATTGATCAGTGGGTTAGGATTAGGGTTAAGGTTAGTAGTAAGGAGAGCGTGAGACGGACGGTGAGAGATCGTGAAGGGGAGTGTACACAGGGCAGCGACCCCAATCCCCCCCCCCCCCAGGATGCAGAGCAGGACGGGTTGTTCTTTAGCAGCACAAATAGGACGCTTAAAAACCATTAATGCCCTTTTTTCAACACCTCCCTCCCCACACCACCTCCCTCTTCCCACCCACACTCAGTCTCACTTTCAGTAGACCCGGTGCTGCAGAGAGCCGGACTCGAACCACTCGAACCACCGACCTCCGCATTGAGAGGCATCACCTCCAACTACTGCACCACCGGGTCTCACACAACACCCCTCAATTTCTGGTAATTTTGTCTTTCCAAAATTAAACCTAAAAAAAGTTTTTCTGACACTCTCTATCGCCACCCGGTGGACAAAATGACACTTTAACAATTCTTTAACCCGGGATTATTTTCATTATTGCAATAAAATTGTTGGTGTCCTTCTGTTAAAACAAGAAAACCCACAATAGCGACTGAAATAAACTGAGCCTGACAAAAATATTAGTTAAAAAACGTACAGAAAATTGAGTAATAAGAGTCAGACTCTGCTTTTGAATTGTGATCTAACAGAAGTCTTTAATAAACAAACGAATATGAAATATAAAACAGAATTTCATTTTCACAAAAATTGACGTTCCCCCTTAACCTGATATTTTGGGGGCAATTACTGCAGTCAAGCGCTTTCCGTACCGGTCAATGAGACTGCACCTGTCCACTCCTTATGAGCAACCAGACACCTCACAGGCCAGAGACCACCGGTTCTTACCATTGCAATGAATTAAATAAACAGAATTTGAAATTTGTGAATTTATTGGCTAAATTGCTAAAATTTCTTTTAATTTGGGATTGTAGTAATGTTTTTGGGCCAGAAAGAATTTACGACTTGTTCTGTTCTGGGTTCTGGGTTCTGTTTTTTTTGCAGCAGTAATGGTAATTTGCTTTTAATTATTAAATCTTTTAGATGATTATTTTTTCTAAAGGCTGAAATTATTCTGTAGTTGTCTAAAATTTCCCCTTTTGTCATGAACTTATAAGAAATAATTCTTACTCTTTCTGTTTAAGGCTTTACTGCCCGCTGAGGAAGGAGGAAGTCGATATAAAGGGATGATTTCTGGTCTTTGACTGCCATCTAGTGGCTGACTGACTTTTATCCCTACAGGTCAGAATTTTTCGAGCACCCTTTAAGAAAGGGTTAGGGAATATCTCCAAAATGTCTCGCGCGCGTGCAGAGGGAAAAAAAAAGACGCGGAACACTTTGTAATATAAATGCGCCATTTTGGCGGTATTTTTACTTAAGTTCCCCGCACGAGCGTCAAGTGCAGCGAGATATAACTGAGGTCAGTTGCATCATCTTGTATATTAAACATTAATTAAAGCTGATTAAAGTGGTTAATTTGCTGAACAAACTGAACTAATTGGATTCGACATTAGAATAACAGAGAGAAACAGACGCTGTAAGTTTCTCTCCCCCGCTTCTAAAATCCAACTTAAACCTTATCGCGAAATTCAGCAGCGGCTCGATTTGATGCTGTTTTGGCTCATTAATTTTTTTCTATCAGATTTAATTGTGATATTTTATTTCTACAAGCTGTTTATTAAAGACGATTCCATTCGAATTAAACATTAGATTAAACTGTAAAGTAAAGTAATTGAGCTTCGCTGTAACTGGGTTTTTCCCCCAGGCTGCCACTATTTAATGCTCAGTTTTGTGACTGAAATCTATCAGACCTACAAGTTTAAACTGTTATTCCAGATGTTGTGCAGCTGTTAGCTATGATGAAATATTTTAATCATACAATAAAAAATTTTAATCATACAATACTGCCAGTACAAAACCTGTAAAAAACTCATATTTTGTCATTTTTGGGGATTTTTTTTTTCAGATTCCGAATAGCTGTTCTTTTATACCATGTTATTAATTAGAATTTTATATTTTGTAGTTTGAAATATAAAGTTTCCCTGAAGTTTGTACAAATCCTAAGATTCTTCTGATTATTTTGGAGTTAGAGAAGGAGTTAGAGAAAATATATGTGCTGTTGCATCCTAGTAATTTTGCCCCGGATACCGAATGATGTACATTTGCAGGTTGTGCATTGATGTTGGATGCATTTCTTGTGTGTAGACGTAAGAGGTGGGGAAATATAATAAAAACATTCCTTAAAGCTTCATTACGACATTGATATGAACTCTCGTTTCGAGTAATCTTAATTCATAACGCTTGTGAGCCTGTTTGCACCTCTAATCTGTCCAGGTCCTGCACTGCTCTCGTAGTAACTCTGTTCTGACAATATCACTAAGAAACCTATTGAAAATCAAATCCTTTGTGGGTCCTTTTAAACTGCTTGTTTCTCCATGTTTTGGACAAATATCCATGCCCATTTATTTACATGTTGCCAGTAAACACAGAAGTAAAAATAATCTGTTATTCTTGACATTTTTATACCGCAGTATAGCAGAGTAACAATATAAACCATCATGAACATTTTCACCCCATTAATTCCACATCTTTGGGAGTGTGTTTGCTATCAAAACCTGTCTGTCCAGCTGACCAGTGCTCCTAGTAACAGACTTCTTTAAACCTTACCAGAACATGTGTTTGTGGCTTTGCCAGTCAGTTACACAGCACATGAGGCATTGGACTTTAGCAGGGCCTCCGCGTTCAGGGTTGTGGAGTTTGTGGATGAATTTGACTCTGATGGCTGCAGGAAAATGGACATCATTCCAATAGACTGGTTCAAGGGCACAGACAGAAAACTACGCCTGTGGTGGTGGTCACTACACTCACTGGACCAATGTAACCAAAGCAGTGTGAAAGACTGAATACTGTGTAATTTCCATTTAATGGTAAATGCAGGTAAGTTTAATTTTCTTCCTAATAAATATTATACAAAAATACAGCTTTAATTTGCATTCTTGATTTGTTATTCAGCTATCCGAACATTTGTTTTTGTGATTTATTTCTTTACACTTTTGATTTCTTTACACGTGTATATTTTCACTCCTACCAAGCAGGATCACACCGGGCTTGACACTGTTGATCAGTCAACCAGGGTGTGCTCTTACTAGGTAGAAGAAAAAAAAAAAAACAAACAACGCATAACAGCAGATGATATTAAACATCTGATTTTCTGGGAATGTGCATATGTTCTGCAACAAATGTTGCTTTTGTGGTAGTAAATGATTTTGCAAAAGTGCTGTTATTGTGTTTCATTGTGTTTTACAGCTAATTATGCAGAAGCCAGGATGAAGCTAAACCAAGCTGAGTATTCATCAGAATTCAATGACACTGAAAATAAGTCATGAAAAATAGGGTCAGTGTTTTATATTAAATTTTCGAAGGAGACCCAAAACGGTAAGATGCCGAATGCCCTGCTGAGCAAGATGGATCAGTGGTGGAAGAGTTCCTGAAGGAATAGTATTACCTCTGACTCAGGCTGACCTTGAGGCTTTTGATCAGAAGCCTGGGGGTCATAGTGTCATGTCTGCTGTTGTAAATTCACATTATTGTGTGTATTTGCTTTTAAATTAAAAAATGTCACACAGAACCTGTTGATACATGAATGTATATAATTATATAGGTATTGCAGGGAATCGTTCTTCAGCTTTAAGGATTTGATTTGTCTAATATTAGTAGTGTATTAATATGGCAAGGATTTAATATAACTTTTTACTCTTTTTGGCTCATACATAGTATTGCTAGGGTGGCAGATGTGAGCGGCACAAGTGTAAATGACACAACAAGAAGAATGATGAAGTACGTCTTAAGTTTAAAGACTTGCGTCTTTTCAACGCTGTGTATGGTAAGTGAATTAATTTACTATAAATTGAGTTGTTATAACTTAATCTGATCCTAAATTTTCTGACTTTACAATAAAGTGTAAGGTTCTTGTTTCATGTTTTTGTTCTTGTTTGTGTTAGCTTGCTAGCTAGCTAACTTTGCTATGCTAAGCTAGCTTTAGTCATGTTGTTATTGTTTTGTTTACTTTCTGGTTTCTCCTCATGTCTTCCTGTCACGTGATCCCCTTTGTCCTCATGTCTTGTTTTATAGGTTTGTTTAGTCATGTGTTGTTCTTCAGTTCAGGTGTGTCTTGTTTTGTTAATGAGTGCCTTGTGTATTTATAGCCCTTGTGTTTGCCCTGTCTTTTGTGGATTATTGTTTGTTTGTCTGTATTGCACTGTGGTGAGTCTGTGTTATGTGAGTGTTTATGCCATGCCATGCATGCCTGCCATGCCATGCCATGCCATGCCAAGCCAAGCCAAGCCAAGCCAAGCCAGTGTTTGTCTAGTCAAGTCAGTGTTAAGTTCATGTTGATTGTTTGTTTATTGTTTCTGTAAATAGTTCATGTTTGTTGTTCTGTCTAGAGTTTCTGTATAGTCAAGTTTAGTTTATGTTTGTATGTCACTTGTAAATAAACTGCACCTAGGGTTCAAAATACATCTCGCCTTAGTGGATTGATCGTTACATAAGGTTTCAATAAGCAATTTTTTGATTAATTAATTCGGGCCACCAACTAATATGCATTAACTACTATGGCTTTATCTTAACAATAATTGTTTTCCGGCAATTTTTTGTGACAGCCTACTCTTTATTTATTACTTTGGATCTTGATCCCTTTCTTAGTAGGTAATAAATATACAATCAATTATAGCTGGGATGCAAAACCTTGTCACATTTTGTCAATATTTGCCCTATTGGATATAAAATAGTAGCGGTGTGCCATCAAGAATGCACCAAAGGATGTCAGTTTCAGGTCCTCTAAAAGGTTCTGGAGTTTCTGCTCCTAACTGTTGTATTTCTTGTACATCCTATTATTTCCTCATTCTTTGTCTTATTCTGTTTCCCCAATATATTTCTTATTAAAGTGTTATAAACTGGTTCTAATATTGTTTTGGGAGTTTGTAACATCAACATTAGTGTGAAGAATCTGGAGGGAGGAAAGGATCCATGTTGCAACGAGTGGCTTTATTTAAGTAATCCAATAATGTAGTCAAAATACACAACCAGAGGTCGGTAAACAGTAATCCAAAAAAAAAAAACAATAAATTGGAAAAAATTGCGCGTAAAACCGGGCAGAGATCAGAAAACCGTAAAGACTTGAACGAACTTGGAACGCTTGGCATGTAGCATAGCTAACAATACTTCGCACTTCACACACACAGACTACATGCACCTCCACTACTTACATGCACCATCATCCATGTAAGAGTATACTTAATTAATTATGGTCTGATTCATGAAAATATACTACACGCCCCGCAGCCAAGCTTCACGATGTTCGCCGCCCCGCAGCCTAGCGCCACGATGGCCGGCGCCCCGCAGCCAAGCTTCACGATGTTCGCCGTCCCGCAGCCTAGTTCCACGATGGCCGCCGGCCCGCAGCCTAGTCCACGATGGCCGCCGCCCCGCAGCCTCCAGCTCCAGCCGATGCAGCCGCCCGCTCCGCCAGCTAGCTGCCACGATGGTTGCCGCCCGCTCCAGCCTAGCTCCACGATGGCCGCCGCCCCGCAGCCTAGCTCCACGATGGGCCGCCGCCCCGCAGCCTAGCTCCATGATGGCCGCCGCTTGTAGAAGAATTTACTCGGAGTCTGGGGTTTTCTTTCCATAAGAGTTCGGCCTTTATTATCAATCAACAAAGCCGGGAGAGGCTACGTAGCAATTCTTCCTGTATCAATTTTTGAACAACCTTTTTTATACATTTTCCCAACCCCTCCTATAGCACTGTTTCAAACCCCCCTCAGACAGAGTGTTTTTCTATACATTCCACATGGCATCATCACATCTGGTTTCTATTTGGTTGGCTTAACCTGAATAGTTTGTTACCATATAGTGGGTATTCTCTAGAGACACATTTAACAAAAACACTTGTTCACATGTTACCATATAAGGGCATTGCTATGCACCCACACACACACACACACACACACACACACACACACAGACTACATGCATCTCCACTACTTACATACACTATCATCCATTTAAGAGTATACTTAATTAATTATAGTCTGATTCATGAAAATATACTACACGCTCCTCAGCATCCGAACAGCAGCTAACTACACGCCCCAGCAGCCAAGCTTCACGATGTTCGCCGCCCCGCAGCCTAGCGCTTCACGATGGTCGCCGTCCCGCAGCCAAGCCTGTCGATGGCCGCCGCCCGCAGCCAAGGCAAGGTTCATGATGGTCGCCGTCCCGCAGCCAAGCCTGTCAATGGCCGCCTGCCCGCAGCCAAGGTTCACGATGGCCGCCGTCCCGCAACCAAGCTTCACGATGGCCTGCCTGCCCGCAGCCTGAATCCATGATGGCTACCGCGCCGCTGCCTAGCTCCACTAAGGCCGCTGCACCACCCCTCTCATCCTCCTCGATTGCCGCCGCTCCATAGCCTAGCTACACGATGGCTGCCGCTACAAAGATATCTCTCAAGTTTTTGTTTTTCCTGTACGCTTAGATGATTTTTGTAAGGCTGAAAACGATCAGACCTCTGCTTTCCTTCCCCAATATACAATGGGTAATAAAAGGGCCATTTGGCGTTCCTGAAGGCACATAGGTGCTGATAGCGATCATGACTGATAAGACAACATGTGTATACATTAGGGGTCTGCTAAGGGTCACTTGGTTTATACAGTAAGTGAAGCTGTAATAATTTGCTGGTTTGACCCAGGTCTGGGCCCCGAACCCTAACCCCAACATCCGTTGAAACAAAAAAAGCCTACCAAAAAAGGAGCAGGGGCACACCCAACTCAAACCCAATGGCGCATCATGACTAGTCTGTCATCCTTCATAACGTGTTCCTGGAACATTACTCAAAGCACAATGATAGCATGTATTGAAAAAATAAAGTTCTGCCAGAGCTGTAGCGGTGCTTAACAGGCGCCGGCCCGTGCCTTTCCCCTTGGTCCTCTATCTAACCACACGGTCCATTAGGACGGTGATGGGGGGGGAATCATTGTATCTTTCAAAAATACCTAACCGTAACCCTAACCAAAACCCTAACGCTGATCTTGATCTTGATCCTCTAATCCTAATACTAGCCCCCTAACCCCTAACCCCAAAAACCCTAAACCCTAATTTCCCAAACCCTAACCCTAATCCATCCAAACCCCCGCCTAATTTCCATCCTAAACAAACCCTAATTCCGAACCCTAATACTAATGTTAACCCTAACCCCCCCATAATCCACCACTAACCCTCCAAACCCTAATTATTACCCTAAACCCTAATCCTAACCATAACCCTAACCCTAATCCAACCTAACACTAACTCCCAACCCTAACCCAACCTCCTAACCCCTAACCTAACCCTAGCCCCCAACCCTAATTCCAAACTCTAACTCCGAACCCCCTCAATTCCTAACCCTAACCCCTCCTACCCTAACTGTCAACCCCCTAACCCCTCCACCAAAACCCCTAACCCTTCCCCAAACCCGTCATCCTAACCCTAACTCTCCTTCCAACCTCCTGACCACAAACCCCTACCCTAAACCTCCCCCACCCCCAACTCCCCCCTTCTCCCAACCCTAAGCTCCCACTCCTCCCTCCCCCCCTCCTTTCCCCCCTTCCCACCCACTCCTCCCCCTCCTACTTTCCCCCCTCCCCTCCTTCCCACCCCCCCCCTTCTAATCCCACCTCCCCCGACCCCTCAACCCCTACTTTTCCCCCTTCCCCTCCCCCCTATCCCTAACCCTCCAAACCCCCCCCCCTAACCCCCTCTTTCCCAATCCCCCTCCCCTAGCCCTCCCCACCCTCCAACCCTCCCCTCCCATTTCCCCCCCTCTCCACCCCCCCCCCCCCCCTCCCCTTCCTAACCTCTAATCAACTAACCCCCCTCCCTCTCTCCCCTTCCCTTCCCCACCTCCCCCCCCTCCCCCCAACCCTCCCCCCCTCTTTCCCCTAACCGTTATCCAACCCAACCCTCTTCACCACTAACCCTGACCACCCACCCTACATCTCGCCTACCCCCTAACCCTCCCCCTCGGAATCCCCCCCTACCCCTCCCCTCCCCCACCCCCTACTCCTACACCCCCTAACCCCTAACCCTAATCCTAGCCTTAACCCTCCATACTTTCCAACCCCTCATCCCAATTCCCCCTAACCCCCTCACCCCTAACCCGCCTCCCCCTCCTCCTCCCTCACCCCCCCCCCCTTCCTCCTCCCCCCCCCTAATTTCCCAAACTCTCCCCCCCAACCCCTAGCCCTAGCCCCAAACCCCCCCTACCCCCTAATTCCCAACCCTAGGGTTGGGGTTAGGGTTAGGGTTAGGTTTTGCCCAGCTCCCTGATCCCCCCCCTCCCGTTAGGGTTGGGTTCGGTTAGGGGCCCTCCTCCCCCCCCCCTTTCTTCCTGCGGTTAGCCCGGCCCCCACCCTCTTTTTCGTCCCTTTTTTCTTCTTCTTCTGCCTCTGTGGCCGATCTTTCCCTCCCCTCGTCCCTCTTCTCTCCCTATCAGCTCCCCCCCTCCCCCTCTCCCCCCTCCTTCCCTCCTCTTCCCCCTTCCCCCTTTTCTTCTCCCCCCCCCCCCCCCCCCCCCTCTCCCCCCCCCCGCCCCCCCCTTCCCCCCCCCTCCCTCTATCCCTTTCCCCCCCCCCTCGGGTTCGGTTCGGGCTCGGGGTTCGGGCTTCCGGGTTTTTCGGGCTCCCCCCCCCTCCTTCGGGTTCGGGTTCGGTCGGTTCTGGGTTGGGGGGTCGGGGTGGGCTTCGGTTTCGGGTTCGGGGTTTCGGGTTAGGGTTCGGGTTCGGGTTCGGGTTCGGGGTTCGGGTTTGGGTTAGGGTTTTTGTTCTTTTCGGATCGTGTTCTGGTTGGGTTGGGGGTTGGTTCGGTTTTGGGTTCGGGTTTCGGGGTCGGGGGGGCTGGGGTCTCCCCGGTTAGGGTTCGGGTTCGCAGGGTTCGGGTTAGGGCGCGGGTCGTTCGTTCGGTCCGGTTTCGGGTCGTTCGGGTGGGTCGGGTCCGGGTTCGGGTTCGGGTTCGGTTAGGTTAGGGTTCGGTTTCACTTGGGCTCGGGTTCGGGTTCGGGTTCGGGTTCGGGGTTAGGGTTCGGGTTAGGGGTTGGGTCCGTTCGGGTTGGGGTCGGGGTCGGGTTCGGGGGGTTCGGGTTCGGGTTCGGGTTTCGGGTTGGTCGGGTTCGGGTTCGGGTTGGGGGGTTCGGGTTCGGTTCGGGTTAGGGTCGGGTCGGGTTCGGGTTCGGGTTCGGGTTCGGGTTCGGGTTCGGGGTTCGGGTTCGGGTTCGGGTTCGGGCTTTCGGGTTAGGGTTCGGGTTCGGGGTTCGGGCTTCGGTTCGGTTTTGGGGTTCGGGGGTCCGGTTCGGTTCGGGGGGGGTTGGGTTTTGGGTTCGGGTTCGGGTTCGGGTGGGTTCGGGGGTTGGGTTCGGGTTCGGGTTCGGGGGTTCGGGTTTCGGGGGGTTCGGGTAGGGTTCGGGTTCGGGTTCGGGTTCGGGTTCGGGTTCGGGTTCGGGTTCGGGTTCGGGGTTTTCGGGGGGGTTCGGGTTCGGGTTCGGGTTCGGGTTCGGGTTCGGGTTCGGGTTCGGGTTCGGGTTCGGGTTCGGGTTCGGGTTCGGGTTCGGGGGGTTAGGGTTCGGGTTCGGGTTCGGGTTCGGGTTCGGGTTCGGGTTCGGGTTCGGGTCGGGTTCGGGTTCGGGTTTCGGGTTCGGGTTAGGGTTCGGGTTCGGGTTCGGGTTCGGGTTCGGGTTCGGGTTCGGGTTCGGGTTCGGGTTCGGGTTCGGGTTCGGGTTCGGGTTCGGGTTCGGGTTAGGGTCGGGTTCGGGTTGGGTTGGGTTCGGGTTCGGGTTCGGGTTCGGGTTCGGGTTCGGGTTCGGGTTCGGGTTCGGGTTCGGGTTAGGGTTCGGGTTCGGGTTCGGGTTCGGGTTCGGGTTCGGGTTCGGGTTCGGGTTGGGTTCGGGTTCGGGTTCGGGTTCGGGTTCGGGTTCGGGTTCGGGTTCGGGTTAGGGGGCGGGTTCGGGTTCGGGTTCGGGTTTCGGGTTCGGGTTTCGGGTCGGGTTCGGGTTCGGGTTCGGGTTCGGGTTCGGGTTCGGGTTAGGGTTTCGGGTTCGGGGGTTCGGGTTCGGGTTCGGGTTGGGTTCGGGTTCGGGTTAGGGTCGGGTTTTCGGGTTCGGGTTCGGGGGTTCGGGTTCGGGTTCGGGTTCGGGTTAGGGTTCGGGTTCGGGTTCGGGTTAGGGTTCGGGTTCGGGTTCGGGTTCGGGT
>VCAZ01000441.1:52500-57500 GCA_005784505.1 Bagarius yarrelli | reverse complement strand
GTGTGTGTGTGTCAGGTGTGGCGTGTTGTGTGTGTGTGTCAGGCGTGTTGTGTGTGTCAGGCGTGTGTGTGTGTGTGTGTGTGTGTGTGGTGTGTGTCAGGCGTTGTGGTGTGTGTCAGGCGCTGTGTGTGTAAGTGTGTGGTTGGTGTCAGCGTGTGTGTCAGGCGTGTGTGTGTGTGTGTCAGGCGTGTGGCGTGTGTGTGTCAGGAGTGCGTGTGTGTGTGTCAGTGTCGTGTGTGTGTGTAAGGCGTGTGTGTGGTGTGTCAGGCGTGTGTCAGGCGTGTGTGGTGTGTGTCAGGCGGTCTGTGTGTGTGTGTGTGTCAGGCGGTGTGTGTGTCAGGGTGTGTGTGTGTCAGGCGTGTGTGTGTGTCAGGCGTGTGTGTGGTGTCGTGTGTGGTGTGTGGCGTTGTGTGTGTGGTGTGTCAGGTGTGTTGTGGTCAGGAGTGTGTTGGTGTGGGTAAGGAGTGTGTGTGTGTGTGTGTAAGGCGTGTGGTGTGTGTGTGTGTGTGTGTCAGTGGTGTGTGTGTGTGTGTCAGTGTGTGTGTGTGTGTGTCAGGCGGGTGTGTGTGTTGTGTGTGTGTGTGTGTCAGGCGTGTGTGTGTGTGTGTGTGTGTGTGTGTGTCAGGCGTGTGTGTGGTGTGTGTGTGTGTGTGTGTGTCAGGCGTGTGTGTGTGGTGTGTGTGTGTCAGGCGTGTGTGTCAGGCGTGTGTGTGTGTGTCAGGCGTGTGTGGTGTGTGTTGTGTGTGTGTCAGGCGTGTGTGGTGTGTCAGGCGTGTGTGTTGTGTGGTGTGTGTGTGTGTGTGTGTGTGTGGTGTTGTGTCAGGCGTGTGTGTGTGTGTGGTCAGGGTGTGTGTGTGTGGCGTGTGTGTGTGTGTGCAGGCGTGGTGTGTTTGGTGTGGGTGTCAGGCGTGTGTGTGTGTGTGGTGTGTGGTGTGTAATGCGTGTGTGTGTGGTGTGTGTGTGCGTGGTGTGTGTGTGCGTCAGGCGTGTGTGGCGTGTGCGTGTGTGGGTGTGTCAGGCGTGTGTGTGTGTCAGGCGGGTGTTTGTGTGTCAGGCGTGTGTGTGTGTGCAGGTGTGTGTGTCAGGCGTGTGTGTTGTGTGTGTGTGTCAGGCGTGTGTGTGTGTTTGTTGTCAGGTGGGCGTGTGTGTGTGTGTCAGGTGTTGTGTGTCGGCGTGTGTGTGTGTGTGTCAGCGTGTGTGTGGTGTGTGTGTGGTGTCGGCGTGTGTGTGTGTGTGTGTGTGTGTGTCGTGTGTGTGTGTGATGTGAGCGTGTGTGTGTGTGTGTCGTGTGTGGTGTGTGTCAGGCGTGTGTGTGTGTGTGTCATGCGTGTGTGTGTGTGTGTGTGTGTGTGTCAGGCGTGTGTGTGTGTGTCAGGCGTGTGTGTGTGTGTGTCAGGCGTGTGTGTGTGTGTGTGTGTGTGTGTGTCAGGCGTGTGTGTGTGTGTGTGTCAGGCGTGTGTGTGTGTGTGTCAGGGGTGTGTGTCAGTGTGTGTGTGTGTGTGTGTCAGGCGTGGTGGTGTGTGCGTCAGGCGTGTGTGTGGTGTCAGCGTGTGTGTGTGTTGTGTGTCAGGCGTGTCAGGCGTGTGTGTGGTGTGTGTCAGGCGTGGTGTGTGTGGTGTGTGTGTGTGTGTGTCAGGCGTGTGTGTGTGTGTGTGTCAGGCGTGTGTGTGTGTGTCAGGCGTGTGTGTGGTGCGTGTGTGTGTGTCAGCGCGTGTTGTGTGCAGGCGTGGTGTGTGTGTGTGCTGTGTGTGGTCAGTGGTGTGTGTGTGTGTCGTCAGGCGTGTGTGTGTGTGTCAGGCGTGTGTCAGGGGGGTGTTGTCAGGCGTGTTGTGTGTGGTGTCAGGCGGTGTGTGTGGCTGTGTGGGTGTGTGTGTGTGTCGTGTTGGTGTGTCAGGCGTGTGTGTGTGTGTAGGCGTGTGTGTGTCAGGCTGTGTGTGTGGTGGGTGTGTGTGTGTGTGCGTCATGTGGTGTGGTGGTGTGTGTGTGTGTGTGTGTGTGTGTGTCAGGCGTGTGTGGTGTGTGTCAGGCGTGTGTGTGTGTGTCAGGCGTGTGTGTGTCGTGTGTGTGTGTGTGTGTCAGGCGTGTGTGTGTGTTGTGTGTCAGTGTGTGTGTGTGTGTGAGTGTGTGTGTGTCAGTGTGTGTGGTGTGTGTCAAGTGTCATTTGTGTGTGTGTGTGTGTGTGTGTCAGGCGTGTGTGTGTGTGTGTGTCAGGCGTGTGTGTGTGTGGGCAGGCGTGGCTTGTGTGTGTGTGTGTGTGTGTCAGGTGTGTGTGTGGTGTCAGGCGTGTTGTGTGTGTGTGTGTGTGTTACCAGGCGTGGCAGTGTGTGTGTGTGTGTGGGTCGTGTGTTGTGTAGTGTGTGTGTGGTGTGTGGTGTGGTGTCAGTGTGTGTGTGTGTCAGGCCTGTGTGTGTGTGTGTGTGTCAGGCGTGTGGTGGTGTGTGTGTGTGTCAGGCGTGTGTGTGTGTGTGTGTGTGTCAGGTGTGTGTGTGTGTGTCGTGTGTGCGTGTGTGTGTGTCAGTGTGTGTGTGTGTCAGGCGTGTGTGTGTGTGTGTGTTGTGTGTCAGGTGTGTGTGTCGGCGGGTGTGTGTGGTGCGTGTCAGGTGTGTGTGTGTCGTGTGTGTGTGTGTGTGTGGTGTGTTGTGTGTGTGTCAGGTGTGTGTGTGTGTGTGTGTCAGGCTGTGTGTGTCGTGTGTCAGGCGGTGTGTGTGTGTGTGCAGGCGTGTGTGTGTTGTGTGTGTGTGTGTGTGTCAGGCGTGTGTGTGGTGTGTGTGTCAGGCGTGTGTGGGTGTGTGGGTGTGTCAGGAGTGGTGTGGGTGTGGTGTGTGTGTGTTGTCAGGCGTGTGTGTGTTGTGTCAGGTGCGTGTGTGTGTTCAGGTGTGTGTGTGTGTGTGTGTGTGTCAGGCGTGTGGTGGTGTGTGTGTGTGTGTCAGGCGTGTTGGGTGTGTGTGTGTGTGTCAGGCGTGTGTGTGTGTGTGTGCAGGCGTGTGTGTGTGTGTGTGTCAGGCGTGTGTGTGTGTGTGTGTCAGGAGGTGTGTGTGGTGTGTGTGTCAGGCGTGTGTGTGTGTGTGTGTTGTGTAGGCTGTGTGTGTGTGTGTCAGGCGTGTGTGTGTGGGGTGTGTGTCAGGCGTGTTGGTGTGTGTGTGGTGTGGGTGTGGTGTGTGTGTGTTAGGTTGTGTGTGTCAGTGTGTGTGTGTGGGCGTGTGTGTGTGTGTGTGTGTGTGTGTGTCAGGCGTGTGTGTGGTCAGGCGTGTGTGGGTCAGTGTGTGTGTGTCAGGCGTGTGTGTGTGTCAGGGTGTGTGTGTCAGTGTGTGTGTGGTCAGGCGTGGTGTGTTGTGAGGTCGTGTTGTGGGCTGTGTTGTGTTGTCAGGCGTGTGTGTGTGTGGTGTGTAAGGCGTCTGTGTGTGTGTGTGTGTGTGTGTCAGGCGTGTGTGTGTGTGTGTCAGGCGTGTGTGTGTGTGTGTGTGTGTGTCAGGCATGTGTGTGTGTGTGTGTCAGGCGTTGTGTGTGTGTGTGTCAGGCGTGTGTGTGTCAGGCGTGTGTGTGTGTGTGTCAGGCAGGGGTGTGTGTGTGTGTTGTGTCAGGCGTGTGTGTGGTGTGTGTGTGTGTCAGGTGTGTGTGTGTGTGTGTCGGCGTGTGTGTGTGTGTGTCAGGCGTGTGTGTGTGTGTGTGTGTGTGTGTGGTGTCATGGCGTGTGTGTGTGTCAGGCGTGTGTGTGTGTGTGTGTGTCAGTGCGTGTGTGGTGTGTGTGTGTGTGTGTGTGTGTCGGTGTCGTGTGGTGTGTGCTGTGTGTGTGTGTGTCAGGCGTGGTGTTGTGTGTGTGTGTGTCAGGCGTGTGTGTGTGTGTGTGTGTGTGTCAGGGTGTGGGTGTGGGGTCAGGCGTGTTGTGTGTCAGGCTGTGTGTGGTCAGGCGTGTGTGTGTGTGTCAGGCGTGTGTGTGTGTGTGTGTACAGGCGGTGAGTGTCAGGCGTGTGGTGGTGTGTGGGGGCGGGAATTGTGGGTGGGTGTGCAGGAGGTTGTGTGTGTGTTGTTGGTGTGTGTTGTGGTAAGGAGTGTGGGTGGTGGTGTGTGTGTGTGGTTAAGGTGTGTGTGTTGTTGTTTTTTGGTCAGGCGTGGTGTGTGTGGTGTTGTGTGGGTGTGTGTGTGTGTCAGGCGTGTGTGTGTGTGTGTGTCAGGCGTGTGTGTGGGTCAGGCGTGTGTGTTGGAGTGTGTGTGTGGAGGCGTGTGTGTGTGTGTCAGCTTAAGGAGTGTGTGTGTCGTGTCAGGCGTGTGTGTGTGTGTGTCAGGCGTGTGGTGTGTGTGTGTTGTGTGTGTCAGGCTGTGTGGTGTGTGTGTGTGTGTAAGGCGTGTGGTGTGGTCGGAGGGGTGTGTGTTTCAGGGCGTGGTGGTGTGTGTGTCAGGGTGTTGTGTTGTGTGTAAGGCGTGTGTGTGTGTGTGTCAGGTGTGTGGTGTCAGGCGTGTGTGTGTGTGTTGCTGTGTGTCAGGCGTGTGTGTGTGTGTGTGGTGTCAGTGTGTGGTGTGGTGTGTGGGTGTGGTGGTGTAGGTGTCTGGTGTGTGTGTGTGTGTGTCAGGCGTGTGTGTGTAAGGAGTGTTGGTGCTGTGTGTGTGTCAGGTGGTGTGTGTGTGGCGTGGGTGTGTGTGTGTGCAGGTGTGTGTGGTCAGGCGTGTGTGTGTGTGTGTCAGGCGTGTGTGTGCGTGTGTCAGGAGTGGTGTGTGTGTGTGTCAGGCGTTGTGTGTGTGTGTGTTGTCAGGCGTGTGTGTGTGTGTCAGGAGGCTTTGTGTGTGTCCAGGTGGTGTGTTGGTGTCAGGCGTGGGTGTGTGTTGATGTAGGCGGTGTGTGCGTAAGTGCGTTGGTGTGTGTGTGTCGTTGTGTGTTGTGCAGGTGTGTGTGTGTGTGTGTGTGTGTGTAAGGAGTGTGTACTGTGTCAGGCGTGTATGTGTGTGTGTCAGGCGTTGTGTGTGTGTGTGTGTGTGGTGTGTGTGTGCGTGTGTGGGTGGTTAAG
>VCAZ01000441.1:37500-45000 GCA_005784505.1 Bagarius yarrelli | reverse complement strand
GAGTGTGTGGAGGGTGTGTGGGGAGTTTGGTGTGTGTGTGTGTGTGTGTGTGTGTGCTGGTGTGTGTGTGAATGTGTGTGTGGAGGCTGGTGGGGTGTGTGTGGTGTGTGTGTGTGTGTGTGTGTGTTACCCTGTTGGAGTGGTGTGTCATGGTGTGTCTGTTGGGAGTGGTGGGAGTTGGTGTGTGTGTGTGTGTGTGTGTGTGTGTTACCCTGTTGGAGTGGTGTGTCAGTGGGAGCTGTTGGAGTGGTGTGTGTGTGTGTGTGTGTGTGTGTGTGTGTACCCTGTTGGAGTGGTGTGTGTGTACCCTGTTGGAGTGGTGTGTCACGGTGAGTTACCCTGTTGGAGTGGTGTGTCAGCGGGAGCTGTGTGTGTGTGTGTGTGTGTGTTACCCTGTTGGAGTGGTGTGTCAGTGGGAGCTTGTGTGTGTGTGGTGTGTGTGTGTGTGGTGTGTGTGTGTGTTACCCTGTTGGAGTGGGTGTGGTGTGTCAGCGGGAGCTGTGTGTGTGTGTGTGTGTGTGTGTTACCCTTGGAGTGGGTGTGTTGGAGTGGTGTGTCAGTGGGAGCTGGTGTGTGTGTGTGTGTGTGTGTGTGTTACCCTGTTGGAGTGGTGTGTCAGTGGGAGCTGGTGTGTGTGTGTGTGTGTGTGTGTTACCCTGGTTGTGTTTGGTGTTGGTTACCCTGTTGGAGTGGTGTGTCAGTGGGGTGGTGTGCTGGTGTTGTGGTGTGTGTGGTGGGAGAGCTGGTGGGTGTGTGTGTGTGTGTGTGTGTGTGTGTGTGGTTACCCTGTTGGAGCTGGTGTGGTGTGGTGTTACCCTGTTGGAGTGGTGTGTCAGTGGGAGCTGGGTGAGCTGGTGTGTGTGTGTGTGTGTGTGTGTGGTGTGTGGTGTGAGTGTCTTGGTGGGTGTGTGTGTGTGTGTGTGTGTGTGTTACCCTGTGTGTGTGTGTGTGTGTGTGTGTGAGTGTGTTGGTGTGTGTCAGAGGGGAGCATGGTGGTGCTGGTGTGTGTGTGTGTGTGTGTGTGTGTGTTACCCTGTTGGAGTGGTGTGTCAGCGGGAGCTGCGTGTGTGGTGTGTGTGGTGTGTGTGTGTGTGTGTGTTACCCTGTTGGAGTGGTGTGTCAGTGGGAGCTGGTGGTGTGTGTGTGGTGTGGTGTGTGTGTGTGTGTGTGTGTGTGTGTTACCCTGTTGGAGTGGTGTGTGTGTCAGTGGGAGCTGGTGTGTGTGTGTGTGTGTGTGTGTGTGTTACCCTGGTTGGTGTGGTGTGTGGTGTGTGTTGTGGAGTGTGTGTGGATCTTGGTGTTGTGTGTGTGTGTGTGTACCCTGTGGAGTCAGTGGGAGTTGTGTGGTGGTGTGTGGTGTTACCTGTGGAGTGTGTTGAGCTGTGGAGTGGTGTGTAAGCGGGAGCTGGTGTGGTGTGTGTGTGTGTGTGTGTGTGTGTGTTACCCTGTTGGAGTGGTGTGTCAGCGGGAGCTGGGGTGTGTGTGTGTGTGTGTTACCCTGTGTGGAGTGGTGTTGGAGCTGTGTCCAGCGTGTTGTGTGGTGTGTGTTACCTGTGTGTGTGTCAGGGTGTGTGTGCTGGGAGCGTGGTGTGGTGTGTGCTGGTGTGTGTGTGTGTGTGTGTGTGTTACCCTGTTGGAGTGGTGTGTCAGCGGGAGCTGAGCTGGTGTGTGTGTGTGTGTGTGTGTTACCCTGTTGGAGTGTTACGGGAGCATGGTTGGTGTGTGTCAGTGGGAGCTGGTGTGTGTGTGTGTGTGTGTGTGTGTGTTACCCTGTTGGAGTGGTGTGTCAGCGGGAGCTGGTGTGTGTGTGTGTGTGTGTGTGTTACCCTGTTGGAGTGGGGTGTGTGTGGTGTGTGTGTCAGTGGGAGCTGTCAGTGTGTGTGTGTGTGTGTGTGTGTGTGTGTTACCCTGTTGGAGTGGTTACCCTGTGTGTTGTGTCAGCGGGAGTGGTGTGCTGGTGTGTGTGTGTGTGTGTGTGTTACCCTGTGGAGTGTGTGGTGTGTCAGTGGGAGCTGGTGTGGTGTGTGTGTGTGTGTGTGTACCAGCGTGTTGGTTAGTGGTTGGTCAGTGGTGTGTGTGTGTGTGTGTGTGTGTGTTACCCTGTTGGAGTGGTGTGTCAGTGGGAGCTGGTGTGTGTGTGGTGTTGTGTGTGTGGTTACCCTGTTGGAGTGGGTGTGTCAGCGGGAGCTGTGTGTGTGTGTGTGTGTGGTGTGTGTTACCTGGTGTGTGTGTGTGATGTGGTTTTGTGTGTGTGTTACCCTGTTGGAGTGGTGTGTCAGCGGGAGTTGGTGTGTGTGTGTGTGTGCTGTGTGTGTGTGTGTGTGTGTGTGTTACCCTGTTGGAGTGGGTGTTGGAGTGGTGTGTGTCAGGGGTCAGTGGGAGCTGTGTGTGTGTGTGTGTGTGTGTGTGTGTGTTACCCTGGTGTGTGTGTGTTGGAGTGGGTGGTGTGTCAGTCGGGAGCTGGTGTGTGTGTGTGTTGTGTGTGTGGTGTGTTGGAGTGGTGTGTAGTGGGTGTGTGTGTGTGTGTGTTACCCTGGTGTGTGTGTGTGTGTGTGTTGGAGTGGTGTGTGGTGTGTGTGTGTGTGTGTTACCCTGTTGGAGTGGTGTGTCAGCGGGAGTTGGTGTGTGTGTGTGTGTGTGTGTGTGTGTGTGTGTGTGGGAGTGGTGTGGGGTGTGTGTGTACCCTGTTGGAGTGGTGTTGGAGTGGGTGTTACCCTGTTGGAGTGGTGTGTCAGCGGGAGCTGGTGTGTGTGTGTGTTACCCTGTTGAGTGGGTGTGTGGTGGGAGCTGTGTGTGTGTGTGTGTGTGTGTGTGTGTGTGTGTGTGTGTGTGTGTGTGTGTGTTACCCGGTGTGTGGTGGGTGTGTGTGTGTGTCAGTGGGGATCTGGGTGTGTGTGTGTGTGTGTGTGGGGGGGTGTGTGTGTGTGTGTGTGTGTGTCTGTGGAGTGGGAGTCAGTGGTGTGTGTTTTTCTGGAGGTTGTGTAATCCATGTTTCAGTCTCTGTGTTAGTGTCCCAACATCACCATAGCCACCGACATCACACACACACAGCAACTTCTCCATCAGCTTGGAGAAACTGGACCGCGCAGCTGCTAGGATACACACACTGCGCTCTAACACACACACACACACACACACACACACACACACACACACACACACACAAGATCAGACAATCTCCATAATTTCTTTAACTGTGTGTGTTAGTGTGTGTGTGTCTCACCGGTTGTCTGCAGTTGTGTGTGTAGTTCCTGCATGCAGGTGTGTTAGTGTGTGTGTTAGTGTGTGTGTGTCTCACCAGTTGTCTGCAGTTGTGTGTGTAGTTCCTGCATGCAGGTGTGTTAGTGTGTGTGTTTGCGTGTGTAAGTGTGTGTGTCTCACCGGTTGTCTGCAGTTGTGTGTGTAGTTCCTGCATGCAGGTGTGTAAGGTGACACACAGCTGTGAGGATGTGAGCATCTTCATCAGTTTGTCATTCTGCTCTTCCTCAGTGTGTGTGTCGCTCAGCCTCAGTGCACTCACACACACACCTTTATTCACTCTGAACAGTGTGTGTGTATTCTTGCACAGAGTGCGCAGTCGCAGGGCGGCCATCACGGCGATCACACACACTCTGAACTTCCACACCCACCCTCTGACCTCCCTCTGACCTGTGACCCCAGAGTCACTGAGTGCAGACAGTAGCGCTCTCACTTCCTGTTGGAGAGACTCGGCGTCACACACACTACGCTGCAGCAAGGCTTTCTGACGCACCAGCGCACACACACGGCCATGCAGTGCACGCACACACCCAGCCAGCATCGCGCACGCTGCCAGCAAGGACGCCTCATCACGCCGACACACACACACCAACTCCTGAAGACCAGCCACTTCCTGTTTAAGGGCAGACTGAGCGCGCTCAGAAACACACAGACGCTCTTCAGTCTGATCCAGACGACTGTTCAGACCCTACACACACACACACACACACACACAAACACACACTATAACTCTCAAACATGTGGATATTGATGGTGTGTGAGTGTGTGTGAGTGTGTGTGTACCTGGGCTCTGTTGTGTAGTTGGTTGATCAGGTGTGTGTGTTGTGTATTTAGCTCCTCCCTCTGTTTAATCCAGCTCTTCTCTCTTTGCTTAAGTTGCTCACACACACTCTTTAGTGCAGTCTCCTTCCCCTCACACACACTGTCCAAACATGCAATCTATAACACACACACACACACACATCCAGGTATTAGATAGCTTTAATATTATCATGAACATGTAGAGTAAATGGTGTCATTAGGGACCCGCCCACAGTGGAGTGACATGTTCTTTCTTGCCTTCTGATTGGCTGATTGGAGGTCAGAGGTCAGTGAGTCCACCTGTTCCTGGAGCATGACACTGAGCTCTGCCCAGGAATAACTACCCATCATGCTCTGGGGCGGCACTACCAACACACAGCCAGTGAGGAGCCGCTGATACAGTGAGTGCAGGAAGGATAGCTTCTCCTACACACACACACACACACACACACACACACACACCAAACGGCAACATAATCTTCCCTATATTTAAATTAGAGAGTTGTTGAACACTGTGTGTATGAGTGAGTGTGTGTGGTGTGTGTGTGTGTACCTGCTGTTCCCTTTGGTGCTCCTGTGCAAGTGTGTGCATGTGTGTGTGTTGCTCTTTCTCCTCCTCCCAGCGGTGTGTGATACTCTGTAGTTCTGTCTGCGCTTGCTCTGCTGCGTCTGCAGCATCTTTAACACACACGCGCAGACGCTCCGCCTCCTCACTCACACACACACACCGAGCCTCACACTCCTACTCACAGAACACACACACAGGTGCAAAACAAGACAAGAAAATAGCCGAAGGTTTGCGCACACACACAAACACACACACACACACACACACACACACACACACACACACACACACACCTGTATGCGTCTCCTCTGGTCAGCGACGATCTCATCTTTGTCTTTATTTTCTTTATTCAGCGTATCGATTACTTTCCCCAAGTCCTCCAGCTACACACACACACACACACACACACACAGTGAGCACTCCAGTGATTGTTAACTATTCCATACACACTTTAGTGTGTGTGTGTGTTACCTCTGTGTGATAGTTATGTAACACTCTTCTTAAGACATCCATCAGAGTAGCTGAACTCTGTTTATCTCCTAACACACACACACACACACACACACACACAGTGTCAATCACCTGCTCTCCTCTCTTATTACATTCGATTAAGCAGCTCATACTGTACACACTGACCGGTGCTGCTGATGGGTGGTGCCCCCTGGTGGTGGTGGTAGTGGTGTAACAGCTGTTCCATTTCTGCCAAAAGGCCCTTATGTGCTTCCTCCACAAATGCTAATCTCTTCTGAACCTAATCACACACACACACACACACACACACACACACACACACACACACACACACACACACACACACACACAGTTATGGTACAGTAATTAAAAAGAGACAGCATAATACAGATAGAGAGAGAGACAGATGGACAGCCAGACAGGTACAGAGAGTAAATATGACTGTACCAGATGGAGTTGTTTTGCTTTCTCTGTCTCTACTTCTTCCTGTTTCTCCAGTCTGACTGACAGCTTAGCTGACTCCGCCTTCTCATGCTCCAACTGACCAATCAGCTTAGCTGACTCCGCCTTCTCGCACTCCAGCTGACCAATCAGCTTAACTGACTCCGCCTTCTCATGCTCCAACTGACCAATCAGCTTGGCTAACTCCGCCTTCTCATGCTCCAACTGACCAATCAGCTTAGTTGACTCCGCTTTTGCATTTTCCAGCTGGCCAATCAGATCAGTTTTAGTGTTATGGAATTCCTGCTCTACTCTACACACACAGAAAATAAACAGTGTCTCAATAAACATTCCAGTACAGCATACAGCACCAGACCAGGTAAGGAGTGTGTTTTTTGTGTGTGTCCTACAGTGTGAGTGTGTGTTCAGCGCTCTCTCTCTCTCGTGTGTGTGTTCTCTCCAGTTCTGTGTATCGGTGTTTGATCAGCTCCAGACTGGACACAGCTTCGAGCCGGTTCCTCTCCTCCATCGCCAGAGCCGCTTCCACATCCCTAAGTCGCAGCTACACAACACACACAATATAACACAAGGGTTACACACCTGGACAGGGAACCGAGTGGGCGGGGCCTCTGGGAGTGGGTGTGGCCTGTGTGTCAGGTGGTGTGGCAGTAATGACCACAGTGCTGACCTTTAACTGCAGTTGAGCAGCTCTCTCTGACTCCACCCTCTCCTCCAGAGCCTTCACTCTCTCTACAGCTGTCTACACACACACACACACACCCACACACCCAGTGACATATAGCAGCATTTATCCTGTGTGTGTTTGTGTGTGTGTGTCTCACCTCCAGCTTCTTCTTCATCTTCTCCTCACGCTCCAGACTGTTTCTTAGTTCAGCTCTTCTCACTCTGAGCTCCTCAGTGTCTCGCTCTCTGTCTCTCTGCTCTCTGTCCATTCGGCTCTTCAGCTCCTGCAGTGTGTCTTTCTGCTCCTGACACACACACACACACACACACACACACACAAATGAAAACTGGTTATACTGAACTATTTCCTGGTAGAAATGGTCCCTTATAACACACACACACACACACACACACACTGAGTGTACCTGCAGCAGTGTGTTTAAGCGTTGGTTCTCCTCCTGCAGCAGCTCTTTCTCTGTGCTGATGCTATGAATTAGATGGTCCCTCTCACGCAGCTCCGCCTGGAGGCCCTGCTGTTCATCAGTCCGAGCCTGCTGAGTGATCTCCAGTGCTCTCTGTAGATCAGAGGCCCTCTGACGCAGCTCCGCACTGAGGCCTACAGACACAGCAGTACATGTAAACCTGTTACAGACTCTCTGCCACCCTAAAACCAAAACACCAAAACACACACACACAAACTACCCTCCAGCTGCTGGTTGTGTGTGATCAGGTCGGACATCTTCTCCTCAGTTCGAATCTTCTGTGCAGCTGCGTCTCTTTTCTCCACAGCGAGTTTATACTCCAGTGTCTGTCTCTGAGCTTCTCCTTTCTCCAGCAGAGCACGACAGCGTGTGAGCTGAGCCTCAGAACTCGACAACTAACACACAGACACACACACACACAACAAATGAAACCGGCAGTGTCAGAGGTGAAAAATGCTTGGTTTGCGTCCACTATGATGCCACTATGTGTCAGCCAATAGGAGTCTGTCAGGGGTGGGGCATCCATGTTGGAATGAGTTTTAGTAGGTGTGTATTGTTGTGACACGTCACCTCCTGGTTGTATTTGGAGCCGAGCTCGAGCTTCTCCTGCACCAGCTGGTTGATCTTCCATCTCAATTCCTCCTCTCTGTCAAAGCCCCGCCCCTCAGTCTGCAGCTGGCCAATCACCTCTCTCCGTCTGGAAGGAGAATGGCGTGAGTATGCTGTGATTTGTCTCTTTATTTCTCAGTGCTGTTTAGTTCAGTGACCTGCTGATGTCCTGCAGATGTCCGGGAC
>VCAZ01000441.1:12500-30000 GCA_005784505.1 Bagarius yarrelli | reverse complement strand
TCTGTCTGTCTCTCTGTCTCTGTCTGTCTGTCTGTCTGTCTGTAGCTCCTCTGGATCAGCCGTGCTGTCGTGCTCTGTATGATTTCGAGCCGGAGAATGAGGGTGAATTGGGTTTTAAGGAAGGCGACGTCATCACACTGACCAATCAGATTGATGATAACTGGTATGAGGGGATGATCCACGGCCAATCAGGATTCTTTCCAATCAACTACGTCGACGTCCTGGTTCCTTTGCCTCATTAGGCCACTCCCCCGCTGTGCTCCACCCACTTCACCACTGTTAAAGATAATGAAGGGGTTACAGTAAAATACACTCTGAAGTGTTTGTGTGCCTGTGCAGTGTTGTGTTCTGAGATGGCTCAGGTGTGTGTGTGTGTGTATGGGTGTGTATGGGTGTTTCTTACACTGCTGCTTGTTTTTGTTTGCTTTCCTCACCTGTGTGAATCGCTCTCTGATCTCAGTCTGTCCTTTAGTGAAATAGCTCATGAATATTAATAGAGCTGTATTTAGGCCCCGCCCCTTTCACTTCACACTCCATCTGACCGTGTGAACTTCCCGTTTTCTGCCGTGACCCTCAGCTCCTGATCATCAGCTCATCCACATTAACACTTGGTTTGTCTGTAAGAAGACGCCCCGTTTTTTCACAGCCAATCACAGGCTGGTTTAAGTCCTTTATTTAAATTTTCTCATCATCTGTTCAATCTGTCTTGTTCCCTCAGACCTCCAGTCATTATACAGCTTTTCGGTTTAAGGGCGGAGCTTCACTCTGATTGGTTCCCCAGCGTTCTCTTATATCTAGTCAAAATGCTTGAATCGTAGCCTGGAAACTCAAGAGGTAGCAGTGTGTGTAAGCGTTTAGGACACGCCCCCTTTGTGCTCCTATATAATTGTGTGTATTAAACTGAAGTAAGTTTCCCCAGAATCGTTATAGATGACATCACTGCAGTGTTCCATTACTTCTGCACTTTATTTATTCATTTATGCGTTTATTTATTCATTTATGCGTTTATTTATTTATGCGTTTATTTATTTATTTATTTATTCAGCTGTTCTATAGTTTATTTTTATGGGGAAGGGACATTCCAAAACATGCACAAAGTGTATGTGTGTGTGTGTGTGTGTGTGTGTGTTTTATCCTGTACAGTGTTATACAGAGGAATTTGTTTTCTCCACTCTGATTGGTGGATTTGGTGTTTCTGTATCTGCAGTCATGTGAAATGAACTTTATTTTTAATAATGTGGGTGTGTCTCAATAGTCACATGGGCATGTCTGTGATGGGCGTGTCTCAATAGTCACATGGGCATGTCTGTAATGGATGTGTGTGATGGGCGTGTCTTTGTGATGGGCTTGTCTGTGATGGGAGTGTCTGTGATGGGCGTGTCTTTGATGGCCGTGTCATTAGCTTGGAATTAAATACCAAATAAAACTCCACCCACTTTTTAAAAATATTTATATAAGAGCGATATAAAGTTTCTGAGAAAAATTTATACATATTTAATGAGTCATTCATGAATAATTAATGAAGAGTAACTAATATTAGTGTCTAACAATCATTACAGCAATAACTGTCACAGACTCGCACCTGTGTGTGTGTGTGTGTGTGTGTGTGTGTGTGTGTACCTTAGCATGTGTTTCTGTTAAACCTGTGTGATGCAGATATTTATCTCATGTGTGAACCTGTGACTTTATCTGTTTACCTGTGTGAGTGATTCATCTGTCTCTCTCTTTCTCTGTCTCTCTCTATTTGTCTCACTTTACCTGTTTTCTATCTGTCTCTCTATGTCTACTGGTCTCTCTCTATCTATTGGTCTCCCTCTATCTGTCTCTCTCTCTGTCTTTATCTCTCTGTCTCTATCTCTCTCTATCTATTGATCTCTCTCTCTCTCTGTGTCTCTCTCTCTGTATCTCTCTCTATCTATTGATTACTCTCTTTCTCTCTGTCCCTCCTCTCTTCTATTGATCTCTCTCTCTCTCTCTATTGATCTCTCTCTCATCTCTCTGATCTCTCTCTCTCTCTCTCTAACTCTGTCTCTTCTCTAGTATCTCTCTCTATCTGTCTCTCTGGGTGGTCTCTCTCTCTGTCTGTTGGTCTCTCTCTCTGTCTGTTGTGTTCTCTCTCTCTATCTTATCTCTCTCTATTGAATCTCTGATCTCTCTCTCTCTGTCTCTCTCTCTCTCTCTCTCTCTCTCGCTCTCTGTTCTCTCTCTCTCTCTCTCTCTCTGTCTCTCTTCTGTATCTCTCTCTCTCTGTCTCTCTCTATCTATCTGTCTCTCTCGAGTCTCTCTCTGTCTCTCTCTGCTCTCTCTCTCTCTCTCTCTCTCTCTCTCTCTCTCTGTCTCTTTCTCTCTCTCTCTCTCTCTCTGTCTCTCTCTCTCTCTCTCTCTCTTCTCTCTCTCTCTCTCTCTCTCTCTCTCTCTCTCTCTCTCTCTCTCTCTCTCTCTCTCTCTCTCTCTCTCTGTCTCTCTCTCTCTCTCTCTCTCTCTCTCTCTCTCTCTCTGTCTCTCTCTCTCTCTCTCTCTACCTCTGGATGAACAGAAGGTGTAAATTGTATTTCTGATGTGATTCACACACAATAAATAATCAAATAAATGCGTGTCAATAGTGATGAGTAACAAGCCCTCAGTCTCTCTCACACACACACACACACACACACACACACACACACCACACACACACACACAAAACAACAACCTAGAACGTGTGAAAACAATGGGCGGGTTTTGTTTGTGACGTCATCGCCCGCAGTACGTCACGTGTCCGCCGGTGGCGCTGTAGAGACATTAGTGTTGAGTGTGTGTGTGTGTGTGTGTGTGTGTGTGTTCGTTCACTTTTCTCTGGTGTTTAACGCGGTTTATAACTTTAATAAGATGGAGCTGCGCAACAGAACGCCATCAGACGTGAGGAACTCACAGGATCATAAACAACAACAACTACACACACAACTACACACATCACACCGCGAGCTGCACGGACACACGGCCGCAATCAGTTTAACTGTTGTTCAGTCGCTCGTGTGTGTGTGTGTTAAATATAAAAGTGTGTCACGTGATCGACAGTTTATAATTCAATGTTTTACGTTTTTCGGTCACAGAAAAGCTGCAGTTTAATTACCGCTACAGCCGACACAATTAACCAGCATCTCTCACACACACACACACACACACACACACACACACACACACACACACACACAGCGGTTCCCGCTAAACACAATCCTGCGCGTTCAAACATTTAGCATCATTTCCGCTTCCGGTTTTTAGTGTAAATAAATGTATTTATAATCTGGTGGTTTTGAGCCGCTGTTTGTCCGTCCATTAATAATATTAATAATAAAAAGTGTAGATTAATCGGAGGAATTATAATGTTTAATATCAGTAAAGTGAGTCTGCTGTAAGCGCGTGGAATTGATTTGTAATCAGGCGATTACAGAACGGTACTAAAACGAGGTCCTAAGGGCTGAAAGCGGGTGGGTTCGGGAAGGAATTACTATAGTAACCACCAAACAAACAATCACAACAGAATTACAGTTAATGAAAATTATATATATAACATCCCATCCTATAGTCTGTGTTTCACTGTTCTTATTGTGTGTGTGTGTGTGTGTAGTTGGAGTTGAGTGATAATCGGATCTCTTCAGGTGTGTGTGTAGTTGGAATTGAGTGATAATCGGATCTCTTCAGGTGTGTGTGTGTGTGTGTGTGTGATCCTTAGGTGTGTGTGTGTGTGTGTGTGTGTGTAGTTGGAATTGAGTGATAATCGGATCTCTTCAGGTGTGCGTGTGTATGGTGTGGTGTGTGTGTGTGTAGTTGGAGTTGAGTGATAATCCGATCTCTTCAGGTGTGTGTGTAGTTGTGTGTGCGTGTGTGTATGGTGTGGTTTGGAGATTTTAGCTGAGAAGTTTCCGAATCTCACACATTTCAATCTCAGCGGTAACAAACTGAAGGACCTGAAGATGTTGGAGCCACTGGTGAGTGCTGACCTCTGACCTTTCACCTGTCTGATCAGATTCTGCTCACATGGTGTGTGTGTGTGTGTGTCAGAGACATCTGCCCAGTCTGAAGAGTCTGGACCTGTTTAACTGTGAGGTCACGACCCTGGATGATTATAGGCTGAGTGTGTTTAAGCTCCTCCCCCAGATCCACTGCCTGGATGGTTACGACCCTTAGGACCAAGAGGCGTTCGACTCGAGGTAGGAGACGAGGACGCGGGTATACACACGCACACAGTGCGTTAAAAGGTCATCAGAGAGTGTGTCTGTAATAACACAGTGAACTCTGAGGAAGATGAAGATACGGTGAGGACTCACACACACCCCAACACACGCCCCTGTTTTTCTCACACCCTCTGTATGTGTCTCAGGAGGAAGACTCGGGTCAGGAAAGGATGAGGAAGATGATGATGATGATGATGAAGAAGAGGGGGAGGAAGGTGTGTTTGTAGATGAGGAAGAGAGTAAAGGAGGAAAAAGGAAACGAGACCCTAATGATGATGAAGATTGTGTGTGTGTGTGTGGGGGGGGGTCTACAATCAGATGTTATTTGTTAACAACACACACCGCAGCACTATAAAACGAGTGTGATCAGAACCCAGATCGGAAAAGAGAGAGAGACAGGAAGAGTTCCGTTAAATGTTAGGAAGTCAGTGAGACTGATTATTCACACACACAATGAGTTATAAGCCACTGTAAGACCGAGTGTGTGTGTGTGTGTGTGTGTGTGTGAGATGTGGAGAATTTAAGCTTCATCTCTTGCACACACTTTTTATAGAACTGCTTTCTCTCCATCATGTGCTGTAAAAGGCTGTTGCTATAGCAACAACACCACACAGTAACCTGGTAACTCTCTGATCACCATCTGCTGTGCAGTGTGTGTGTGTGTCGATGTCTACACACACACACACACACAGAGGAATTTATTCTCCACTCGTTTCTCATCAGGTTTGTATTTGTCCACTGTGGCTCCCTGTAGTCGCACCTGTGACCTCGGGTCACGTGACTGTCTGGTGACTCCTCCCTCCGGTGTCAGTTTGTGTTTAGGTAACTGCTTTCTGTAGGTGTGCGCTCACACACACACACACACGGAGTGTAGATAAGAGTGTGAGTTTATTATAAAACTGTACTCTACACATGGCTGAAACACAAACTCGTACAAAAATAAACGCATCACAACCTCTGTGGCTTATTGCTTAGGCTGATCTCACACACACACACACACACACACACACACACACACACACACACACACTAAAACCCCCACACCCCAGTGATGTAATCCTGCATAGATGCAGCAGCTGTCACACAAGCACACTACTCGTCGTCCTCTTCGTCATCGTCCTCATCATCGTCCTCATCTTCCTCATCCTCGTCTTCATCATCTTCTTCCTCGTCGTTAGCCTTCGCCATAGCTTTCTTGGTGGACCCTGCAGGTCGTCCTGGGCCTCGTTTGGGAGCCCCGCCCCCAGCCCCGCCTTTAGCACGATACGCTGCAATGTCCTACAGGAAACAGGAAGTAAAGTTAAGAGACTCTTTTGATGTCACTCGCTAAGGAAGGAAGTGGTCATGTGACTGAATCTTCACCTTCTCGTATTTCTGCCGCAGAGCAGCTGCTTTCTGCTCATAGGGCGTGCGGTCTTTAGGGGTCTGCTTGGCCCACATCTCCGCCAGCTTCTTGGCGATGTCTCCGATGGACAGGCTGGGATATTCACCCTTCACCGTCGGTCGGTGCTCTGAGCAGAAGACAAAGAACGCTGACCTGCAGGAGGAAGACAGACAGACAGACGGGTTCATTATTCAGCTCAGAGGATCTCAAACAGGACCAACTCTGTATCCAACTGAGCAGATGGGGGTGAAGGGCCTACACAAGAGCCCCAGAGTGGCAGTTGGTGGTGCTGGGAATCAAACCCACGATCTTCTGATCAGCACTTTAACAGTATAACCATCCCATTCACACACATGCAGAACAAACAGTAAACCTTCAGAGCCCCGTGTGTGTGTGTGTGTGTGTGTGATGGGACACACTTACGGGGGACGTTTAGGAGCATTGGGGTCCTTCTTTTTCTTCATCTTTCCCATGCCTTTTGGAGGAACGTAGTTCTTCATCTCCCGATCATAGCGATCTTTATCAGCCCTGGCCAGTTCCTCAAACTTCTTCTTTTCAGTCGCAGCCAAAGTCTAAACACACACACAGTCATGTTACACACAATTAACACCACACCAACCCTGACTCTTATTCCACACACACACACACACCTTCCAGCGCTCGGAGCAGGTCTTGGAGAACTTGGCGAAGTTGACTGAGGTCCCCGGACTCTTTTTCTTGTGTTCTTCTCTGCAGGACAGGACGAAGAAAGCATACGCTGAAGTTCGGCCTTTGGGTTTGTTCACATCCTTCACCATGACTGAAACACCAACAACGGAAACCATCAGCATGTCCCGTCCACACAGCAGAAACACAACAAGCCTTTATTTCCACATATTCAACACAAAAACCTTTCATACATTAGATTTTTTTTGTAAAATTGTAAACATTTGTTTAAATTGAGGTTCACAACGACGCCTGTTGTGTTTTTATCTGTTTGAAACTTTGTAATTGATGAGAAATTAGATTTATTTCACTGCTGTTTCCCCTGAGCGGTGATTAGCGGCCGATGCTAACGCTGATGCTAACGCTAATGCTAACAGAACAATGGCGCCTCCATTTTCTTTCCCGCTTCATTCTACGCCATCACGTCTTTCCCACCGAGTTTAGATGAAACCCGCCCCCTGCGCCGTGATTGGCTACCGCATTACGAACATCAGCCACTGGCCAATGACAGTGCTGAAGGCGGGATGAAACCGACCAATCGAACGTCAGTAAAGCAGATTTGTCGGGATCTGGCTGGGGAAAAATAACGCTACTCCATTTATTTCACTCTCATTAACATTTAAACTGCGATTTACCTCAAAAACGTTTTTAATTTAAACGTATTAAACAATAAAATAAATAAAACAGCCCAGTTCCACCATGTTGTGAGGTGTTTAATAAAGTGTTTGCATATTTATGAGGGGATGAAGGTTACTGACGCCCCCCCACTCCCCCCCTCCTGGTCTCCGTTCTAAACTTTAACAGTTTAAAATACACAAAAAAACCCCACAAAACTGCTCGATTACCGACTTTATTTTACACTAATTAAAAGTCCAGATGTTCCAGTTCTTTAACATTAAACCGCTATTGCGATACACCCATTAAACACAAAGGTGCACAATTACACCAAACTGCGGTTCAAAAATATACCAACTTATTAATGCATTAAATTAAAACAAATATACAGGCGCTATAAATATATTTATTCTCTCTCACACCTATACACACACACACACACACACACACACACACACACACACACACACACACACACACACATACACATACACACACACACACACATACACATACACACACATACACACATACCTGCTGCAGTCTTACACTCCGCTCCGCTACTGTTTATGTTCTTCTGCGTAGATACTATAGAACACAAGCCCCGCCCATGAACGCAGCTTCTATTGGTTGAACGTACAGATCCCGCCTTTATTTTCTATTGTTATTGGTTATCTTTACAGTCTGTCATGATTTAAAGTCCAATCACTAGTCTGCGCTCTGGATTCTTTATTTGATTGGTGGAAAAGCTGAGATTCGCTCGTCTTTATTCTTTCTTTTTATTGTTATTGATTATGTCGTATTTTCATTGTGTCATTTTATATTTTTAACGTTTTTATTCTTTAATGCAGATCAATTTTTATTTTTTGCTTTTTTAAAGTTTGAATGTATTATTTTGTTTACTTTAAACTCCCTTTAAAACAGCTTTAACGGCTATTTCTATATATTAACTATAGATATAGATAACTATATATAAAACTATATATTTATATATATATTAACTTTTATTAATATTAATATATTTTTTATCAAATAAAATTAAGGCAAAAATAAAGTAGAAAAAGTAAAAATTTAATTCTTTCATTAGGGTTCGAGCTGCTCCGCGCGGTCAGTGCCACCCAGCGGCGCTTCTCACTCACTCCGGACCTGTAGGTGGCGCAGTAGCGCTCTGTGTGTGTGTGTGGTGTGTGTGTGTGTGTGTGTGTGTGTGTGTGTGTGTGTGTGTGTGTGTGTGTGTGTGTGTGTGTGTGTGTGTGTGTGTGTGTGTGTGTGTGTGTGTGTGTGTGTGTGTGTGTGTGTGTGTGTGTGTCCCGCAGGGGGCAGTGAGGAGCAGCAGTATAGTATCAGTGAAGAAGTGATGTTTACGTGCGTTTTGAACGCGCTCGCGCCACTGCCGGGTTTTTGTGAATGAAGGATTAATAACGGTTTATAACACATTCATAATAAAGTGACTGAATCAATGAGCGGTCCTGAACGCACTGCCTGTCCTGTCGGAGATGGAGGAGTTTCTAGAACATTATAAACCCTACAGTGCAGTGGTATGGAAACCAGTCTTACTCTCAGTCCAGTGCAGTGAGACAGACAGACAGACAGACAGAACAAATTAAAGAATCTATAACAGAATCTCTGCCTGTCTGTCTCTCTCTGTCTGTCTCTCTCTCTCTCTCTGTCTCTTTTTCTCTGTCTGTCTCTCTCTTTCTGTTTGTGTCTTTCTCTGTCTCTCTCCGTCTCTCCCTTTCTCTGTCTCTCTCTCCGTCTGTCCCTTTCTCTGTCTGTCCCTTTCTCTGTCTCTCTCTCTCCGTCTCTTTCTCTATCTCTCTCTCCATCAGGAGCGGGCGTGGCTGTGTGAGGTGTACAGAGGAGTGTGTGATTGGCTGTACCCGGGGGTGGGCGTGTCTCTGTGTATGTCAGAGGAACAGCTGGCACATGCTGTGGTGTTGAGGCTTCAGAGAACTCATCCCTGTTTACCTGTCAGCTACAGGTGAGGAGCGAGGGGGCGGGGCATCATTGCTCAGGTGCGTGTGTGTATGTTAGGAATATGCTGAAGTGTGTGTGTGTGTGTGTGTGTGTGTGTGTGTGTTAGATTCATCTCAGTAGCAGAACTGATCAGCACACAGCGAACCCCCTGCTTCAGCAGCCTCACCTGGAGCACCAATCAGCACAGGAAATGGACACGGGAGGCGGAGCAACAGCTGCCCAGTCACCAGGCTCTGGCCCGCGCTAACCTCATCCTGATTGGTTTGCTGTGTGATGGGCGTGGCTCAGGTCAGTGTGCAGGATTTTGGAGAGTGAGAGATGCCAGTGGAAGTGTGCACTGTGAGGTATGCGTTCCTCTGTGTGTGTGTGTGTGTGTGTGTGTGTGTGTGTGTGTGTGTGTGTGTGTGTGGGACTCACACACTGTCATGTGTGTGTGTGTCAGGTGTTGAGCTCGTCACCGCTCTGGCTTGGGAGGTTGATGCTTTTCCCTACATGGACCTACATTTCTCAGACTGCAGCAGGTTCGGGGCAGAAGGCTGACGGCTGTGTGGAGCTCATCGACTCTCCAGTGTGTGTGACCCCTGAACTCACACCACTTCACCCCAGAGGGTCACTCAGTGATGTCATCGGGGTCAAGAAGGCAGCCAGACTGCTAAAACAGAAGTGAGAGAGATTTACACTTCAATTTTAACAAAAAACTAAATGTTAATTAGTCAAGTAATGTGTGTATGTGTGTGTGTATGTGTGTATGTGTGTGTAGGGGCAATATGAGAGAGCCTGTATGTGTGTATGGGGAGGTGTGTGTGCTCTGCCCCCTGCTGGTCATTCGAAAAAAGCCCTTCTTCTGCCTCATCCTCAGTGAAGAAGACGCCACAGTTCCTGTACTGGTCATGGTAATGATTCATTAGTCAGTTAGTTAGTTAGTCAGTCAGTTAGTCAGTTAGTTAGTTAGTTAGTCAGTTAGTTAGTTAGTCAGTCAGTTAGTTAGTCAGTCAGTCAGTTAGTTAGTTAGTTAGTCAGTCAGTCAGTCAGTCAGTTAGTTAGTCAGTCAGTTAGTCAGTTAGTTAGTTAGTCAGTTAGTTAGTCAGTCAGTTAGTTAGTCAGTCAGTCAGTCAGTTAGTTAGTTAGTCAGTTAGTAGTCAGCAGTCATTAGTCAGTCAGTCAGTTAGTTAGTTAGTCAGTCAGTTAGTCAGTCAGTTAGTTAGTTAGTCAGTTAGTCAGTTAGTTAGTCAGTTAGTTAGTCAGTTAGTCAGTCAGTTAGTCAGTCAGTTAGTTAGTTAGTCAGTTAGTCAGTCAGTTAGTTAGTTAGTCAGTTAGTTAGTCAGTCAGTCAGTCAGTTAGTTAGTTAGTCAGTTAGTCAGTCAGTTAGTTAGTTAGTCAGTCAGTCAGTCAGTCAGTTAGTCAGTCAGTTAGTTAGTTAGTCAGTCAGTCAGTTAGTTAGTTAGTTAGTCAGTTAGTTAGTTAGTCAGTTAGTTAGTTAGTTAGTCAGTTAGTTAGTCAGTTAGTTAGTCAGTTAGTCAGTCAGTTAGTTAGTTAGTCAGTTAGTTAGTTAGTAGTCAGTTAGTTAGTTAGTCAGTCAGTCAGTCAGTTAGTCAGTTAGTTAGTAGTCGTTAGTCAGTTAGTAGTCAGTCAGTCAGTTAGTTAGTTCAGTCAGTTAGTCAGTCAGTCAGTTAGTTAGTTAGTCAGTTAGTCAGTTAGTCAGTTAGTTAGTTAGTCAGTCAGTCAGTCAGTTAGTTAGTTAGTCAGTCAGTTAGTTAGTCAGTTAGTCAGTTAGTCAGTTAGTTCAGTCAGTTAGTTAGTCAGTTAGTCAGTTAGTTCAGTAGTCAGTAGTTAGTTAGTCAGTTAGTCAGTTAGTCAGTTAGTCAGTTAGTTAGTAGTTAGTTAGTCAGTTAGTTAGTCAGTCAGTCAGTTAGTTAGTTAGTTAGTTAGTTAGTTAGTTAGTTAGTTAGTTAGTTAGTTAGTCAGTCAGTTAGTCAGTTAGTTAGTTAGTTAGTTAGTTAGTTTTTTGTTTACACTTGAAAGTTTGTTAAAGTAAATATTTTTTTCTTTTGGGTTGTAATACAAAGTAATTAACCTGTGTGTGTGTGTGTGTCTCAGGTCCCAGAGTGTGTGTACTGGAGACAGTGTCTGTGTTTAGGACATAGTGTGTGTATTACAGCACTGTGTGTGTGTTATTATCAAGGGTGGGCGGGGTTTCGAGTTCTGTCTGTAACCACGGAGTCCCGCCTACATCTGAAGTACCAAACACACCGAGAGTCTGAGGACACGAGCACACACTCGAACATGCAGCTGGAATCAAACTCACACACACATGTGGGCACGCACACACAGTCACAGGCAGACACACACATAAAGACACACCTGCAGAAAGACACTGAGGGTGAAGAGACACAGGTGCATGATGGTCCAGTGCGAACAAAACTCTCTAAAATCATCAGCTACAGGGTGAATTTACACACACACACACACACATTCAAAATAAATTATCACTTTGGTTATAATGATAATCATTCTGTTTCGGTCTTGGACACACACACACACACACATGATTGACAGGGTCGCGTTACTGGAGTTCAGGACGCGGAGGCGGGACTTTATCAGATTGATGGGAAACTGTTGCTGTGTCTGGCCTATCAGCCGCTGTGGAAGTGGGGCGGTGGCATTAGACCAGGGGCGGAGCTGGAGGTGAGTGTGACACATGATGGTCAGGTGGTTAAAGTGTCAGTGTGATGTCATCACTATCCCGTCTCTGTCCCGTCAGCTTCACAACGTCCACTTCCTGTTCCGTCCATCTCCCTTCGCTGCTGACGTGGTGCTGTGTGTGTGTCTGCGCTCCACCGTCACAGTGACCAGCTTCAGTCCGCTGAGGTCAGAGGTCACGCCGCAGAGGATCGACGGCCCCCTGGTGTGTTTCCTTCTGGAGAAAAATCTGAGTGTGTCCCAGTACCTGTGGCTCTGCTACTGTCACACTGCACTCACAGACCGGTGAGTCACACACACAGGGTCATGGGAGACTGTGTGTGTGTGTGTGTGTGTGTGTGTGTGTGTGTAACTCTGACTCCTCCCTCTACAGGTTGAGTCCACGCTGGGTGTGTAAAGCTCGAGTGTGTGAGGTGGCTGGAAGATTGCTGCAGCTCATTTTAGGAGACAAACTGATAAAGAAAGACAAGAGAGACATTTATAAAGAGATGTTGCTGGACACACACACCTGTCCACTCACTCAGGTAGCACACACACACACACCTGTACACTCACTCAGGTAACACACACACCTGTACACCCACTCAGCTACTACACACACACCTGTCCTCTCACTTAGGTAACACACACACACACACCTGTACACCCACTCAGCTACTACACCCACCTGTCCTCTAGCTCAGGTAGCACACACACACCTGTACACCCACTCAACGCACACCTGTCCTCTCACTTAGGTAACACACACACACATGAATAATTACAATTTTATTACACAATAAAAAATATAATTAAAAGTTTGTGTGTGTGTGTGTGTCAGTACTGTGTGTCTAGTCCCAGTGTGTCCCTGTACTCAGTAGAGGAGCTCTGTGATTGGCTAGAAAAGGAAAGTTGGGCGTGTCTCTCCTTGTCATCTCTACTTCCATCTTCAGCATGTCACATGACCCAAGCTCAGCTGAACCCGCTGCTGTCATGGTCAGTGCAGACACACACTCTGGCACAGACACACACTCTGGCACAGACACACACTCTGGCACAGACACACACTCTGGCACAGACAGTGTTAGTGGGTGTGTTGGAGTTGAATGCAGACGGAGCCACTGTGAGGCTGGTGGACCAGACCGGAACCATCGACTGTGTGTGTGTGCAGAGATCAACCTCACAGCAGTGTAGCTCCATCGATACAGCATGGATAGGTACACACACACACACACACACACAGATCTAAGCCATGCTGGGTTGCTTTAAATCTACAGGTGTGTGTGTGTGTGTGTGTGTGTGTGTGTGTTCAGGGTGCCTGGTGTGTGTTCGCCGCTGTACATTAGTAATGGAGCGATTCATGAAGACAGACTTTCCCTCTTGGAAACATTTGGACCAGCAGAAATACATCACACACAAACACTGCAGGTAGAACCAGCTACATCACACACACCTGGTTATAAGCACACACCTGCCCACTCTAACTGTGTGTGTGTGTGTGTGTGTGTGTGTGTGTGTGTGTGTGTGTGTGTGTGTGTGTTACAGAACATATATCTGTGTGTGTGTGGATGATCTGCACATTTTGAGCCCCACAACTGGCATGAGTTCCCTCATCCAACAGAGAGAAAGAGAGGACGAGACAGAGAGACCACAGAAGAGGATGAGAAGAGAAGAAGGGCAGAAGGACGAAGAGAAAAGTTCACTCGGAGGAGGACGTGGAGGAGATGGAGGGATGGAGATGGAGGAATGTTTAGCGGGACCATCCCAAACCAGCAGGGGGGGAGGGGCTAAGGGCTCAAAGCTCTCCTGTGTGTCCCTGCTCTTTCGTCTGCACTCCAAACAGGGCGTGGCTTTTCGAAATGTCCAGTCCTCCAATAGGGTGTTTACGCTCGCTCTGAGTTTTGTTGTCAAGGCAACAGTCCTCGGAGACGTGCAGGTTTGGGACAAAGACCCCAGAAACTGCAGAGTGGAGGAGAGAGAGACGGCAGGAATGGAGAAAAACGTACGAATCTTATTGATTATTAATCAGTGTTAACAGTGTTTGTGCTAACTAAGACCACGCCCACCTTAATAGAGACTGACACAGGCCACGCCCACCTTAAAGAAAAACGACACCAGCCACGCCCACCCTAGCGGAGACCTACACTGGTCACGCCCACTTACTGATACTTGGATGCTGAGGATGAATTGTGTGTTTTTATTGCTATTAATTGTTTAATTATTATTTTACTTATTTAGTGTGTGTGTGTGTGTGTGTGTGTGTGTGTGTGTCAGGTGGAGCTACAGTTTATGAATGCCGCTGTTCGTTGGTTTCCTCTTCTGCAGCCAGGAACAGTATACAGACTCATTGCCTTACACACACAGGTACAAACAGACACACACACACACTATTAACACTTATAGTCTTTAATCATGTGACTTTATGTCCTCTGTGTGTCTCAGGATGCGGCTGTATTGTCCTTAAGCGGGTTTTCTGTGAGGGGCGGAATTTTTTCCCACAGTAACTCCGTCCTCCTCATACAGCCTAATTGGCGCATACACACACTTATGCCAACTATGCTTTTGTCCCAGGTAACACACACACACACACACACACACTTTAATCCATTTTATTGTTTTCGATCTTTTATTTTACTAAAGTCACATCTCTGATCTTCAGCCAGAGGTTCCGAAAGTGATGAGTGTATCTGAAGTCCTGCGTGCCAGGTAAAACACACACACGCGCACACACACGTGCACACACACACACAGACTAAATTCTTTGCCTAACTGTTTTCTGGACTGCAGCTCGTCTGATGTCATTTCCTTATTTGGAGTTATCTCTGAGCGAATCACACTGCAGGATGAGACAAGAAAAAAACTTGCCGTCCAATCAGTGATCAGCACCAAAGGTCACACACCTGATTTTACTTGTTGATATTTATTTCACTTACTAAGTGATAGCAGTAATATTCAATTTATTTCTGGAGTGTGTGTGTGTGTGTGTTTCCAGACAGTGTGATAGAGACGGGTCTGTCTGTGCGTCTCACTCTGCAGGATGTTGAGTCTTCACATAACACACTGCAGGTGTACCTGAATTTCAACAACACTCCTTACACACCGGGACTCATCACCGGGGCGACAGTTTACCTACACCACTTCCAGCGCAAAGTGTCTGTGTGAGTGTGTGTGTGTGTATTAATACATATGATCATATGAAAAAAGTTCCATGTGTTTAATATCTAAATTAATGTGTGTTTGTGTGTGTGTGTGTGTGTGTGTGTGTGTGTGTGTTTCAGTGTGTGTAATGTGTACTGTGCGTCTCTGCCCATCAGCTGTGTGACAGTAACAGATCTGGGGTAAGTGTAATGAAGTCTGGTGTGATTGGTTAAGTGTGAACAAATTTAATAAAATTCTTCTCTTTAGGTCAGTTAAGCCCCGCCCTCCTCCTCCCAGAATGCACCTGGGCAAGTGGGCTGCGGTTCGGGCGGAGGGTGGCATTATGTGTGAGGTCAGAGGTCATGTGGTGTGTGTCTTGTCTTTGAGTGTGCAGTGGACGTGTTCCCTCTGTGGGAGTATCTTTAAACAGGTAGTGATATCACACAACACACATACACACACACACACACACACACACACACACACTGAAATAATGTGTATTATTGTTACAGGCTGCCTGCACACGAACTTTCCCACCATGTAACTCAACTAGCACCGTGTTTCAGGGCGAGGCCAAGTGAGTGTGTGTGTGTGTGTGTGTGTGTGTGTGTGTGTGTGTGTGTGCATGTATACAAGGGTATGTGTGCGTGTGTGTATACATAGCTGATATATGGCTAATTATTTTTCATTTCTTACTAACTATGTATGTGTGTGTGCGTGTGTGTGTGTGTGTGTGTGTGTGTGTGTGTGGGTCTGTCGGTGTGTGTGTGTGGGTCTGTCGGTGTGTGTGTGTGTGTGTGTGTGGGTCTGTCGGTGTGTGTGTGTGTGTGTGTGTGTGTGTGTGGTCTGTCGGTGTGTGTGTGTGGGTCTGTCGGTGTGTGTGTGTGTGTGTGTGGTGTGTGTGTGTGTGTGTGTGTGTGTGTGTGTCTGTCGGTGTGTGTGTGTGTGTGTGTGTGTGGGTCTGTCGGTGTGTGTGTGGGTCTGTCGGTGTGTGTGTGGGTCTGTGGTGTGTGTGTGTGTGTGTGTGTGTGTGTGTAGAGTGGCAGTAGATGATGGTACAGCTGAGGTTCGGGTGTGGTTCTCCACTGAAACGCTGCCTAACCTGCTGCTGCTCAGTGAGCCAGAGTGGGCGGGGCTTCAGCGGCTTGTTAGGGTCAAAGGTCTTGTGAGAGTATACACTCGTGGCCGGCGCATGGTAAGCGGTTCACACTTCCATACACACATACACACACACACACACACACACACACACACACACACACACACACACAATTCTTATTGTTCCTCTGTGTGTGTTTAGGTGTGTGATGTGGACCCAGATGATCCTCTGGTGGTGTATCTGTGCTGTCTGGGTTCCAGCAGAACGGTGTGTCGCAACATCTCACTCACCTGTAAACTGCGTTCTCAAAAATCTGGTAACTCATGCACACACACACACACACACACACACACACACACACACACACACACACACATGCGTACACTCCCACGTACCTGTATAATCAGCTTAATTAATTCTTTATCAAACTATCTTATATTTTACCTGACGCTCATATGGTCAAAAGTATTGGGACACCCACCCATCACCTCCATCTGTAATTTTTTTTGTCCCAAATTCTATTCCAGACGTTCGTCTCATTCTTTCTCCTATAATCTCCTCGGTTTCTCCTATAATCTCCTCCGCAATTTTTCCACTAGATTGGGTCATGTGACTGTGGGGGTCATGTGACTGTGTGGGCCAGACACTAATGTTGAGGTTTGGAGGTCTGGGGTTCAGCCGGGGTTCCAGTTCATCCCAAAGGGGTTCAGTTTAAAGGGGTGGAGTCAGAATCAGGAGTTCAGAGTTCTTCTCCTCCAATCAGAACACAGCATGTCTTCATGGAGATCAGGGAGTTTGTGCACAGGGACATTGTCCTGCTGGGACAGAGTCTCACAGTTCCAATGAAGAAAGAACGGAATGATGGAACATATTCTACATGTGTGTGTGTGTGTGTGTGTGTGTGTGTGTGTGTGTGTGTGTGTGTGTGTGTTTGTTTCAGAAAAGCCCCAAGTGAGAAAATTTCGCAGAGGAGAACGAGAGTTCGTCACCAAGTTTCCCAAACCACTTCAATTACAATGCGCATACATACACACATAAACACACACACACACACACACACACTTGCACACGTACACACATAAACACAAACACACACACACACACTTACACACATACACACGCACACTTACTCACACAGGTGAAAATAGTGACATAGCTCACATATGTGTATAATGTGTGTGTGTGTGTGTGTGTGTGTGTGTGCACTGTTCATAAATGTTTGAATCTTATACTTTAATAAATATCTATTTTGAAAAAAAAACCCTTTGTTGTTTTGTGTGTGTTGGTATGTGTGTGTGTGTGTTGTTGGTATGTGTGTGTGTGTGTTGGTATGTGTGTGTGTGTGTGTGTTGGTATGTGTGTGTGTTGTAGCTTTTATTTATCATAATTACTTATTATTCCCTGTATAACATTATAGTAGATGTTTTAAGCTCCACCCTCTGACTTCTCCTGTCATAGGCCCATGTGAAAGGGGCGGGGTTTAAATGCAGTCAGCTAGAAGACACACACACACACACACACACACACACACCCACCCTGCTGTCAGAGCGTGAGTATCTTCTTTACTGTTTAACCCTTTAATTCATGAGTCTTTGGGGGGGGGGGTTATGGTGGAAAATGTCCTCCTTTTGCTGGAAGCCACATAGCAGAGGATCAACTTTAACCGTGTAAATACATCCCAGTGTGTGT
>VCAZ01000441.1:0-2500 GCA_005784505.1 Bagarius yarrelli | reverse complement strand
GCCGAGTTCTGTGTCTGGTACTGATGTCCCACACCGTCAGGGGACCAGAGTGTGTAAGAGCGGGTGTGTATGAGCGGGTGTGTATGAGAGGGTGTGTAAGAGCGGGTGTGTATGATCGGGTGTGTATGAGAGGGTTGTGTAATAGGTGGTGTATGAGTGGGTGTGTATGAGCGGGTGTGTAAGAGCGGTGGGTGATGAGATCGGTGTGTTATGAGCCGGTGTGTATGAGCGGGTGTGTATGAGTGGGTGTGTATGAGCGGGTGTGTAAGAGCGGGTGTGTATGAGCGGGTGTGTGAGATGGGTGTGTAAGAGCGGGTGTGTATGAGGTTGTGTAAGAGCAGGGTGTGTAAGACCGTGTGTATGAGCGTGTGTGCGCAGGTGTGTATGAGCGGTGTATGAGCGGTGTGTATGATCGGGTGTGTGTAATGAGCGGGTGTGTAGAGCGGGTGTGTAAGAGCGGGTGTGTATGAGCGGGTTGTGTATAAGCGGGTGTGTAAGAGCCTTTGTGTTTTGGGTCGGGTGTGTAGAGCGGGTGTGTGAGGGTGTGTGAGGGTGTTATGTGTGTTAAGCGGGTGTGTAAAGAGCGGGTGTGAGAGGGTGTGTAAGAGCGGGTGTGTATGAGCGTTTTGTGTTTTATGTGAGAGCGGGTTGTGTATGAGCGTTGTATGAGCTTGTGTGTAAGAGCCGGTGTGTATGAGCGGTGTGTTGAGCGGTATTTATGAGCGGGTGTGATGATAGGGTGTGTGTATGAGCGGGTGTGTGTGCAAGGGTGTGTAGAGAGGGTGTGTATTAGCCGGTGTGTATGAGCCGTGTGTGTGGTAGAGTGGGTGTGTAATGAGTGGGTGTATGAGCGGGTGTTTGTAGCCGGTGTGTAGAGAGCCGGTGTGTATAGAAGTCTTCCCTTCCCGTGTGTTGGTGGTATGAGCCGGTGTGTATGAGCCATTGTGTATTGCGTGGGTGTGTAAGAGCCGGTGTTTATTGTTATGAGCGGGTGTTATGAGCCGTGTTGTATGAGTGGGTGTGTAGTAGAGGTGTGAGCGGTGGGTGTAAGAGCCGGTGTGTATGAGCCGTGTGTATGAGTGGTGTGGTATGAGTCTAGTGTTAAGAGGCCAGGTGGGTATGAGCGGGTGTGTATGAGCGTGTATGAGGTGGTATAGCGGGGTGTTGGGCGGTTAATGACGGGTGGATGAGCCCGGTTTACTTCGTGGGGTGTGTTAAATGAGCGGGTGTGTAAGAGCCGGGTGTATGAGCGGGACCGTGGTATGAGCGGGTGTGGGATGAGCCGGTGTGTATGACCGGTGTGTATGATGTGTGTGTATGAGCGGGTGTGTAGAGCCGAGGTGTAGCGGGTGTGTAGAGCGGGTGTGTATGAGCCGGTGTGTATGAGCCGGTGTGTATGTGTGGAGTGGGTGTGTTGAACCGGTGTGTAGATGGTGATCTGTGGAGATAGAGATTATAAAGTTAACAAGCAGAAAACATAGAGTGAAAATCATGATGACACACACACACACACACACACACACACACACACACACAGCAAACTCACCTGTTTAGAGTTCACCTTGCTCTTCACCTTCATTGCCCTGTTTTTCTCCTCCCTCTTCATCACCTCCGTCGTCCTCTTCATCACCTCCCTTACCCCTTCACACCTTCCCCATCCTCTTCATCACCTCCCTCACCCTCTTCATCACCTCCCTCACCCTCCTCCTTCACCCTCTTCATCACCTCCCTCACCATTCCCCCTCTTCATCACCTCCTTCATCCTCTTCATCTCCTCCACTCTTATTTTTACCCTCTTGTTCTCCATCCTCATCCCGGCACTGTCTTCCTCTTCACTTTCCTCCTCACTTTTCCTCTCTTTTTTTGCCTCTCCTCCTCCCCCTTGCTCCCCTCTTCATTCTCCCCCCCAGCATCTTTTCCATCCATTTTCTCCTTCTTCTGTGTCTCTCCATTATATCACGGTTTTCTTTCTCCGCTCTCCTTCTTCTTCCTCTTCTTCTCCACCCTCCTCTTTTTCCATGTTTCCTCCCTCTTTTTCCTGTTCCCCACTTTCTTCTTCTCACCATCCTTCTTGTCTTGTCCCTCCCTCTTCTTCTCCTTTTCTCCTCCTTCTCCTCCTTCTCCTTCATTGCTGTCTCAGAGTCGCCCTATGTATATGTCATGAGCTACAGCTGGACTTGACATGTAAATGTGTGTGTGTGTGTGTGTTGTTTAACGTACCCCATGGTCCTCGAGCTCCTGATCGCGTCACTCGGTGTTTGTGCCTGAGTAAACAGATGAGAGGAGATGAGCAGCAGTAAAATGTGTTGTGATTGAGTGAACTGCTGATGACTCTTACCGGTGAGCCAACTCAAAGCCAGCAGACAGACAGCAGCACGTCACACGCATTTCAATCCTAAACACACAGACACACGGTGAGGAACATCATCACCGCTCACACCCAAACATCAAACACAGACTCTACGCTACGCTACACACTAAACATCAACACTGAACATCA